>OX421967.1:18583650-19086150 GCA_949128115.1 Anaspis maculata
GAATGATGACTGAAATTTCTCAAAAAAACTCCCAAGAATTTCAATCTAAATTAGTCAAAAGCTATTTCAGATGATCGATTGAATGTCGACATCTCAGTTCTGGTGTTATATTGAACCGAGGATGATTTCAGGGATTCAGTATCATGAAGAAAACACGTAGGTCATTATTCTGGTGAAATGGCCGGCGGTCCAGCATTATTTGTTGAGATATTTGTGAAAATATAACTACATCTTACCACCATGGCGGAACATCTTCCAACTCACTGACGTTTCCAACTACAATAGGCACATCACTTGTATCATCTCCTGGATCTTATAGGCGATCTGCACCTTTTGAATATTCCGCCCATTTTAGCACCCTCATGCGGCAGTCGCGAACATATTGTAGTGTATCAAGGTCTCGGCCCCATCCTGGTGACGGCACCATTCTGTAATGTACCCATCCTGGTCACGGCACCATTCTGTAATGTACCCAGGTCACGGCATCATTTCTGTAGTGTAACCCCGTTTTCGATGTTCGGCTGCGATCGTCGTTGTTTCTTCCCTTCCCCACGTCGTTCACATTTTACCTACGTAAACAAGTAGATAAATCAGTAAATAAATAAACAAGAAACAAATGCGGGATAAATAGGTAGATAAATAAACAAGAAACAGGTGATAGATGAATAAGTAGAGAAGTTGAAGTTGGTCATACTCTTTTGTAAGCAAATGGAAGAAAGAAGTATATATAACGCATTCGCCCGAAATTCCCCAGAAGTTTCACATCAAAAACCCCACAGATACATATATACAAAACAGAAGAAGAATTAGTAAACAATAACCATGCAAGAGAATCGACTCGAGCGAACCTGTGGCCCACTCTTCGTCGTTCAAGTTGGAACTGAAACCCCAACGTGAATCGAAGAGGTAAATTTGGAGTCAGATGTAGTTTAGTGATATCCTGATGGGATGGACAAGGACCTCTCAAGAAGCCTATGTTCGATGAGGCCCCACGTGAGATCAACCCACTCAAGTGCTTGTCGGTGAGAGTGCCGACAAGGCCGCCCAAGGTACTGATCAGAGCGGGTAAAAGCAAAAGAAGTGGAAACACTCCTGCAAAATTGACTGTGTCCACATTCGTTCCCGAAGGTAAACACTTATTCTCGTTAATTGCGAGATAAGTGACAATTACAGTTGAGCTTGTGAATGGACATTGTCGGTATTATCGAGAAACGATAGTTGCAACCACAATCATTGAGCACTCACACCACCTCCATACTTCATTTGAGCTCCAACATTCAACGTACGCATTCTTGGTGAGTAGGTTCCGTGATACTACCGAATATGTTTATAAATAAATATGCCTGTCAAATAGGGCAGTAAAAAGAAACAAACCCGAAGTCTGAAGCAGCGGCGAAAGGGTGGGGAAACTAATGTAGCGATTCCCCAAAACAACACTCCATAAACGCTCCGTTACACAAGGCAAACCAATAGCCGACAGGATTTCTTTTAAATAACAGAGTATCTACAGAATGCTATCCTTTACAGAATTGCATCATAAGTAGGAACAACAAAGGATCACGTTAAACATTTTGGAAAAGAGATTACATAATTCCCCCCCAAATAATAAAATGTTAGCAGACTCAACAAGGCAGATTCATACGAGCAGGTGGAACCCCCCCCCCAGGACACGGAGAAGCGTGCAAGCCTTCTTTCCTTCGTTTACTTTCAGGTATAACCCGACAATGAACAATGAAATGTGAATGAATCATGAAAATTGATGTTCTCTACTTAGCAGCTGATTTTGGCGTAGTGGAGTTTCTTTTTGTCGTCTTACTGTTTGTAACGTAACTTGTGGAAAGAAACAATTAATGAAACCTCGAAGTACGCGCGATATCGCGGCCTTGAGGTCACGTCATGAGTGCACAAAAAGCACACCCACTAGATTCACGGCTGTTGCCGTCAACATTGAGATCATTTGGGAGTAGATAAATCACACAAAATTCAAAGCTGTGCGAAGCACCTTGAATTCAAAGGGGAAAAACTGCGGGTTATGCAATCCCGTGGAGAACACAGAGAACAAAGAGTTTCGGGTTATGTACAATAATTTCGCGGACAAAATAGGTATCGAAATGCATGATTTGGTGAGTGGATGGAAGCCAAAATTACGATACAATAATCAAAGAAAGACCGACCTTAAATTGTAAAAACGACGCACTCTCGATGCACCGAAACGTTCACGTCCTCGTCACAACAGCTGACCCTCTTCTCTGTCTGCCCGCGGCTGCTCGCTCGGCTCGCCTAGCGCAGCGCCATCTCCCTCTCCCCGCGGCAAACGCTACGAACGTCAACGACCGTACCTACTTCAGGTACCAACGTCCAAACAAAATAAAGGGGGAATACCACAATATGTGTAAGGAAAATTGTCAGTATCAAAGTTTATGAAATGTTGAAATTGACATTTGCAGGTGGTGTGATTATTCAAATGGCATTGTTTTTATGAAAACAGATAACTTCCTGCAGCAAGTGTACAAAAGAAACGCAACTTTTGGCGCTTAAGCAAATCCGCAGAGTGCCTATACCTACGCGTTGCGGTGAGTGTATGAAAGGGGTGTTCTGAGGATTGAAATAATGAGTGCTGAACTCAAAGAGAATCAACAACGATTGGTTTCCGAGTTATTGGAAAGATTCAGAAACGTGTTCTTCAACCATTCGGGAGACTTTGGAAAAACAAAAATTGTACAACATTGAATCAATGTTGGTGATGCTCATTGCTCAGCCAATCAATTGTTTTGGTGAAGAAGGAAGATGGAACAACACGGTTTTGCGTCAGTTATCGAGAGCTCAATGACGTTACCAAGAAATACTCTCACCCGTTGCCGAGAATTGATGACACAATCGACGCCGTCTCTGGAGCAAGCTGGTTTTCTACGATAGATCTACAGAGCGGCTACTGGCATGTAGAAATAGACCCGAAAGACAAAGAAGAGACCGTTTTTGTTCTGTGTACTGGACTTTGGTACTTCAAAGTCATGCCGTTTGGGTCGTGTAATGCCCCAGCGAGCGACCTTCGAGAGGTTGATGGAAGAGGTTCTGAGAAAACTGTCATGGAAAACTGTTCTGGTTTACATGGAGTTTGTCATTGTTCATGGCAATCATGGCAAGACTTTTCAGGAGGCAATGGAACAACTCCACCAAGGTTTCCAGAGATTACCAGAGGAAGGCTTGAAGTTCAATCCAACGAAATGTCACTTATTCCAAATAAAAGTTAAGTATCTGAGTCACGTGATATCGAAAGATGGTCTTCAAGCCGACAAAGACAAGATTCAAGCAGTAAAGTTACAGCGTCTCGAGACGTACAGCTTCACGGATCACGGAGACATTATCTTCTCCGCTTCTTTAGAATATCGATGTCTCCAGTGCTGTCCTTGATTATTTTCCGTTGCTGTTTCTTGACATCTGAGCTGAAGTTTCTGGTTTATCGCATTTCGCAGTTGTACAGAAATTGATAATGATAACAGACAATAAAAATCTGATTGTAGTGTCCAACTAAACTTGAAATTGTAAGCTAAAAATATCGTCATGTCTCTTGGTAAGTTGCTTATTTTGCCTCTCAGAAGCATTTGTCATTCCAAAAAGAAATTGTACAACATACTGTCATGGTATTCGCTGGAAACTCCAGCTTTAGCATAAGCCAGAAACCTGAACGATTGGCGGAGGAGCCGTATCAAAATCTTGTGTTTATCGCCATGCTGCTGGACTTCTCCAGAAATCTTGCAACTAAAGAACCAGCAACAGATACCCACTGGAATATGCCTGAATGGAACAGTAGCGACGAGAATTTCCGAGGACTCTACAGAAAGATGTGCTTGTCAAGTTTCCACTTTTGTAGAGTTGAGAGTTTGAGAAACAGGAGTTTTAGGGAAAGAAAGTAGAGGTTGAATTGTAGAATGTCTGTTCAACCGGCATTATGATTGTGTAACATAAAAACCTTCACCTGAGTTTTTGCCCGCGACGATCAAAATTATTTAATGGCAATGGAGACCCGCGAAATTGCAGAGGAAAACCAATCATATGGACTAATAAGAAAAGTATAACAAACAAGGGTGTAGATAGGCAGCTTTTACGTGAAACAAAATGTGCCACAAGGGCCCGATTGAATTGAATGGCGGCAATATCCGCTCCTATCCAGAATAATAGAAACTCGACCGTGGCAGCCCTATAATTTGAACCAGGCACCATGTGATCCGATCTCCGATATGATGATACAGATATTATTTGTGCCTCGTGATGGGGTCATTACGACGATGGTCATTCCTACCAATATTATTGTTATATGCCCCTCGGTATTGCTGCAGAGCTATATAGCCATGCCTTATACAATAATACGGTTTCGTAAGAAACGCGTCTGGGTGCTACAAATAACTAAAACAATAGAGCAGTACCGAACCGGTTTGAGTGTATAATTGCTTCGAAAAAAATGCCTCGGATATAGTCTATAAAATTTAAAATACTGTACATTGATTATCAACTACACCGGCTGTGCTGCCGCAGCATTATACTGGTTTTGTGGGATAGAGGTGGGTACCATACGACAAGAATTAAATAGTTTTGAGGTCGCATACATAAGTTCAGAAGTACTCAGCTCTGCGGCACACACCACACCAACATATTGTTGTAATCCTACATGTCGTTATTGTATAAATACAATAACAGTAATTTTTAATGTATTTTTTTTTCGAGTGGCGTAGAATCTATAAATTGTGTATTCAAGATTTGGATGACGAGAAAAATCCGTTAGGTTCTTGAGGCGCACACACATGTGTTGCCTTTTATTGTTTTATTAGACAGCGTAAATCAATTTCATATTCAATTCGAGTCTCTTGATTTTTCGAGTACGTATCTGTGCCTGCCAACGGCGATTCAAATTCAGAAATCAGGAGTTGAGAATCACAATCATGGAGATATAATCTAAATTGAAACGTTCCGATATCCTTTTACAAATACAGAGTGATTATTCAAAGATTTAAAATTAATACGAAACGATTCCGTAGGATTATCGCTATTACCAATCGTTTAAGACGTGAGATGATGAGTCCAATAAATAACATTATACGATGCCTCCGAAGATGCTGCACGGAGCTAATGGCTTTGCCACGGATGTCGCAATTTCGTATTACGATGAGCTTGAGAGACGCGACCAAGACGGTTTTCTATATTGATATACTATGAGTGTCTGAAACAATGGAGGTGTAAAATTTTTTTGAATTTCCAGTGAGACCACAATACTTTCCCAGCGGGTAACCGGACACGGAGGAAGGCTTCTGTTCGGGGTGAGCTTTTGGGAGGGGAGTGATGACACTTGATTGAAAAAAATTGTAAAAGACTTATCATGATGAATGTCATGATCAACTGAGAAAAAGGCTCGCGTTTCACAGACTTCAGAAGGCACTCGTGGCTTCTTGGCACCCATACGATGGCACATTTTGTTTTCGCTTCACTCTACATGGAGCAAAATCACCTGAACAATCCTAAGCTCTGTGATGGAATTCAAAATTTTATGATTCTAAAAATCTGAAATCCTCTTTTGGTCTTTCAAATCATTGCGCTTTTGACTTTTATAGCTTTGGTCTAGGCTGGCTTTACTACTTCAGCCCACAGAATCAGAAGACATTGTCTGGAAGTTCCAAGAGAGTTGGTACTCTTAGGTAGGTGTAGGTACACAGGCAACTTTCACGCGTGCTCTTGTTCTTGGGCTTCAAGCTAGGTACATTATATATAAACAAAAAAGAGGTAAAGAAGTGCAGAAATATGGAAGGCACCTGAAGCGAAGACGTGAAATAAAGAGGAGAAAAGTAGTTCAAAAAAGTATTTGGGTGGGCTGAATAGACTCCGTGGCAACTGGATGCAAAATCATGAACACTTTTGACAAGTCGGGAAATCAACCGACGAATTGTCCAAAACTTTTGAGGATGTCACAGTCTTCTGTAATCTCGAATACTCGCGTTCAAGTGAAAGAACGTGACATTCTTTATTGGAAAAGTCATTATTTGCCAAAAAGGCAAGTATATTATGCAAATCAAATTGACACCAATGGAAAGCAGAGTTTTCCTTCTCTATGGAGTGTCCAATCACCTCGTGTTTATTTTTGTTCCTCTTCTGTTATTATTGAATTTTTGCATTCAAGTCAAAGAACGCTACATTTTTATTGGATTATCGCCCACATACCCAATTCAACCGATCAAAACAACCGATTGAGACCCACGTGACTCGGTTTAAGCTATCGATTAATGCACACTAAGTAATAGCACCGGATTGGAATATTTTTGGGCCCACGAATAATATGTAATTGAAACGACTGTATTTAAACTTGTTTGGACTGAAATTTTAGTACTGGTGCGTTTAAAGGGTCTTCCACTTACTAACATACAATTTGACAACCTATTAGACTTCGTTTTAACATTGTTCCCAGCAACGAGGCCCCTTCCTTAATCCGCGACTGTGCACTCTCCTTTCATGCGCTGTCAACAGCTGTTAGTGACATTTAGCTTTTAGCTCTACCAGTCTACCGCCCATGTGAAACTACTGTGTGGTGAACTACCACTCATGGCAAGATAATAATTATTTAGCCAAGCAGTATTAGCTTGATTTAGTGGTGAGCTTCACAAGTGTATTCAGTTATTAGAAATAAGAAAAAACAAACATTTTTACCCTTCTCTTGAAATTGTTTTTTTTCTCAACAAGGCATGCTTTGAAATTGACAGTTCAATATAATGATGCATTGGACCAACTATTTCTACTAGTAGTCTATTTGGGCGATAATCTGCTAAATTCAACTCGTGCTTTGTGTTTTATTCGAGTTAAATGTTTTAAATTCCTCAAACAACTATCAATCACTAAAAAAGTAGACCCGATATTATCTTGGACAAAATCCCTCGACTTTGTCTCGGGATTTTAGTCAGATAATATCGGGTCTACTTTTCCCTTGTGATTGACAGTTGTTTTCGATTTAACTGAGAAAACGATTTAACTGAAAAAACACTAAGCACTTGTTATATTACTATTGAAAATTCATTTTTTGCCAAAAAGGCAAATATATGCAAATGAAATTGACTCCAATAACAGAAAAGAAGCAGAATCTTTCTTCTGTATGAAGCGTCCGCTCACCTTCTGTTTCTGCTTGTTTCTGCTTGTTTCTCTTCTGTTATTCTCAAATTTTTGCACACAAATCGAAAGACGCTAAGATTCTTTATTGGAAAAATCATCATTAGCCAAAAAAGGCAGATAAATGTAGATAAAATTGACATCAATAGAGAGCAAACTTTTCCTCCTGCAAGAATTGTTCGATCGCCGTCTGTGTCTTCTTGTTTCTCTTCTGTTAATATCGAATTTTTGCATTCAAATCAAAGGACGTTTTATGCCTTATCGGAAAAATCATTATTTGCCAAAAGGGCAAATATATCCAAATGAAATTGACACCAATAGGAAGCAGAATCTTCCTCTTCTATTGAGCGTCCGATCATCTCGTGTTTCTTCTTATTTCTTTATTATTATTCTCGAATTTTTCCGTTCAAATCAAAGGACGCTACATAACGTTATTTTATATTGGAAAAATTATCATTGCCAAAAAGGCAGATATATGAAGATAAAATTGACATCAGTAGAAAGCAGAAACTTTCTTCCGTATGGATTATCTGATCACCTCCTGTTCCTTTTTGTTTCTTCTCTGTTATTCTCGGATTTCAGCGTTCAAATCAAAGGACGCTATATTTTTTTTTGGAAAAATTTTTATTTGACAAGAACGCAAATCTCGAGGCAAATATATGTAATGGAATATACACCAATAGAAAGTAGAATCTTTCTTCTCTATGGAATGTCCGATCACCTTGTGTTTCTTTTGGTTTCTCTTCGGTTATTCTCGAATTTTTGCATTCAAAGCAAAGGACGGCAAGGACGCTATATTCTTCATTGGAAAAATCATTGTTCACCAAAAAGGCGAATAAATTGTTACGTATTCTGCGTACGGGTCCGATTATAATAGAAAGCAAAATCTTCCTTCTCTATGAAGTGTCCGATCACCTCGTGTTTTTCTTGTTTTTCTTCTGGTCCCCAGCGTTCCTCCTAGTCTTCTTTATAAACTGCGGGACAGCAAAACTGTCGGTAGCGGAAAAATAGTTCGACTTCCGATTGCCGAATGCTAGTTCCTGTTTCAATCAGCCTAACTTTTTCTCGTAACTGATCCTTCAATAGTGAATGTTAAGGAACTCCATGTAAAACTTCTACAGGGTGATACGTAAAATGGTGCAAAATTGCAACGACTTCATGGTACCCCCATTTAAAAAAAAAATTTTTCAAATATTTCAATACAAAAATCATGAATTGTGATGTCTGCGTAGCTGCAGAGACGCCCTCTAAGTTTTCTCACGTCAGATTCATCTTGTCACTGCGAAGTCCTAGCGCTCTTTGAAGTCTTCATTCATTATTTTTTGTTTGCTTGTTTTTCAACGTGAACGTTTTCTTGATAACTTAAAAAAAGGTCTGTATTCAGTTTCCTATATACGTCTCTTGAAATTATAAAACAGTTGATAATTTTTTCGATTTTCAAAAAATGTCCCAGCAATCCTTCAGAGACTTTTCTAGTTTTTTAGGGCTATTGGGCTTTTAAAAAAATGTGGAATAATCCAAACAGGAACAAGGTGGACAAAGATTCAATGGAATCGAATCAAAATCTCTATATCTCTTTATATTAATTTTTGAGGGCGAAATATTATTACCCTGCGTATACAACCTCAAACGTTGAATCGTTATCAAAAAAGTCAACTCCGTTAATCGTTAATAAGCTAATTTATTCGAAATGTAACGGAAGTTAACCTTGAACCGTTAACGTTAACTTTTCATTCTGTGAACCAAATAATCATTTCCAAAACCACCACCACATCTCTTTGAATGCGACAGCACTATAGTAGGTACACACCCAGCATCATACCTATACCTACCTAACTAAACTAGACCAAAATTGAAGTGGACCAGCCCAAAAATTTTGCTTCTGTTAAAAATGAGGATATCTTAAGTAAAAATTTCCCGATTCTGAAAATGTTTGTGTGGTCCTTGATAAAGTAATCTTCTGCAGGTTTTATAATTTAAAAAGTTTGAAAGACAAATATGGCCGTGTACAAGCTAACGTTAACGGACTTGAGTTAACGGAAGTTGGATGTCACGGAAGTTACTTAGTCGGTTAATGATCTTTCACGTCAACTTAAAGGTCAATCGTTAACGAAAAAGTTAACTTCGTTGAATAACGATTAAGGGATCAACGATTTGATGCCCACCTATGCGTGATTGTGACCGTTTTGGTCGTTTTCTCACCTTTGTTCTGGGTCGAGAAATACCACCTGTGCTTTTCTTGTAAGAACTAGAAAGCACTGAGCTCGTAACATCAGTGTAAGAAAACACCCAGTAATTTTCTAGATTGTGTCGACTAGAAAAACCTTCCCTTTAAGCTTGTGCGATAAAACCTGGATCACGCTGTAAGTATACAAAATGCTGGATACGCCACTGCCAAGAGCTCTGTTATTCAGGTCCGCCTCGCGACAATTCCAAAGAATCCGAAAAATCCACCAAAACTACGCGCCGAACCACGATTTAAATGGAGAGAATATGTTCTGGGGGAGATTAAGGCGCTTTTTTATTCCCAATAAAGTTGTTTTGGGCATCCAGCAGTAGTTGAATCTCCGCGAGTTGAATAAACGACCACTTAGGGCACGACTTCACGTCAACGACCATATCCTCCGCACTGTGTTAACTCATAGTTAGCTGCGCTCCGATGCGGTGACTCTATGCGGCCGATGATGGCCAGGAGAATGAAAAGTTGCGTTGCCTCCACCATTAAAGCGCGAGACGGAGGGCAGTGAAGAGAGCCTCTCCAGATCCTTCGCCGTTCTCTGGGAAACTATAGGTATATACGTGCGATAAAAACCATTTCGGACGGGTTTTATTTAAAATTCGAGGGGCTTATCTGTTTTACCAAGTTCATTTGTCTTTTTTAGACGTGGTGCGGAGAGCAGCGGATGGAAAGAGACGGCAGACCGGACTGCCTGTTTCTTGCTAAACGCGAGCGCGGATTTATAACGCCGAGGACCGCGGGACGCCGCCTTTTCGGAATTTATTGAATCGTTGCTCGTTTACATTTCGGATTGTCATAATTTTGGGAGGCGGCGATTTTTTTATGGATTTTTTTTGTATATTGAGGTATGCACGCCAGTGGTGGCTCGTCTAGGGCGACTCGACTGATCTGATACAATAAGTCAGGGTCACTGTTTGTTCAGGTATCTGTACCTTGTATTTGCGCCATTGTACCATATACTATCGAGAAATTCAATGTTACGTTTGCGCATACTCCGAGGGCGCGGCTCAGTAAAACCAAATTGAAAAAAATCCGCGTCTAAAAGAAATACTGTTTGGGCATCAGCTAATTTTTTTTTTAAATAATGTGCTTTTACACTTCCTGAGTCACCTGCCAAAACTCGAGTCAAAAGTCCCCTGGAATCCCTGCTGGAGAGCTGGAATGAGTTTTGAAAAATGGGCCCTAAAAGAAGAATTCCAGAAGTTTTTCAATTCCAGTTAGTTGGAGACTACACTATCACGTTATTGCGGGATCAAATTCAAACGTTTTGATCCATGCGGACCGAAGGGGTCCGCTCCGTGCAATAAGCGCATTCAAACTGAAATACTGTGCGGAGGGAACATACAAGTGAACAAATCGTGTCATTTACACACGAAAATGATTGAACCGGGAACACAATCACAATAACGCTCGTCGGAGCAGGTACAAGATACGAGAAGTGAAGCTTCTCGTTTCAAAACACAAACAACAAACAATACTGGCAGAGGGCTGCTTACAAACTAAACTGGAAAGAGTTGAAGACTCTCCTAAGTGAAGACGGGACATAAGGCCACCGCAATATATTAATCAAATCATTCAAATTCGAAACGCAACGTGCCGGATCCACATAACTTCTGGCTCTCTCGCAAGTATAAGAAAAATGGGAAAGGACCTCCTTGTGGCCGCGTGCGTTGCCAAAGTCCTGGCGTTTCCATTCCTGCCGCCCCCACCAGGCCACCGGACCTCCGACGAATGTTCCTGGCGTCGGCCAGTGGTTCCGGGAAGTTCTGCTAGCTCAGCCGAAAAGTTGTCGGTAATTCAAAATAACAGAACGCCCAGGCCTGACGGTAGCTTCGACCGACGCCTGGTGATGTTGGCCTGAGGAACTTTTCACCTTCGGGGCCGTAGACCTGGGGGACAGACAACAGAAACGGATCAGGACACACACAACGCGTGGCAAACTGGGGGATTAATAGCACTGACTGTGTCCAAGGCGGCGATCCGGCACATTTCAGTAACGAGGCTAGACAATTATACATAAATTAAACACTATAGAACACTTCTGAAAAATTTCAGTCACGTGTTAGCTTCGGGTTTTCTAGGTTATGACATTGACAGTCCGTTGACATGACGTTTTGGTGGCGGTTGCGATTCTCGCCTCTATTGACACGAACGCTCACCAGCTCTTTGAATTCTCGCCGAGACGGGAAGTTTGGCACATCGATACACAATGAAACCACTCAACTTTCATTCGGTAGCCGACGATGCAAGTGGCGGCGTAAGTTTGGCAGCGAGCACGGCTGGCGGTGGAACGTGAAAAATAGCGATAGCCGGCGACGGTGGAAACTCCAGCAACGGTAGAACGTGGAAAGTAGCGACAGCCGGCGGCGGTGGAACGTGGAAAACAGCGATAGCCGGCGGCGGTGAAAACTCCAGCGGCGGTGGAAACTCCAGCGGCGGTGGAATGTGGAAAATAGCGACGGAAAACGGACAATAGCGTCGAGAAAGGGCAATAGCGCCGTAATAAGGGCCCCCTAAGGACAAATTCATCATGATTTGCCACTCCGCAGTGCAAGCAGTGCTTTATTTACCTGTAGAAGATAAGCCGAGGCGGCCGTTTTCTACTCGTGTGGCATTGGTCGGTACGAATTCGGCTACAGAAAAGAACGAGTTTTCCGCTCGAAACGATTCATATAGCTTGCGCTTATCGCCGTAAAACTTTACTGGAAAACACGAGTCTGCATGTCACACGTAGGACAGGTGGTGGCAACACCAAAATTCCCAGATCCCACCAGAAGTAACCAGGAAAGGGCACGCGCAAAACTGGTGATGTGTATTGAAGCGAATCACCGCTTGTGCGAAAATCCGGACGTAACAACAGTTTCCATGAAAATCGCCCGTGGAAGAATTCTATGGAAACGAATCATTTCACTTCATGTTTTTTTTCTTTGAATATAATCACCTGGGCGGTTTGACCTAAAAACAAGTGCATTTTTGTTGTTCCTTTATTGTTGCTAATGAAATGACGTTTATCCTCATGTTGAAGTTGGAAGCTATCCAGGGATGGATACCTACCCTGGTTCCTAGACGTCAGATCTGAATAATTTCATTGTATGATCTATTAAGTTGAATTTCAAGTCGCGCTCTAATTGGCTGAGTGCCACTCATCTATATTATATGCCGTTCACGTAATTCATTTAGTAGAATGACTTTTTGGAGCAAAAATAAAGTGACAAGCTAGGGGACTACGGCTCCGGCTGATGGCACATGCAACGTTTTGGAACGGAACTATCAGCGGCGATCAGCCGTATCCTCACAGCACTCCAGCTTGTCACTTTAATTTTGCTCCAAAAAGTCATTCTACTGAAAACAAAAAGTAAACAGGATATACCAAAGAATTGAACGTGACTCAGGGATTATCTCCAATTGTTTGATGATTGATTCAAAGTCCGGGAACCGAAGGTGAGTGTTTTTTCCATCTTATCTTCCCGAAACAAAAATAGTTCGGTATACTCGAGACATCTCGACTCTTATATGGTCTTGTCAGACAAGACGAGTCTGAAAGCTAGTCTTGTCTCGATAATTCGAAACGGGACGAGACCGAGACATGTCTCGTCTCGAAGGCATTACCAAAGCAACTTTTATTGGGACTTCGTCCTTAGACATTCAGCTGCCCTCATACTTTGGGGCCCATAGATGATCAATCTGGGCTCGCTTAACTCAAGAAAATAGAAGAGAGCATGCCAAATTATGCCGAGTAATACGATAAGATGTGAGGCGGCTTATTGGAGTCTCGCAAGTCTCAAGAAGACACATTATTTAGGGCTCCAAACAAGACATGAAAAGAGAGAGAGTCCGGGAGGACTCCGATTGATACAATATGACACCAAAGAGCTCATTTCAGAGTTCCATAAACACCAACAAGTCATTAGGCGCCCATAAGGGCTCAAAATGGCACAAACAAAGACATAAAAGGGGCCCAATTCGAGTATCTGCTATCTGGATAACAAAAAATAAGCCACAAAAAAGTTTTAATATTTACTACAGCGCCTCAAGAAAAGCGCCACAGTACAATATTTACTACTAAAAATTACGCGTCTTGGTTTGCCTTTTTCAATAGCATCCCGTAAACGACCTGATCAATCATTATTAATCGCAATAAATCTGATTATAAAAAAGTTTACTAGAATTTCATCAAACTTTTCATTTCAAATTTCGAGGAAGCACAAGAAGGGCGAGGCTCATCAGGGCTGAAAATGACAATTTAGACCCAGTTGAACTGTAGGACTCCAGTCAACACATGAAGACATAAGAAGGCTTGCTAGAGCTTTAAAAATTGAGGCAAAATAAAAGTGAGATCGAATGAGACGAGATGAAATGGGACACAGCAAGGTTACGAATGATACGAGGAATGATTCTTGAAGACACAAGGGGTCTATTGGGGCTCTTAGGAACCCAAGGAGGCATGAGAGAGTTTCCTGAAATTCCAGAAAATTCAATAAGGCAAAAAGAGGGTTATCAGGGCTCTGAACAACACTTGAAACACAAGGGACTCCTTGAGACTTAAACAGACAAGCACATCAGGGCTTAGGAGTTCCGGAAGTCATGAAAATGAACAAAGGGATCGTAAAAGAGCTCTAAACGACACAGGAAAACGCACATGAGACCCCAACAGGGCTCCTCCAGAATCCAGAATCCAAACAGTGGGTACTCAGCTTCAAATGCAGCCTATAAGTAAGTACGAGTAGATAGCTATAATGAACTGTGAAGGGCCAAGAACTTTAAGCCTGGTGAAGTTTCCAACGCGGTCTGACAGAGAGTGAAATAAAGATCCGTCAAATTAGTTTTGCCAATAATTATTGGAGTCATTGCTTCGTTCCTTTGTGGTAAGACTTCCAGCTAGGTTGGTCCTCTTTCTATCTGAGCCATCAGTAGCAAAGTGAGTTGTGGCCTTCTGTAATGATTCCGTAGTTTGTAACCGCTGGTGAATTATACAAGTAGTGTCTGCGATTGGAGATTTTCGACAAAACAACATGAGGTCCATATACGTCGAGAAAACTTGAAATCTCTTCAATGCTGATGTAACGTATCTTGAAGACGCCTGCAGGTCTCTATATACTGAAACTCACTACTGCTTAGGTACTACTCACAGAGAAATCTCAACTGATAGAACCTCGATTTCCAGCAGCTATGACCGAGCAATTACCACTATTTATTACTAATGATACTCTATAGAAGAAAGCTATAAAAGTAAGATAGAGGCACTCGATATTTTAAAATTAAACGGCGGATCGTTTTATCCAAGTATCGGAGAGCCACAGTGAGATCTGATATATTCGTACATGCATGCCGTTCAATAGGCTGTATCGGTGTTATAAAGAGATTACCAACAATGATTTTTGATTTTTCCGTGAGTATGATAGGCGGCCGAGAAGAGCTTAGTCACTTCTATGGATGGACTGCTGGCTGGACATGACGGGCTTGCCCGGCTGGCCGTCGTGATGCTTTGTTGCCGAAGAATTCTTCACCATGTGGTGGTTTTTTTCCCAATAAAAAAAACACGACTTTTATACGGGCGATACACAATTTCCAAGCCTTTTATTTTAGCACTTGATCGTCGAAGCTTGAATTTTAATAATAATTTGATTTTTAAACAATAGAATACTCGCACATCGCACATCCTCAACGTCGTAATATTATAATTATTTTTGTTATATTATAAACGGATGTGACGTCATCGCCGCGTAACTGTGAAACTTTAATACCACACCTTTTTCGACAAAACAATCGCCTATGGAATCCATGTTTAGATTGATAATGGGCCCCCTGATGCGATACGATCGGAAAGCGTTTTCGTATATTACATGCGACTCTGGTTCGAAATAAATTAATTGATTTGTTTGTGTTGGTGGAATATAAACTGAATTCCATATGCTCGTTCAAAGATTATCATTGTTGTATAAGTAAGTATATCTAATGGCAGTTGAGCGCATAATTGGTTGGAAAAAGTCAATTAATTGAAGCCTTGACAGGGCTTTAAAAAGAATTATAACTAAGTCGAGAAGGAATATTGAAGGAGATTATTTTGGGAGTGGTAGGGGGGGGGATTGATTTTGCTGTCAACACCGCAAGTTTGTAAAGTTGGCGGGAGGGATCGAATTTAAATGAAGAGGGTGCGAATTTGCCGGCAATCTCCAGAAAAAGAGTACGTCATTTGCATGTCTTAGCTTGCTAATCGGCCTTCATTGAATGTGGTGCAGTTTTGATGCACTCTGTTGGAATGTTCTGAACAAATTAACACAGTCAGCAAACTTAACTTGGGATATTTAGCATTTAAGGTCCGGGGGCACAGGGTCAAAAAAGCTCTGCTTTGTGCAGCGTCGTGGGGCTATGTGGAGCTATATCTCAATCAGTTCTTGGACCATCAAGGATCAAGAAAAATAACGGTGACACATTGGAATTTGCTGCCGGCAAATATGGTGGAGGTGCCCCAATGGGCCCTCTAGTAATAATAAAACGACTGTAGCTGTAGCTAGTTATTTTACTCAACGAATTTGGACATTTGATATCGATACCTCACTCTGTATGGAATTGTATTTCCTTATCATCATACCTTGATTTTGTGAAATCGTTTTGGAAAACTCTCAAAAAAAATTTGTTACCATATGATGAAATAAGTCGGTTTTTTAATATTATCCGGCAATATTTTTGAAATTTGCCTTACTATAGACTTTTCCCATATCAATGTGAATAGATATATGAAGTGTTTCAATTAAAACGAGCCACCCTGAATGAACCTTTGCCATGAATCTTTGCCAGGTGAAGTTTGGAAAATTTTCCTATACACCCATCGATTTATGTTTCGAGGGAAACATCTTTTGACGTGAGATTCAATCTTGAAAAATCATTCCCTCAAGCGTGGTCGCTACTATTCTTAATTTCAATTTCAATCTTTTTTTCATTTTTTTTTGTGATGGTTGTGAAGAGAATTGAAAAATCTTTGAAATGAAATATCACTCGATCTGTATTCCCATTTGAAAAATTGAGTGGACCACGCTTGAAAGGATAATAATTCAATATTGAATTTCACGTCAACAGATGTCTCCCTCGAAACAAAAATCAAAGGGTCTCGGTAAATTTTCTAAATTTTAGCTGGCAAGGTTTTATTTAGAGTGGCTCGTTTCCATTGGAACACCTGGCAGAATAACTTGCTACAGTTTATCTATTAGATAAAAGAGGTAGGAAGGTACCTGGTGAATTATTAGTAGAAGACCAAAGAGATTCTTTTTGTTTTCTTTCATTTTATATTGCGATAACAGACGAGCAAGTTGTGCCCTGCTAATCAGTTTACCACGAGGTTTACCATCATTTTGTCAGAAATAAATTCTCTTATAATTTTTATGGGTGATGTCACTCGTTTTATTGTTTTCTTCAATATGGTAGTCCTTGGGACAGCGTATTCACTATCATAACATTCAAATCCTAGTTGAACTGTTGATTTTTCTATGAATTCTATATATTCTTTACCATAATATCCCAGTTATCCCACCCAAAAATATTCCCGCGATAAAATTTCTCAATCTGAAAATATCGCAAGGACAGCTCGTCAGCCACTGAATCTAGAAAAAAACATCCCCCGCAAAACGTCCCCGGAAAAAATATCTCCCACAATACGTCCCGTGGAAATAACGTTCCCGGGAAAAAACGTCCCAAGGAAATGACGTCCCAGGGAAAGTACATCCTTAAGAAAATACGTCCTTGGGAAAAAAGTCCCCCAGAAGAGACGTCCCTGGAAAAATACGTCTCCCTTCTGGATTACTCTGGCTCATTCTGATGAGCTTCTTTGTGTCGTCATATTACTTCCGAAACAGTGGAGACTGTCTCTTGTGTCCTTCATGTGTGTGCTCAGCAGGGCTTCAAACGATATCGAAGACACAAGGGGGCCCAGTGAAGCTTCATAGCTTGACATCACATGAAGGCAAAAGGGGAGCTTACTGGTACTCTTGAAGCCAATGAAAGGCTAAGTAGGATAATTAGAACTCCATACTACACTTGAGGATACAAGAGAGCCCGATAGGGCTCCGAGCGAGGCTCCGAGTATCACACTAAGGCACAAGGTGCTTACCTTGGTGCTTACTCATGCTTCGGAAGTCTCGGAAAGATGCCAGGGGGCTCAGCAGGGCTTCAAAAGACGTTGAAGAAACAAGGGGGCCAAATGACGCCATGTGTAACACAAGAAGGCAGAAGGGAGCTTACTGGAACTCTGAGAGTCTTGAAAAAGCACAAAGGGGCTAATAAGAGCTCCAAACTACACTTGCGTACACATGGGGGTCCAATAGGGCTCCGTATGTCTCATGAAGGCACAAGGGATCTACACTAGAGTTTCCAAGCCTGGGGGGCTTACTGGAACTCTGAAAGCCCCCAAAAAAAAACAGAGGGGGCTCATTAGGGCTCTAAACGACACATGAGGACACAAAGGGGCCCAACCAAATGCTACTAAAGACACAAAGGGGCCCAATGCCAATAGAGCTTTACATAACAATTAAGGGAAAAGGGGGCTTACTGGTACTCTAGAAGCCAATAAAAACATAAGTGGGCCAATTAGGCTCCACCTCGGGCTCTGTGCTACACTTGAGGACACTAGAGGGCCCGATAGGGGTCCGAATATCACATCAAAGCACAAGGCGCTTATTTATGCTCCGAAAGTCTTGGAAAGATGTAAGGGGGCTCAGCAGGGCTTCAAAAGACATTGAAGAAATAAGGGGGCCCAATAGAGCTCTGGATAACAAGTAAGCAACAAGGGGCTTACTGGAATTCTGATAATCATGAAAAAACATAAAGGGGCTAACTAGGGTTCCAAACTACACTTCATAGACACAATGGATCCGATATAGCTGTGAAAGTCATGGAAAAACTATAAAGGAGGCCCAGTCGAGCTATATAATAAAAGAAGGCAAAGGAGGATACTGGAAGTCTGAAAGCTATGGAAAACATGAAGGGACTCATAAGGTCTCAAAAATTAAATTACAGAAATGAAGGGTCCGATAGGGGCCAAATATTACATGGAGGGAAAAAGGGGATTACTCTTACTAGGGGGAACGTAATCTCCTGGGGACGTAATTTCTTGGTGATGTTTTGTGGGGGATGTCTTTTACGGATTCGCAATCACTTATCTGGGTGGGTCTGAAAAGATGGAGAATACTTGGGTCTGAAACCAGTTCTTTATCTGTTGGGTCTTAAAAAGAAGTACGATATTTGAGAGGACAATGGACTTGTTATCGGGTGGGTCTGAAATTCTATATTTATATCTAAATATATATTCTATGAATAATGTATCATCTATATTTTTGGCTTGGATATTTTTGGCTTTCGACCTTGGATATTTTGTCGCGGGGATATTTTTGGCTGGGATATTATTGGCGCGGATATTTTTGGTCTGGGATATTTTTGGCTGGGATATTTTGTCGCCGCACCAAAAATTCTAGCCTATTCAGTTGAAGTTGACAATCCTGTCATCTAAATAAAAACAGAAGAATAAATAAATGGTCGCACGAGGCGGATCTGCTCTGGTCCCATTCTACAGATGAAAATTTCGAAAAGTTTGGGTAACCTTGACAAACACCGGCGTATTTTAGCACATTATTACCAGCGAATCTCACAAAGAAATTCGTTGGCCAAAAGTGACCCGAAGCTCAGAAGGAGATTGGGGTGGGTTAACCTTTTAGCTATTCTCGACAGTTCAAACAACACGAAATATTTTTGAGGGCGCCACCTGCAATAGTCAATTGCCTCTAGCGAACTCGCTAAGATGTCGCAGGTCAGTACACCAGAATTAATAACGGAATTTGCCTTGTTGAATGCTTTTCGCATAGAGGACGATCACACACACAGATAAAGAATACATATAATCACAGATGATTACCAACAAGTTCAATTGAGATGATATGATAGCTATGTACAATTGAATCCAAGTTCGTTGAATATAGTGAAAATCAAGTATAGCGGCGATCGGCCGTCTTGAGATGAATGAAATCTTTGGAGATTAATTTATAGTAAGTGTGAATGATACCTGATATATCCCATGAAAGTAGATTGACACCAATTAAGTTGACAAAAGTTATTACGGATCAAGCTATCGGAAACGCGAGTTCAAACCTTCGTTTTTACAACGCGAAATTTAGGTAGATATATTACAACGATAAATTATAACTCACATGACGATGATGATAATAATAATCATACACAACGTGAATGTAATTATAATAAAACAATATCATCCAACAAAGATATAAAAAAATATACGTAGATTCATTTCCTACAAATTTTCATAACTGTGCGGTCCACAAAAGCGGTCGGATACCCTGTTACAGCGGCTTCAGATGTATTCATGGGCTATTGTCGACACCACAAGTGTATTTCCCAAATGCATTTGGCGTATATACCTATGAGTATATGTGAATACGATGGATCTGAACGGATCTATTTACATACACAGAGGATTCTGATGGCCTAAAATCATTAGGCATTTGTAGCGGACGGATATCCGAAAAATCTAGCTTACCATTCAATCCGTGCGTCAACTTCCAACAATTACAATTTTTCTACGGTATTCGTACTATACTGCATATACTTACGCACGTAATCGACAAAACTGCGGAAATGTATGATAATTTCGGTCGCTTTAATTGGAATTCATCCAGCGGGTACGCGGCACCGTCTTTCGACACGGAATTTTGACACAGAATGGAGGTTCTTTCTTCACGGAAAAAGCTTATCGCGCCTTATCGACTTTTTCAAAACTTCTCTGCCTGTATTTTTGGTCCGATTTCAGCTAGGTTTCATTTCTATTAACAGGGCCTGATTGAATCAAAATACCAATTGGCAGCGGCGGCGCAAGCATTTCTTGAACAGGTGGACTCAAAAAGGCACACTATTCAGGGAGGTGGGCACTCATCTAGTTATATGTTACCTCCCATTCTTCAAACAACTTTTTCATATAAAAAAACAGTGCGAAGCGCAAAAAAGGTTGATTCAATAAAAAACAACGGGATACATTCTTATTTTAGGTTGTTTTCATTAGTATTTACTTAGTTATGCAATTTAGGTTTTTTCAGAATAACATTTACCGAGACATTTTCTCAGAAATCGGGTGGGCACGCGGGTGGGCCCCTATGATTTTAGGAGAGGCACGTGCCCACCCTGGCCACCCCCTGGCGCCATCGCTGCCAATTGGGTCAATACGTGTCTCCTGAATTTTAGCTCGTTATAACAGCTTAACAATTTTTTTTGACAGTTTTTCAAAATGTTTTTCGAAATTAAGGTATGAAGTGATAATAGATTTTTTTCACAAAATAACGGTTCAAATTTCAAAATGCACACGGCACGATCTGTAGATCCCCGTATAGGTACTATTCAATCTGTCAAATTGCGATCGCACTTGAGAAACGCATGATAATTTCCAAGCTTGCTGCAAGTTTTTGTTGCAACGTTCAAAGTGCTGCAAAGGATACGTTATTGTTCAGTCAAGATCTCGGTCCCGCGAGCACCGAATGTTCATTTAGATTACCTGCCTTGATTTACCTTGTAGGCATACAAGAGCAATTTCGAACAATCTGTAAATGCGATTAAAATTCAAATGATTGCTCTATCTCCAGCACACGGTCAAAACTGTATCAAACTTAAATAAGCACTCCGATGGGGATAGCCCCAGATGTAAACGAACCGCCGACCTGAGAAACGAAGTAACCGAAGAAAAAAACTCTACGAAATCAAGATATCGAACAATGGAGGAGATGAATGACATGAGGCCTCAGCGGGCCGAAAAAATCGAACCACTATAAGTATATTAACAATTATAATACATGATTGGAACATTTTAAGTTAAAATATCCCTATAAATCGACGAAATTCCGCCGGCATTTTGGCCTCACGTCGTCGGATCGGAGGTGGGACGGAGAAGAAGGTTACGAAAAACGCGAGTGGAGGAAAGACAAAAGACGAGCGGTGCCCGTGACGCGAGCCGTTGGCCGCGCTATGAATATCGTCGATAAATATCTTCGAGATGACTTGAATTTTCAATACATACTAATTATCTTTTCGATCAGATAAGGAATATTCATTTGAAAAGAAATAAAATCCAAGTCGCGCTGTTGGTTGAGAAAATGTTTTAAAAACCTCTATCAAAAATTTATGACAGCCAACACATAAAAACCGTACAACAATATCGATTTATATTTATATGCGTGCTGGTGGATGCTGCTGGGGCTTTTTTCTTGTTTTTCTCGTTCGGTCGTTGCCGGCTATAGCGTAAGCCGGGGATTGCGATAGAAATACGTCGAGTCGCTAGAAGAAAAGTGCACAAAAATCTGAGCGATGGCTTTGAGCTGGTCAAGGTATTTTTAATACACAATTCCATCTATATTCGATATACAGGATGCTCCAGATCGAGCCCCAGATATTATGTTGAAGAAAAAACTTCAGCCATCATCAGCACTTTTCATTCCGGAAAGAAATGCGCTGTGTATTTCCTATTCCTATACTCCATTTTTGTTCCTGTACATGGCGCACCGTGTATGTATATTTGTGTATAAAATGTAAGGTACTGCATGCAGTATTTTTTGGGGCACCTTGTATATTGCTTTACTTGATACGTAGTACCTACGGCCAACTGGAAGTGATTATTCCGAGGATTATTCCAAATTATTGAGCATAACTGAATAAGCAGTGAGACGACGAACGCATTATAATACAGGAAAAATAGTAAAAAAAATCGGAAAAACCTCGGAAAAATATGGACGTCCTGAAAATTTGATATTCTGTTCAGAATTGAATGCTCTACTACATATCTAAAATCGCCAAAAATCGCACCTGGGAGTTTTGAGTTATTGGAAGGGGGGTAAAAAATTGCAACTTGAAATTGAGGGGATGAAACCCGTCAATCCACTGGATGTAAGTGCATCGTAATTCGACGCATTGTATTCCGTTGATATCATTTAGGTACAAAAGGGGTCGATCTTTGTTGAAGGGGGCTCGTGGGGATTAGAAGCTCGGCTAGGGGCTCTTTTTTTTTCCTTTGCCATATTGATCCGATCACGACAAGTTTGACATCTTTTCCGACTAAATTATATCTCCTGAAATTGAATCCGATGTGTAAATTGGGATGACAACAAGTTCGAACAAGTTAACTTGAAAAAACTTGGTTCTTTTCTTTGACAATTTTGACGAATTTTTGCCAGAATCGTTTTTGTTTTATTGTTAGCTTGGAAACTGTTTGAAACTTGCTTGGCAAAAAATTAATAATAATATTACTCACTCAAAAACTTCATTATCGAAACATATCTGCCAAATATGTGACCTGAGATAAAATAAGTAGCCATCAATACAAAAAACGGGAATGAAAGAAGAAGGGAAACTGTATGTGACACTGACACGTGACAATACCTCTCATCTGCGATTTGCGGTGAAAATTGGAGATTATTCAACTTATTTGCGCCACTCTTCGAGCCACCAGCATGTGCTTAAGAAGGAGTAGGAAAAGATGGAGGAGCTGGAGGGAATTTGGTGATGGTGCTGGTTTGCCTTTTTGTGGCTGAATTTATTAATATATCCATTTATACATATACATATACTTAGTACCCATTCGTTTATTTAATATTCTATTTGGTGTTGTTTATATTTATATTTTTATTTGAAAGTTTGAAAGACACGAGCAGAGCAAATGTTTGGAATAGGACCTTTTCGATGTAGAAATTAGGGGTGAATAGTTTCATCTCCATCATACCTATTTTACGTTAATACCATTTTACCGTTGAGGGCGGTCTCAGCCCCATAACTTGGCTAGCCTAAACGGGAGCCTTGTTTTTTTTTGTAAAGAGCAAATATCAGATTATTTCTGTAAAAGCTTAGCGTTATACGAAAAATGCCCACCGGTAATGTAGTGCATTTTGCATAGTAAATATGAGTAGCATGCGCGCATCACTTCTCTACAGTTGTTGGTTGCGTGAGAAAAAAAACATATCTAAAAAACCTGGATAAATTTTTTTTGTTTTAAAAACTCTGCAATACTTTGGTCTCAATTGCTTCGCTGGTTGTATGAAGAAAACTGTGATAACAAAAATTTTACTTGCTGACTGAAAATCATGATGCTTCCATAGCCGATGATAATGTTCATAAACCTAATAAATGAATAAAAAACCATTGTTTCTGAATCGCTGTCACACTGTAATAAAGGTCCGGATATGTACTTGAATTAAAAAAAAAAAAATTAGCCACAAAAATGATGAAAAGGCTGACATCCATGCGTTTTCTTTATTTTAGATGAGTTTCACGAGTTGTGCATTCTTTATTGTTGCTAAAGATTGTTTATATTCGACCGGCTATCTTTGAGCGTCGTCGGTATCAACCTGAAATAGTTGAGATTCGATTAGTGAAAGAATGAACTGGATATATAGGGTGGTGAAAATTTCTATGCTCACCATTGGTATCTTAGAAACGGTAAGAGATTCGAGGTCGGTCGAATTGAAAAAAAGTTGCGCATTTTTGTGGCGATTGAGTACCTGATTTATCACGAAAAAACTGAAAACTCTGATTTTAGAAATTATTTTTTATCTTTCCTGCCATTCCAGCTATTTCAATCAAACTTTGTAGTTTTATGTTTTTGATCACTCCAAGTCGAATAACGTTGACAGAAATTTTCCAGGCCTTCTAAATTTTGAATATTTTGATAGTCAACTTTTTTCTTCTTATAGTCGCCATATTGGATTTTTGCACTGATAGATAGAGAAAAAAATTAGCTCTCCGAATTAGTAACCAACATGTTCTTTTTATGACATTTTTAGCGTCAAATTTCGAAATTTTCATAAATTATTGACAAAATCGGGAATGCTTCAAAACACAATTGAAATATTATCAATAGCAACAACAAAAAAAAAAAAACAGATTGTGTTCAATTGACGTATCTAAGGGCTCGATACCAAGTTGCATACGTCAATTGCACACCATCTGTCACTTTTTTGTTGTTCTATTGATAATATTTCAATTGTTTTTCGAAACATTCCCGATTTTGTCAATAATTTGCGAAAATTTCAAAATGCGACGCTGAAAATGTCACAATAAAAGGAACATGTTGGTTACTAATTCGGGAAGATAATTTTTTTCTTTATCTATTTGTGCAAAAATCCAATATGGTGGCCATGAGGAAAAAAAAAGTTGACTATCATAATTTGACATCTAGAAGGCCTGGAAAATTTTTGTCAACGTTGATCGACTCGAAGTGACCAGAAACATAAAACTACCAAGTTTGATCGAAATAACTTGAATGGTTAAGTAGATAAAAAATAATTTCTGAAAAATTTGTTTCAGTTTTTTCGTGATAAATCGTAAACCAATCACAATGTTCAAAGTTTCCTTCCAGATTCTCAATTGCCACAAAAATGCGCAACTTTTTTTTCATTTAACCGACCTCGTATCTCTTACCGTTTCCAAGATACCAATGGTGATTGGTGAGCATCGAAATTTTCACTACCCTGTATTGAACCGTTCAAAAGATACAGAAGATTTAGGTGCATTTCGTTAGGAAACGAAGAACGAGGAACGAGGAAAAAAAAATCACGAAACAAAAAAGCGGCCACAAATAGCCTCCGCCACTACGTCTGGCGAGGCTCAAAAATTCAATCGAAGATTACGGAAGCGTAGAAGGGCCAGGCTGCGAAACTTTTTACGGACAAAGTCAAGTTTCAAAGTCGACCCGGTCGAGTTCCAAACTCGACTTTCTGCGTAAAGTCGAGTTTCAAAGTCGACCGGGTCGAGTTTCAAAGTCGACCCGGTCGAGTTTCAAACTCGACTTTCTGCGTAAAGTCGAGTTCCAAAGTCGACCGGGTCGAGTTTCAAAGTCGACCCGGTCGAGTTTCAAAGTCGACCCGGTCGAGTTCCAAACTCGACTTTCTGCGTAAAGTCGAGTTTCAAAGTCGACCCGGTCGAGTTCCAAAGTCGACCCGGTCGAGTTTCAAACTCGACTTTCTGCGTAAAGTCGAGTTTCAAAGTCGACCCGGACGTAAACTGCTCGTCATAAGTTCAAGATATGTCAAAATTTGCTCCAATTTCAAGTGAGGATATCTCAGGTAAAAAATATCCGATTTGGAAAAAGTTGATAACCCCTGAAAGAGCTTATTACCCTTGGCTGCAGGACGCTTATCAAATTATGTCATAACTGACTTAGTTCATTATATACAGGATGCTAAAGAAGGGAGTGACAAAAGGGTTGATTTTTCAAGCCGTGTAACTTTTCAGCGTATTTTCGCGAGGAAAAACTTTTCCCAATGAATAGCTGATATCCCCAAGGGTAGCCAATATAGGCATTATTTTTTCATCCATACATGATTATCATTATTATTATCAAAAAATAAAGATTTCCTGTTCACTTCAAAGAAGTTGAACTCCTCCTAGGGGAATGAAGCTAGAGCCCTGGAACTTTTTCCGATGGATAGTCTGAGTCGTCAGGGTTTGGTTTATACCCCATGGATGGCGTAGTCGTATTCGTGCAATATTGAACAATTACAAAATTGTCCGGACAAATATCATGTTGACCGGGCACATAAGGACAATTGACCGGGTATATTTAGACACTTTTTAGAATGTCTTACATCACTTCCTCCCATCAATTGAAAGAGATCAATTTGAAAAAATTGCACATCATGCTTGAAGCTTGAACGGCCAGTAATGTGTCAGATTAAAACCGAAACAAGATGGAGACGGAAACGTGAAATCACAGAATAGCGTGAAATTCAGCTTGAAAATTAGAATGTTACTGCAAAACAAGATTAAGTTCGAAGTTTCATGACAATCATTCCCCTAATAAAGAGACTTCGACTATTTACACAGCATAAAAGATACTAACAACCAAGATGGCGACGGAATCAATCATAATCATTTCACATTCAGCCTGAAAATATAAGAATGATCATACGAAACAAGGGTAAGTTCCAAGCTCCACGAAAATCGTTCCACAAATGAGAAATTTCAGTATAGCGGCCAAGATGGCAGCGGAATTATGAAACTCAGGTTGGGAAGAAGAATGTTTATATAAGACAAATGTAAGTTCCAAGTTTCATGACAATCGTTCCACTAATAAGAGATTTCGGAGGCAATTCCAATATGGCGGCCAAGATGGCCGAAATTTAGATTAAAAATAAGAATGACCATATGGGACGAATGTAGGTTCTGAGTTCCACGCGAATCGTTATTCTAATAAGAAATTTCAAAATGGTGAACTAAATAGATGGCACCGCAACCATCAGGTCCAATCTGCTCATTGGTCACCCTTAAGGACCTAATAAGCTATCTATCGGAAAAACTTCCAGGGCTCTAGTTTCATTCCCTTAGGAAGAATTCAACTTCTTTGAAGTGCACAGTAAATCTTTGTTTTCTGATGATGATAATAATAATAATGGTACATAATGAATGGATAAAAAAATATTGCCTATTGGCTTCCTTTGAAGGTATAAGCCATCCACTGGAAAAAGTTTATTCTCACAAAAATACGTTGAAAATTTACACGGCTTCAAAAATCAACCCTTATGTCACTCCTTTCTTTGGCATCCTATATAGAAGCTGCCCTAGTACGTTGTCGGTGTATTTTCGGGACACCCTGATAATGCATGAAGTCAGTTATGAGTATGACCTAAAGGTGCGTTCAGTCAGTTTATTTAGACGCAAGTTTTAATTTTAGTCGCAAGCGCAGCGACGCCTATTGGCTCTCATGAACCAGCCTCCTCAGAACAGCCAATAGACGATGCAGCGCTTACGGCTAAAATTAAAACTTGTGACTAAATGAGCTGGCTGAACGCACCTTAAGTCAACATGAGCGTCCTGCAGCCAAAAGTAAGCTCTTTCAGGGGTCACAACTTTTTCCAAATCGGATATTTTTCCCCAGAGATATCCTTACTTGAAATTGGAGCAAATTTTGAGATATCCTGAGAGATATCCTCAACTTATGACGAGCAGTTTATGACCGGGTCGACTTTGAAACTCGACCGGGTCGACTTTGAAACTTGACCAGGTCGACTTTGGAACTCGACTTTACACAGAAAGTCGAGTTTGAAACTCGACCGGGTCGACTTTGGAACTCGACCGGGTCGAGTTTGAAACTCGACTTTACGCAGAAAGTCGAGTTTGAAACTCGACCGGGTCGACTTTGAAACTCGACCGGGTCGACTTTGGAACTCGACTTTACACAGAAAGTCGAGTTTGAAACTTGACCGGGTCGACTTTGAAACTCGACCGGGTCGACTTTGAAACTCGACCGGGTCGACTTTGAAACTCGACCGGGTCGACTTTGAAACTCGACTTTACGCAGAAAGTCGAGTTTGAAACTCGACCGGGTCGACTTTGGAACTCGACTTTGTGTCCGTAAAAAAATTTGCAGCTTGGCCCTTCTACGCTTCCGTAAATCCTCCAGTCCTCCTTCAGATAATCCTAAGTCCTCCAAGCAAGCTAGAAATGTACTTATGAATAGTTTTAAGCTTTTTGTTTTAACCGACAGATTTAGAAGGCTTCGATAGTGGAAACTATCAACTAGTGTATATTGCAAGTACCTACAGGGTATACCAAAAAAATCAACGGGGAGCTCTATGAGCTCTATTTCACTATTTTTACCAGGAAAAATCTTCCAGCACATACCGTTACGACGCTCAACAATGATGCATTTGTTTGCCAATCAAGTTGATTCACCTACTTTAGAACATCTTGGATGATGATATAATGGCACTAAAAAATCGTTGATTTTCACAGTATTGGCGGGATATTAGGGATCAGGGGTAATGTGGAAGTGCTGGTACCGCGGGAATGTTGAAGTGACTTTTTTTGGCAGTTGGTTGTCACGTTGTCAGTCTGATATCGATAATCGTACAATGTTACAAGACTAATAAATTTCTTCTCCAAGACAAATTAATGTGAGTAAAAGCTTGCGTGCTTTTGTATATCCCAGTGTTTTCAAATATTTTTTTGCAATAATCTGAACATGACTTCACAGGTGGCCGCAGAACTAAGACACGCTGCATCATTTCGTGTAGGTACCTAATATTCAACTCTCGCTAAGCTTGATGGAAAACATTCTTATTTTCATAATCCAAGAAAAGGAATCCTTGGTTAAAACCTGAATTCAGTCGGAATTATCCAAAAAAAATATCTGACGACTTCGTAAACAGGGTGTCACGCAAACTTCCAATGGTATTCCCAGCCAACGCGGACCCCAGCGCCGCGAGTTCCAGGTATTCCGTGACACCCTGTAAATGCTGAGCCAGCCGACCGAGCCGGCCCCAGGTTGAGACGTTTTACAGAATAAACCCGATGATTTTTCAAATTCAAGAAGAATGACTTGACTCATTTTTTAAAGTCCGCAGCTTAGACTGTGACCGCCCCGCCCGGCCGATGATCACCCGGCGTTCACATTCTCATGTAATAATAATAATTATTTTAAACAATAGATGACCCGCTGTGAGTAATATTTGAGATGTTCTTGCCGTCTCTGTGCTTCGTATTCATAAGGCCCAGTTTGCCTTGGAATACAGAGCCCATTGTGCTGCTGCCTGGATGCGGATTATTCAAAATTTCATTACAATAAAAAAGTAAATAAGAGGAACGTTTGAAATAACTCGAGGAATGTGAAAGAGAGAACAGATTTATCATATAGGTAGATATACCATACGCGTATATACCTCAGATATTATGGATTAATTCACGAGAGATTGATGGATTCTCTTCTCGGGATTCGAGAGCATTCAACACGGTTGTTTTTTTTCATCTTGCCTTCTTGTTCTTCTTCGTTTTCGTCTTATAGTTCGGTCAGTGTGTATACCTTGGCGAGGAAACTTGAAGTTGTGCTTTATTAATTAATTCTCGGTGCTGTTGGGGATTTTAATGAGTTGTGGCGAGGTCCAATCAAAAATTTAAATATTTTCAAGAAGCTGGGGTATGCGTATACGGATGGAAAAAAAGAGGACGAATCCATTAGCGTTTGTTCATAAAAAGGTAGCATCAGGAGCAGCAGCACCGGTGATTATTAATATTCTTGCAGAGGCTAGCAATCTGAATATTTATCAACTTGAGGTGAGGCTATTTGTCTGCCATTGTGTTAAAAATGAACTCGATTTGTTTTGCACCAAGTGTACATATTTTGCCCAACAACTTTGATGACTTCGATCTGAATGCTTCTCACCACACATGAACCCCAATAGTCCACTCTTTGCTGGGATCTTTTTTGGTCTGTGCAGCGTACTTTAAATTTGCCATTCCATTGTGTCACTTAAATATACAAGCCAAACAGTGAATATTTGTCTGATTATGTAACGCATAGGATAGGTAACTAGACTGTATTTCAGCCAATGAGATGCACGGATTCGGGGTAGATACCAAGAGGATATCACAGCGATGATAAACCACAATTGAATTTTATCACCGAATTCGACTTGTTTACTCCTATCAGATTGATTCCAGTCTGAGGTCAAGTTAACTTTTATTTTGAATGTAAACTGTTGAAAATACATAAAAAATACTAATGAGATACTAACGAAAGAGTTTAAAACGTGATCACTTACCCCAAAGGGGGTTCTTGTACCAAACATATACAGATACAGCATTCGTCTGTGGTGTTGATGTGGACACAGGCATTCAGATCAAAGAAATGTCACATTGGGTGGATTTACACGGGATCTGCTCGTAACATGGAAAATCATGTCCATGCAATACGCTTTACTAACGATGGACGAATCTTTGAATTGCTATTTTGTAATGCATATAGACACTAAATTAGATTTGCCTTGAAATGTCTGATGTAAGTATACCTACAATTCAATTTTTTCAATTTGTTATATAGTCTTGCTAAATTTAACTCGTGGTATGATTATTAATCGATGATATTTTCTCATGAAATCGATGCTGCACATTCAACTCCTGCTACGCACTGCTACCGCAGTGCTCCGCAGTCGTTGAATCTGCAGACACGATTCCATTCGAAATTATCATCGATGTCAATCATACCACTTGTTATATTATTACTGAATATATTCTTTTGTTTTGCTGCACAAAATTAAAAGAAAAATAATGAAAATCAGCCGGCAAGTTCAAACGCCAAAATAGCGCAATTTTGTGACGTCACCGTCTCCGACCAATAATGTAACTTCCCACCTCTTTCCACCGCGCCGGTCGGGCGGATGCACTAGGATTGTGATAGCGGATTGGATCAGTAGCGTACTATCATGCCAATGTACTGCAGTATGGGTCACGAATTCAACGACTTCCCATGAATGAGTTCATTTAAACTCAAATTCACTGCTTTGTTACATTAGAAACCTATTTGTCCAATCATTGAAATCACTCAAATTGATCCTATTTTTAAGGTTTTTGCCATTTCCACATACTTTAAAAAAAAAATTTTAAAGGCTATGTACAATATTGTATACTTAAATCACGAAATGTATGTAGGTGAAGAAAAACCAAAATTGGAAATTTTCAAGAACAGGAGTGGGCGGGGCTGATGATATGACACAGGAATTACCTCTTTTGCTTTCTTTGTTTTCACACACGTTTCGCATTTAGAAGAAAATCCGAATTTGCTATTTTCTGCGCTATTCAAGGATCGTCAGCTGCTGCAAAGGTGCCCCAAGGCAGAAATCCATAGCAACAATGCTAAGGCCAGTTGCAAAGTGAGGCTTGCTGTCTAGTATATTTCTTCCCATGCACTTCTGATACTATAGATCACTGTATAGTTTTCTTTCTTATACCTTCGATGAGAGTTTTCCAGTCGAGTCTGCTATCTATTGTCTTCCCTATGATATTTAGATTTTCGTTAATGTAGGTTTTTGACACCTGCGAGTACTGATTTTTCTACTTAATACTTCTTGTCAGGCCGCGTTACATTCCAGTAGCTTGGATTCTCTTCCCTTTGAAATCAGACTATTTCGGGCTTTTAAGAAGTATGTAGTGTCGTCTGTGTACAGGTAAATGTACGTAGGTACATCCTCTAGGTCAATATTCAAATCATTAATGCAGATATTAAATAGAATGGGGCCCAAAATAGGGCCTTGGGGTACCCCGAACAAACTTTCAATCTTCTGATTGTTTGTCATCCCGATGGACCATTTGTCTTCTGTCTGATGAATAAGTCTCTAACACACGATAGGATGGACCATGAACTCCATCGTATTCCAGCTTTCTCAGCAATTTTCATATATCTTCCATGGTAGATCAAAACACACTGGTCAATTAACGCAGTCGACGGCCAATATACGTAAATGGTCCAGTTTATGGTCGACAAAAACGTGAACGGAGACACGAGCATAAGTGAATTAACCAATCACCATCGATCAAAAGGGAGGAGCCAAGGTGGATATTGACAGTAATTGGTCTATTTTCGTTACGCTTGCGTCTCCGTTTACGCTTCCGTCGACCATTAAGGGGTTTCTGATGCGACTAAAAGAGTTGTTGACGGGAATCGGTTCTATTTAATTTTTTTCGTCAAGTAGAAACTCTTCCAAAAAGAAAATGTACGGGCATTGCTATCAAATTTTGGAAATTTCCAAAGAAATTTGGAAATTTTTCATTTTGATTTTTGAAAATCCAAAAATCAGATAGCATCGACAATGCACCTTTCCTCAAGGAAGTCGCATGCCAAATTTGAACTATTTATTTTCAAAAGAAAGATTCACTTTTTTATGTCTACGAGAAATCATTTTTGGCACCTTTTTTTTGAAAATAGAAAGTTCAAATTTGGCATGATGACTAGTGATGCCGTCGAGACCGAGACTTGTCTCGTCGCGTCTCGTCTCGAGTGTTCAAGGTGGGTTTCCAAGTGGCACGGTTTTTTCCAATTCATGTTTGACACTTACCTTGAACCTTTTGACACTTACTTGTATTGTCATCCACAATGAAATTAATTATAACAGACGAATTTTACTTCAATTTTTGGAAATTTGAGGTCAGTTTGTTTGAAAATTATGTTTTTACAACTCACTCTACTATGTCTTACAAAAAAAAATCGTGGCAAAAAAAAGAAAAGGTTTTTAACTTTTTTTCGAGGTTTATGGCTTACCTTTCATAGGAAGTAGAATTTAGTACATATCCAGTGGTTGATATTTTTCACTAATGATTCTGCCATAAGCAGTTTACTAAAATATCCCGAAATAACGAAACTAGAAGGGATCGAAGGACCACTCTTCGACCCTTCATAACTTCAAAAATAAAAGTCGAAGATTTTTTTCATCATTTTTTGTGGGCTTCATAGAAGTTTCTATATACCGTAGTAATGTCGGAATGCGTTACTTTTGAGACACCCTGTATTATACAGTGCTCAACAATTGAAGTGGAACACCTGAAAATTTTGGTCAAATTAAAATGGTCGTATTTTCTTAAGAAAATAACCGAATTGCAATTAGTTTTTTCCTTGGACAGCTAACGTCTTCGACTACAGCGTGATATAATCATTTCTTGTTACAAGCTCTTCATATTATTTATACAGGGTGTAGAAGTGAGGTACTGCAAAAATGTGAAGTTTGCACCCCTCCCGATCCGCGATTTTTTTTTTCAATTTTTGGAACTCGTTCTGGAAATTCTCTCCATCATACCTCGAAGCGGTTTTTTGGGTTCTTGTTTATCTCTGTTAATTACAGGGTGATCTCAAAAAGTAATATTTTAGGCTTTCAATGGTAACTTCTTTTATTGTTATCCGATTTTGAACATCTTTGGCTCATATTAAAGCTGAAACTTCAGGCGAGAGCGGTGTGTGGTCAAAACTTATTGGAGACAACAATTCAGTAGAAGAGGACGTGTCAAAAGTGACCCGAATGCGAAACAGCTTCCGACTGTTCGTTTAATAACAGATAAAAACAAATTGAAACGTGTCTTCAAAGGATCCGTCAATTCGGACCATTTCGATCTGCTTTTTGGTTCAGTTGTCCAAGAAATGTTCGTGGTAGAACCAAAACTTAACTGCGTGTTTTCGCGAGAAAATCGCATCTCATGTTCACCTGTAAGCAGCCGTAACCTAAGTTACAAAATTCAGAACTGGCAGGTACACGTGTTTTATAGCCAAGGAGAATTTTTTAAATTGTTGTGAATTTTGTAACTTGGGTTACGGCCGCCTTCAGGTGAATGGGGGATGCAATTTTTTCACGAAAACACGCAGTTGAGTTCTAATCCTACCACGGACATTTTTTAGACAACTAAAGCGAGAGGCAGATCAAAATGGTCCAAATTAGCGGATCCTCTGAGGACAAGTTTCAATTTGTTTTTGTCTTTTATCGAACAGATACTCGGAAGCTGTTTCGCATTCGGGTCACTTCTGATACGTCCCCTCATATTGAAATAATGTCCTCAATGAGTTTTGACCTCACAAGGTTCCCGCCTGAAGTTCAAGCTTCAATATGAGCTAAAGATGTTCAAAATCGAATAGCAATAAAAGAAGTTATCATTGAAAGCCTGAAATATCACTTTTTTGAGATCAACCTGTGAATCACACAGCTAGACGAGAACCCCAAAAACCGTTTTGAGGTATGGGCTCAATGTTCTTCCTGAACAAGTGGGAAAATTTCAAAAAAAATTTTCGCGGATCGGGAGAGTTGCAAACTTCACATTTTTTGCAGTACCTGATTACTACACCCTGTATAAATAATATGGCAAGCTTGCAAGAAGAAATAATTCTATAAAGCTGTAGTCCGAAACATAAGCTGTCCAGATAAAAGACTGATTTTAATTTGGTTTTTTCTTAAGAAAATACGACCATTTTAATTAGATCAAAATTTTCAGGTGTTCCACTTCAATTGTTGAGCCCTGTATATACCAGTCGAGACTTTTCGAGACGAGACGAGACGAGACGAGACGAGACAAGACGAGACGAGATGAGAAGAGACGAGACTTTCAGGCCTCGAGACGAGACCGTGCCTCTGTCTTGTCTCGTTTAGGTCGAGACGAGACGCGACTACCCTTAAGTCTCGTCTCGTCTGGTCCTGCGGCATCACTACATGTGATTTTCTTAAGGAAAGATGTATTGTCGATGCTATCTAGTTTCTCAATTTTCAAAAACCAAAATCGAAAATTTTCAAAAATTATTACAAATTTTCAAAATTTTATAGCATTGCCTGTACATTATCTTTTTGGAGGAGTTCCTACTTGACGAAAAAAATAAAATAAAACCGATTCCTGTCAACAACATTTTTAGTCGCATCAGAAACCCCTTGAGCAGAAATATGTTCGAAGGAAAGAGAATTTTATTGCCTTCAATTCAATGTATCACAACATAAGTAATGCTATTTGAAATTTTGAAGTATGGTGGGGTGAGGGCGAAGAGGTTGAAGATAAAAATTCGGCAGTATGTGTCGTACTCCTAGTTGTCCCCCTCGGAACAAAAATCGACCTGTCTCGACGTTTTCCTGTGAAAAATTTCAGAAATCAGGGGTGACAACCTTTCAAATGAACACTCTGTATATGCCAAATTCAAATATTGATTCCAAGTTTCCGTGGGCTTTTGAGAATCGCCGCTGTCGTGTTATATCTAACAAGGATGCCCAAGTCCGGGGACTGCTTGACCTGGTATGGCGATTATCAGTTCACTTCAAGCAAAGATCCATGATTCTGTTCATGGAACAAAAAGCTTGAAAAAATGAGTTGAGGCATCTAGGTAGGTACTTCCTGATGGAGTGGAGCAAGAACATGTAAATCCTTTTTGAAGCCGAACAGTTTTATAAATACCCCGAAAATCATCATCACGAGAAGCCATCAGGAACGGAAGACCATCATATTCTCAATGACCCTAATGGAATAACCGATATAGCGTAAAAAACAGGAATACGCCACGTGTTCCTGCCGCTGATGCTGCGCCTGCTGGCTTATTGCTGGCTTTCTCCAGATAAAATGTTATTTTAGTAAAACGGTATTTAACTAAGCGGGCGTGATGGCAAGTTATTCGGAAACGAAAGCTCGTTAACCTGCCCTCTTTGTCTTTCGCGTGCGGGAAATTTCACCGAGGCGCATGCATGATGGGAAGAAGCTGATGGGCTCGTTAAAGGGTGGACGATGACGGTTGCCTGACAGCCGAAAAATAAACAAAACGTCAGAGCTTTCGTGCTCAAATAAACACCAAAACACGGAGATGCATGACGGGATGTTGGAGTGTATTATGGGCTGGTGACTTAATCTATCACACGGAATCGGTAATTACGGTGTTTTCCTCGAAATTGTATATCTCGTGGCACAGCGGGAGCCTAATGCCCAACAATCACCGGAATAAATTTATTCAATAAGGTTCTTCCGGACCATCACCGTCATTTTTGCATCAGAGCGCACGAGTGATTAGCATATTTTTCACAGCTTAATGAGCAAATGGATTCAAATCGCGCGAAGGGATATCAAAAACTATAATGGGTCCGTGTGAAGAGATTGATGGAGTACGACTAAAAATGATAGATAGATATGATAGGGGTATATATTTCGTGGTGATTATTGTACATTTGCGCATGTTATGTTCCATCATCATTGTACAATGTCCGTATACCTGCAGGGAGAGTCGCAGAATACGAGAACATTGTAACTGTATGTGGTATAATATCGTTAATCTTTATTACATCCGCTACACAATATCTCCAGAATATTATAATGGATATAAATCCAGATAAACGTTACGTGGTAATATATTATAGCCAGCTAGTGTCAAAACGTTGTTGGTGCTTAAACCCAATTACTAATAGTTTTTCCGTTTATCTAATTCTCTTACGAAAGTAGATACTACCGTATGATCAGAAACTTCCTTACTTCAGAGTGCGTTGAGAGTGCGAGTTGGGTGTACGCTCGGGTGTACGGCAATCAACTCCAAAGTGACATCTGATCATCTGAATTGTGATAGATAACCTTCTTTGCATTTTGCAAGTATTCAAAACAGTAGTCTGTGACAGCAGTATACTGACACTGAACAATTTATTCTGTCCGAACTTCACTGAAAAAATAATAATTTAATAGCAATGTGGAAGGAAAAACTCTCATGCGAATAGTAAATTAGGCAAAAAAATCTGCACCACAATACTTTCCCGGCCGGTATCCAAGTAAGGTTTTTCACTCAGTATTTAACAAGTGGACTTCCTAAGAGCTCCAAAAGCTAAGGCGAGAAAAAAGAGGGCTTAGTACTGCTATAAATAACACATAAAGACACAAAGAGGCCTTATATGATTCTAGACAACCTAAAAAGAGAAGTTTCAGAATGTTCCACAAGAGGCTTATCGAGGCTTCAAATAATGACCCCTGTAATAACGTCCTCGAGAAAGAAACATCCCCGGAAATCAGGTCCTCGGAAGAGAAACGTCCATAAAAAAGAGCGACCCCCTGACCACTGTGTCTTGGTCTGTCCTCTCCATCCCTAGTCGGCCCCTCGGATTTTCATGTGTATTTTCTTGCAACCTTGCTCTTTTATACTCGTGGGCTTTCGTAACTGGAGTGAGCCCTCATGCATATCCTCGTGTTGTTTAGAGCCCTACTGAAGCCCCGTTGTTGTGATTTGTTTCGAAACCATAGTGGGCTTCCCTTACCCATTGCTGGTATCTCTCAGTTCCCTAGCAGGCCCTCTTTTGCTTTGTTCTGTTCTCTGTAGCCTTGGTGGGTCTATTCATATGTAATTTTTTGGAACCCCATCCAACTCCCTTGTGTATTCTTGGACGTTTGGTTGTAGTGGTCCCCCTTGTGCATTTTTGTGTTGTGCGGAGCCCTGCCGGGCCTCCGTTATTGTGTCCTTTTTCTTCGAGATCGTAGTGAGCTTCCTCATTCTTAGCTGTATCGCTCGGTTCTCAAGCGATTTTCTATGCCTTGCTGTGTTCCTTGGAACCCAAGTGCGCTCCCTTAGGTCTTCATTTGTGATTTTTTTCGAATCCCAATGACGTCCTTATGCATTTAGGACTATCGGAACTGTAGTCAGCCCCCTTGGGTATGCTTCAGTTGTTTGGAGCCCTACTGAGTCAACGTTTTTTGCGTTTTTTCTCCGAAACCAACCTTGAGCTTCCTTACTCTTTTCTGTATCACTCAGTTCTCTAGGCGGCCCACTTCATGTCTTGTTGTGCCTTCTAGAGCCCTTGTGCGTTCCCTTGTTTCTTCATGTGTAAGTTTTATTCAGGGCCCAAATAAGCGGACAGGAAAAATGTCCTCTCAAAAATCGTCCCTATTGGGCTTCCTATTTCACTCTATACCTAACTATTGAGGCTCTGCTGAAATTCGATGTTTTTTTGAGGTTTGACGTATGCCTTTCTTCAGTTTTCAGTTGATAGAAGCTCTATTGGCGGTCTGGTTTCTTTGACGTCATTTGAAGCCCTGCTGAACCCCTTCATGCTTTTTGTAGCATTCAGAATTCCAGTGTACTCCCTTCCGCCTTTCGCCTTTTTATATTTTTCATAACCCCATTAGGTTCCCCTGTGTCGCTCCACTGTCGTTTGAAGCCCTGCTGGGCTCTCTTGCGTTATTCGTTGCTTTCAGAGCTCTGAGTAAACACCCTTGTGCTTTGGTAGGAATCGTAGCTTTATTGGGCTCACTTGTGTTCTCATGAGTTGTTTGGACTGGAGCCTTATACAGGCTGGCCCAACGAAAACAGAACAGAGGGGTCTTCGGACATTTCACCTTATTTTTTTGAAAGAAGCTCAGGCTGGTCGATTTTTATATCGAGGGGGACATCTGAAACATACATTGGCAAATTTCTATCTTCAGCCCCTTCACCCCTACCCACCTCAACTTCAGAATTTCGAATGACATCATCTACTTTGTGATACATCCAATCAAAGATAATCAAATTATCTTTCTGAAAACAATATTTCCAAAAAATTTAACTCCACCTCCACCTCCATCTTCCTAAATTTCTTGGACTGTCCCATTTTCTATTCTCGATCCTTCAATTCTCTTCAATTTGATCAGCGTCGTCCTGAATAGCATCTAAGGAGAAAATTTTCGGTGGAGAAAAGTGCTACCCAAATTCACCCCTTTCCTCTCCCCTCAACTTCAAAATTTGATTCTCAGAAATTTATCCGCCATCTCACAGTGGGTTTGTTGAGTATTCAAAACATAACAGAAACAGACATCACCTACTTTGTGATACATCGAATTGGAGGGAATTGATTTCTCTTTCCGAAAACAATTGTTTTCAAATTTTCAGCCCATTCCCTGATGAATTGAACATTCTGAGTATTTTGTGGGAAGAATGGCTTTTTGAAAATTCTGATGAAAATATTTTATTCAAGAAGAGAATTCAATTCCCTTCAATTTGATATATCACAAAGTAGGAAGCGAGGTAGGAAGTGTCATTTTAGATTTTGAAGTTGGGGTAAGGGAGTGAAGGGGTGAATTTGGGTGGCACTTTTTACACAGAAATTTTTCTCCCTCGATGCTGTGCAGGATGACGTTGACTGTACCTACTGAAGAGAATTAAGAGGTCAAGAGCATTACATTGGAAACTCAGACAATTTTAGGAAGAAGGGAGGTGGAGTTTGAAGTTATAGAAATATCTTATTTAGAAAGAGAATTCAATCCTCTTTAATTTGATATATCGCAAGGTGGGTGGTGTCATTTGGAACTTCGAAGTTGGGGCGGGTGGGGGTGAGGGGGCTAAAGATAGGAATTCGCCAATATGTTTCGGATGTCTCCCTTGGTAAAAAAGTCGACCTGTCTGAGCTTTTTCCAAAAAAATAAGGTGAAATGCCCGAAAACCTCTCTGTTCTGTTTTCGTTGAGCCACCTTGTATAATGAACCACCTTATATTTTTTCGTGGCTTTAAAAAATCCAGTGAGTTCCCGTGTGCTTGTTTGAGCTGTTTTAAACTCTATTGACCTCTTTGTTTCTTCAATGTATCAAGAAGCACTGATGCTAAGTCCCCTTTGTTTTTTCGTAGCTTTCAGAATTCCAGTGAACCCCCTTCATTCTTTCTTTGTTATTCAGAGCCTCATTTGACTTCCTTGTGTATATTTAATATCATCTGAGGCCCTAGTAAACTCCTGATGTTCCTCCATGGCTTCCAGAGTTCCAGTAAGCCCCCTTATTTCTTCTTGGACTCTTGAGAGCCCTACTGCCCCCGTGGTTTCTTTGATGTCGTTTGAAGCCCTACTACCCCCGTGGTTTCTTTGATGTCGTCTGGAGCTCTTCTAAGCCCCTTCCATTTTTTCGTGGCTTTCGCAAGTATAAGCACCTGTGGAACTCCAAGTGATATTCGGAATCCTTGTCGTCTCTAGTATTGATTAGACCTCTGATGAGCCCTCCGACGTTTTTTCGTAGCTCTCAAATTTCAGTTTTGTCTTCTTATGCTCCATTGGACTCCTTGTGTCTTTAATATCGTTCCAAATTCTGCTGAGCCTCTCAACATTGTTCCGTCGCTTTTGAAACTTCAGCAAGTACCCTAGTGGCCTAGTGCTTCTATGTAGCAGCCAAGCCCTGTTGGCCCCCTTGTGTCTCTATGTATTACTTATCCGAGCCCTATAGTAATTTGCATTGCTCCTTCTTCAAGTCCTTACAACTTTAGTAAGTCTTCTGTGCCCTCTTGTCTTGTTAGAAGCCCTTGGCCTCCTTTTTCAATAACGTCGTTTGAAGCCTTGCTGAGCCCCCTTGCATTTTATCTGTGGCTTTCACAGCCTTAGTAAGCATCATAATCACCTTCGTGTCTTTATGTGATATTCGAAGCCCTATTTGGCCCCTTCCGTGTAGTTGGAGCCCCGATGAGCCTCATTATGTTATTTTATAACTTTCGGAATTCCGTGAGGCCACCATTTACCTTCTTGTGTTATCGAGGGCTCCATTGACCCCCTTGAGTCTTTATTGTCGTTCGAAATATTCCTTGCATGTCTTCGTGGCTTTTTGGATCAACTTTTTCTCCTTTAAGTGGCAGCTGAAGCCTTATCTGTCCACCTTGTGCCTTTTTGTGTTGTTAGAAGCTCGTTTCTTCAATTTCGTTCGAAGCCCAGCTAAGGGCTGTTGCACTTTCCCGTGGCTTTTGCAACTTTAGTGAACACTATCCAGGATCCAGGGCTCCATTGGGTCTCTTTGTGTCTTCAATGTTGTTCAAAGCCCTGCTGAGTATCCTTGTTCTTCTCGGCTGTCGGAGCCCTATTAGGCCCCTTTGCCCTTTGCGTCCCTATTTGTCATTCAGGGCCCTAATGGACCCTCTTGTCTTGTGTCTTTTTTCGTGGGATGTTTTTTCTGTAGACGTTTCTTCCGGGGCGTCTTCTCCCAGGGACGTTTTTTCCAGCAGACGGTTTTTCCCGAGATCACTTTTTCCTGGATACGTTTTGTGGGAGTCATAGATTCCAGGGGACGTATTGTTGAAGATGTTTTTTTGGGGATGTTTTTTTTTTGTGGGGTTGTCGAACTGAACAATACAAAACTGCTGAACCAAACAGTGACAACTGTTGTAATAACCAACAAGAAATTTTTGAAATTAAAAAAAAAGTTGTTGAAATGGGCAATGAAAAATTGTTGGATCAAACAACAGGAAATTGTTGATCCGTACAATTGAGAATTGCTGAACTGAATACTTAATGAAACTTTCCGAACCAAACTGAAAAATTCTCGAGCTGAACAATAAAATATTGTTGAGTTGGAGTAACCTTCTGTGAAATATTGTTTCTTTTGATCATAACCTTTTTGGCCCATTCCTTACTGTATTGGACTGAAAAATATTTGTAAATTCGTTGAATTCTGCAAAATGATATTGTGCGCACTCAACGCGAAAGAAAAAAAGTTGAGCTCAACAATAAAAACTGTAACAATGAACAATGGAAAATTGTTGAGCCCAACACTCGAAAATTGTTGAAATTAACAGTGAATAATTTTGGGACCAAAGAACAGATGAATCGAGTAATGGAAATTTGCTGAACTGAACAAATAAAACTGTTGCCGAAAATGAAAAAAAAAACAATCAGTTGATAAATAATCGGAATTGTTAATTTGACTAAATGAATTGTTGATTTCACCAAGAAAATTGTTAATTTGAATTTGACCAAGAAAATTGTTAAATCGACCAAGAAAATGAACAATCATTTTTTTCTCAACGATAATTCAGCTGAAGGCTAGACTACTAAGCCATAATCTGTGAATAAAGTTTCATGTGTTTCAAGCCAATATGTTCAAATATTAGCTGATCAAAGCAGCGTCTGCATCTTGAAAGAAACGTTTTGCAAGAAAATTGTTAGTCTGATTCAGAAAATTGTTAATAAGACCAAGAAGATTGTTGATTTTATCCAGAAAATTGTTGATTCTACCAAGAAAATTATTGATTTCACCAAAGAATTTGTTGATTTGGCAAAAAAAATTGTTGATTATACTGAAAAAAACTCCAATTTGATCCAGAAAATTGTTGATTAGACCAAGAAAATTGTTGATTTGATCCAGGAAATTGTTGATTTGACCAAAAAAACAATTTGATCAAAAAAATTGTTGATCATGATCAGACCAAGAAAATTGTCGATTTGATCCAGAAAATTGTCAATTTGACCATGAAAATTGTTCAATTGACCAAGAAAATTTTCTCTTCATCTTCTCTTAACTTTTTGTTTTAGTGGAAAAAAATTGAATCGAACCCGTTATCACAATGTTTCAAAGCAGGGTGACCAATTTTGGAAAAAAATTAAATATTGATAGGGGTCGGTCGAGTATCTAAGACATCATCTTGAAGCCTTTCAATTTCATTTCTTTTGATGTGAAAAAAAAAACAAAATCAAGCTACTTATTTTCAAGTTACGTTTTTTTTCATTCCAAAAATGAAGTCTTGAAGCCTTAAGAGCTTTTGACTTTGAAAAAACTGTTACTTGGGAACAATTTGCTCGATTTTTTTTCAGACCAAAACAAAGAGAGCTGGAATGCCTCCAAAATGATATACAGTGTACAGTCGACCCCTGTAGGAACTTATATGAATTTTTTCAAGTGTGGTCAACTTGATTTGGAAAATCTTGGAAACAAGTGATTCGATTTTCTTCTTCTTTTCGCACTAAAATGAAGGAAGTTAAAAGGCCCTGTTATGATGGGTTACTCGATTCCTAGCCCCATTTGAAATTTTTAAAAGGGTAGTCACTACGCCTGAAGCGGATGAAGCAAGTTTAGTTCATGCTAATTATGCCATTCGTCGTTTCACGTAGTGGCGTAGCTGATTTTTGGTATTCTAGCATGTCCTCTTTCAAAAAGATGTATGTAAAAGTGGCAACATAATACTCATACTACTGTAGCATCTACTGCTTACGTGTGTGTTTTTTTTTTTTAGAAAAATCACCATAATCTGTTTTGTGACAAAAGCTCAGCGCCTATGCTCCATGTGGTAATTTAGGGTCATCTACGCGGTTTCCGTTTCGAACATCACGGAATTTATGGGTCAACTCAAAATCCAATTTAAATCTCTTAGCGGGACTGTATCGCCCAATTATCTTCGAGACCTACCCGTATGATATGCCGGTATTATGTAAAGTGACGTCCGCCACCAGAAAATGGATCTTTTGTTTAGAGCGTCACCATCAATTGTTCCATCCGGTCATCAGTCATGCCAAGAAGAGTGAGGGATTGTCGGGGACTCCTCTACTGCTGTGCCGTACACGAGTGGCGCTTTTTCTGGAAAAACATTTCGAAATCACTGGTGTGCGCCTCAATTCCGACCTGATATGTCTCCCGGGCTGATGAGTGTGTTTGTCTGTGTGTGTGTGTGCGTAATAATAATAATAATCACGATGGATGATGAACAATAACGCCAGACAGAACAAGGGCATGTATAGGGCTTCAGCAGAGGCGCACCCGTATCCGGCAATTACCTCTCGAATTATAGGAAAATGGTTTTATAGTTCAGTTATTTTGTTTTAAATTTATTGGCCATTGTGTTTACCTACGCCGCTTGAAATGGATTTATTTTATTCGGCGTATAATGCCTGTGTAATTGCAAAAGAAGGCGCTGACAATGCTGTGTCAACGGACGCGTTTAAAAATTTATTCTGTACACGGACAATCAAATTTAAAGCCAAGTTTGACTTTCTGTCCTCTTTCTGCTAACTGGAGTTTCTGTCGTTGACCATAAACTATGCAAAGGCCATAGCAGGATAAGGAGCCGAAAAGTGCCCCCGCTCGGATTCAACTGAAATTCACATCACACGTCCTGCTTGGTACTTAAATACATCATACTAAATATTAGCCCGATAGCTCCACCAGAGGGCCCCCCTCCCGGGGGTATGCAAAAATTAAAAAAAAATTATTTTCTCAAAAATTAGGGAGAGAAAAAATTTGACAAAAACGTACAGTATACATATTGATAGTGGGCTTCTGAAACATATCAAAACATCAAGATGGCTAGTCAAAAAATATATGAATTTCAATTTTTCAGTTTTTTTAATTTTTTTTTCCCATGAAGGAATTTTTTGACCAAGATTGTACATATTCTTCAACATTACTACTTATCTGATGTATATAAGAAAAAAATTACAAGTTGCAAGTCCATGCGGAAGACAGTCAAATTTTGAAAAAACTCATTTTTTTCCGCGTCAATTCAGGTGACGAAAATTGATAAATGTGAGGATGAGTTAATGGCGCTGAAATGATCATATTACCTTCATATTATCTCATGCAAAAATGAAATGTGTCATCAATGTCAAACAGTAATCAAAATTGCTCAAAACCGTAGAAAGCGAGAAAAATAAAAATATTTATTTTTATGAAAAGAAAAAGATACATGCAGGAAGGAATAACTGCGTATTAATGCATACTGATAATATAAGACATCATACAAAACACAAACAAATCACGTTTTAATTAGAGAAGAAGAAATTTTTACAAAATACAGAAAAATATTGAGAGAAAACACAGGTGAGGAAAATTGACAAATGTGAGGATGAGTTGGAGGCACTTGAACTATTACCTTCATATTGTGATCCCATGAAGAGTGAAATGTGCCATCAATGCCAAATAATAATCAAAAAAGCTCAAAACTGCAAATAGCGAACGAATAAAAAAAAATATTTTCAGGAAAAAAATTGCAGGACGGAATGATTAAAGGCTCAATTTGAAAACTACTTGATCAAAGTAGAAAAAACACGGTGTTTTTACTATCAGGACAGCTAATCTGTCGGTGTCTCGACATATTACAGTTTTTTTTTTGAGTTTGCCAGATATAATACCAGCACGAGTTTCTTTCACTTCGATCGGGTAGTTTTTGAATGAAACTATCTTTTTCCCTCCAAAAACGGTAACTACATTTATTCTCGACGTCGCGTCGGCGTCGCTTGAAGTCTCCGCTTTGAAAAGAATTCTTCGTAAGTGAGTCTACAAAATTATGTCCCGTAGATTGTTTACTGCGCATTCAAAATATGTATATTCATTGTTTGTGATGTTATTGTTACGAGCGGCGATCCCGTCATTCGAGTAAACACGCGATTTTTCTGGATTCTTCCATCCATCATGTAGCGGTGTAGATAGAAGAGCGGTGCTCTGGACATTTCCTGAAGTATACGCAATGGCTTGGCATTGGGAACCTTCAACGCTCGATCAAGACACATCTGTTAATTTTGGCGGAGGTGCAGACATTCCGGAGCACACGGGAAACACGCGGAAGGTATGTGATTGATCGGGAGTCGCCTTGAAAATCTAATGCCGGGCCACCATGGAAATTTCTGGATGATGATGGAAAGTTCGGGAACACTATTCGGAGGCCTATACGCACAGTATTGTATCCGAATGCGAAGTGGTAGCGAGTGGATAAAAGCGAAGTACCTGCGATATATTTCCAAGTAGATAATTGTTGGCGTGTATTTATTGTAGTACGCAGTAATAAACAGTGTGTGTTTTAAAACGATCGTCTCAATTATATTTGAACCCATACGCGAAATACGTAACATTATTCTAGATCACGTCTTTGCAGAAAAATTTATTGCAATTGAAGCATTTCCTCTTCATTGAAAACATCGATTTGAAGGCTTGATTTTTGCTCCAAAAAGTCATTTTACTAAAAAAAAAGTAAACGGGATATAGGTTTCTTTTTTTGAGGAGAAAGAGATAGCTTGATCTGAAAACTACTCAATCAAAGTGAAAGAAATGCATGATGGCATTATTCTTTGACAAAATCGAGAAAAAAACCTGTAATATTTCGAGACACTGACAGCTTAGCTGTGCTGATTAACACCAGGGGTTTTTCTCACTTTGATCAAATAGGTTTTAAATTGAGCCTTTGGTCATTCTTTCCTGCGATTTTTTTCTCTGAAAATAATGGTATATTATTCAACAAGCGGGTAATGATTGCTTCTTACTCACGAGGATGCAGTTTGCCGACACGAGCCTTGGCGGGTGTCGTGAAGCATCCGAATGAGTAATAGCCATTACCCGCGAGTAGAATACTATGCTTTATCCAGTCTTATTAAAAAATGCAAAAATGCAAAATGCGCGTGATAATGCGTGCATTATTCAATATGATTGGATAAAATATTTATTTCGTTCGTTTTTTTGCGGTTTTGACCTTTTTTGATTACTATTTGGCATTGGGGGCACATTTCACTCTTCATGGGATCACAATATGAAGGTAATAGTTCAAGTGCCTTCAACTCATCCTCACATTTGTCAATTTTCCTCACCTGTGTTTTCTCTCAATATTTTTCTGTATTTTGTAAAAATTTCTTCTTTTCTTATTAAAACGTGATTTGTTTGTGTTTTGTATGATGTCTCCTTATTATCAGTATGCATTAATACACAGTTATTCCTTCCTGCATGTATCTTTTTTTTTCATAAAAATAAAAAAAAATATTTTTCTTCTTTCTACGGTTTTGAGCAATTTTGATTACTGTTTGACATTGATGGCACATTTCACTTTTGCATAAGATAATATGAAAATAATATGATCATTTCAGCGCCATTAACTCATCCTCACATTTATCAATTTTCGTCACCTGAATTGACGCGGAAAAAATGAGTTTTTTCAAAATTTGACTGTCTTCCGCATGGACTTGCAACTTGTAATTTTCTTCTTATATACATCAGATTAGTAGTAATGTTGGAGGATATGTACAATCTTGGTCAAAAAATTCCTTCATGGGAAAAAAAAATTAAAAAAACTGAAAAATTGAAATTCATATATTTTTTGACTAGCAATCTTGATATTTTGATGTGTTTCAGAAGCCCACTATCAATATGTATACTGTACGTTTTTTTCAAATTTTTCCTCTCCCTAGTTTTTGAGAAAATAATTTTTTTTGAATTTTTGCATACCCTCGGGAGGGGGGCCCCCTGGTGGAGCTATCGGGCTAATATTTGGTATGATGTATTTAAGTACCAAGTAGGACGTGTGATGTGAATTTCAGTTGAATCCGAGCGGGGGCACTTTTTGGCCCCTTATCCTGCTATGGCCTTTGCGCTTCCTCTCTTCCATTTTTGCTTGGGCACATTTCGGAATTTTATATGTATTTTATTATTGTCACTTGTCGTATGCCCTCGTACCAACTTGGTTTAGAATTCAAGTCATTCGAATCTCTCAATTTTTTTCTCAAAATAATGTCAAGTCCCATTCCATGAATTCAATCCACAACCACCAGTTGCACACTGTCCATGACTCGGAGAGCTTAGAGGGCTGACTTGTAATTTTGTTCAAATGCAGGCGGTCGAGGGCAAGAAAAAATTATCAGTCCAGGGACAATAACTGTAATTTGTGACAAATCCTGGACTATGGACAAACTGAATTTTTGGATTTTTTTGAGCGACTTTTTTTCCAGAGGAGATCAAAATTACTCAAAATACAAGAAGCTACCATTTCTGAAGTGTGGGCATTGAAAAATTCTTTCACTGGTTCTTGTGTATTTAAGATCAGGAAACATGATAAATCCAACAGCGTAAGAGAAAACTATAGGAAGGGGTAAAGATATTTTGGTCCAAAATTCTAAGTTTCCCCCCTGGACTTCAACGATTTAGAAAAGTTTGGTATCATTCTCGACTAAATCGTACCTATTCAATAAGTCCATTTCTAACTGTGGAATTCCAAAAGAAACATGTTTAAGTGGGTTCAATTATCAAAAATCTCAGTTAAACTAATTGCCCTCAGCAGCTAGTAATGATCCATTTCCCGTGTCGTTATGTAATGTATTATTATATCACCTCTGGTAACAAAAGACGAACCTGAAACCTCCTGCACAAAAAAGTTCAGAAAATCCATTTGAAATGGCATACTCGATACCAATGAAATATAAGTTCTAAACTGGGCCAAAATTAAAGTGGACCACTCTGAAATTCTGCCTCGGTACAAATTCGAGATATCTCGAGTAAAAATTGACCGAATCTGAAATTTTTTATTTTGTTCGATAGAGCAATCTCTTGACTACCAGATGCCACTTTCAATCACTTGATTGTTGACCTTATGTGGGATATACAGGTGTCCCGGAATTAGTGTTACAAAACTTACAGGAAGATAGAAAATTGAGAAATAAGGGGACTTTTGTTGATAAACATACCCTCCCAAACGTATAATAACAAAGATACAGGCCTTCAAAGTTGTTTTCCAAAAACAGTTTTTTTTTTCATAACTCTTGAACCGTTAAACTGATTTCAGTCTAATTTGAAGTGAAGTTTACTGAAACAGGTCTCTATTGAACAATGATAACGCATTCGATAAAACATTTTTAGAGGCGTAGATATTAGGGGATGCCCTCCCCCTTTTCCTCCTATTTTTGACCTCCTCAAAAAATTTTGAAAATTGTCCTAATTTTTGAATTTTGCGTTCAATTTGAAGAAAAAATTACTTTTGCAAAATTTTGATTAGAGGCTTCTTTTCAATATATTTGGGTTTGAAACATTAGAAAACATCACAAAATCGCCACTTTCCAGGGCCCAAATTATTTTTTTCTGAATAACCCCATTTTTCTCAGCGAAAATCATGGTGTGTCGACTTGAAACACCCAGAAAACTCATTCCAGTTGACGAATCATGGGTTTTCTTGAATTTTAATTTTTAGGCCCAGGAAAGTGGATTTCGAGATAGTTTGCAATGTTTGAATCCCAAATATCTCGGAAACGAAACCTCTAATCACAATTTTGCAGAAGTAACTTTCTTCTTCAAATTGAACGTCAAATTCAAAAATTTACACAATTTCCAAAAATATTTCATGAGGTCAAAAACAGGGGGAAAAGGGGGAGGGCACCCCCTATAATCTTCACCTCTCAGGATGTTTGGTGAAATGCGTTATTATTGTTGAATAGAAACCTGTTTCAGTGAACTTTTGTTCAAATTTGATTGAAATCGGCTGAACGGTTCAAGAGTTATGAAAAAAAACTGTTTTCAAAAAACAACTTTGGAGGCCTGTATCTCCGTTATCATACGTTTGGGAGGGTATGTTTATCAACAAAAGTCCCCTTTTTTTTCAATTTTATATCTCCCTGTGAGTTATGTAACACTAATTCCGGGACACCTGTATACAGGGTGTCCGAGGTTTAAATCCGGAAACTTTAGCAATCGATAGAGAATCAAAAAATTAAGCGACAATGTCAGGAATTTTTTTTTCAAAAATTGAAAATAACGGAGATAGAGTCCTTCAAAGTTAATATCTGAAAATCGATTTTTTTGAATAACTTTTACATTGTCGTTCAACCGATTTTGTCCAAATTTGACGCAAGTGATCCTACAATACATCAACAGCTTAGGATGACTTTTTACAAATGATTTCAGTGGCGTAGATATTGGGGGGGTTCACCCCTTTCACCCCCCTATTTTCTACTCCAATAAACTTTTTGAGAAAATGACCAAAACTGATGATTTTGCATTTAATTCCGCAGAAAAAGTTATTCTTGGTAAATTTTGATTTGAGGCTTCGTTTTTGAGATATTTGAGTTTGGAAATTCCAAACACAACTACGAATCAAAATCATTTTTGTAACTAAAAATCTACTTTTCTACGTTACTTGAGATATTGCTTCCAAAATTGATATCGGTGATGGGTAAAAGCTCAACTCCATGAGAAAAATTATGACTTTGATCAAAACAGTCCAGTGGCGTATAGATATTGGGGAAGCCACTGATATTTTATTTATAATTTTTATACGTCAATGAATATTTTGGGGAAACGATCAGAATTATTGATTTTGCATTTAATTTAAAAGAGAAAGTTACTCTCTGTAAATTTTGATTTGAGGCTTTGTTTTCGAGTTATTTGAGGTTGAAAATTTCAAACACAGTTATGAATTAGAATTATTATTGTTACTAAAAATTCTATTTTCTACATCACTTGTGCTATTGCTTCCAAAATTGATATCGGTGATGTTAATATGCTTAGCTCCATGAGAAAAATTATTACTTTGATCAAAACAGTCCAGTGGCGAATTTCCAGTGAAAAAAAATGATTTTGATTGATTTTGGTCTTTCGATAAGTTCATTACCTTTTTTCCAAGATGGCGGCTCGAGCACAACAGGTAGAGACGGGGACTTTTAGTATGTTTATCAGTATACCTTAGCGAACATCCCTGTCAAATTTCTGAAACTCCGACAGTTACTTCTCTCTACTTTTCCCTATTTGACTGGCTGAAATTTGTTAAGTCAAATTTGAGGACTAATAACTTTCAAATAAATCGATCAATTTTTTTTTTTCCAGCAATGTAGAGGCTGTATTTTTGACACCAGGTATACTCTACTTCTTCCATTTTGTATCGTTCGTATCGTATCGACAGTAGCTTCTCTTTACTTTTTCCCATTTGACTGGATAAAATTTGTAAATTTTGGATATTGGGAATATTGGGGATATTGGATATTGGGGAGCGGAAGAATTCATTATACGTCAATGAATATTCTGGGGAAACGATCAGAATTATTGATTCTGCATTCAATTTAAAAAAGAAAGTTACTCTTTGTAAATTTTGATTTGAGGCTTCGTTTTCGAGTTATTTGAGGTTGAAAATTTCAAACACAGTTATGAATTAGAATTATTATTGTTACTAAAAATTCTATTTTCTACATCACTTGTGCTATTGCTCCCAAAATTGATATCGGTGATGTTAATATGCTTAGCTCCATGGAAAAAATTATTACTTTGATCAAAACAGTCCAGTGGCGAATTTCCAGTGAAAAAAAATGATTTTGATTGATTTTGGTCTTTCGATAAGTTTATACCTTTTTTCCAAGATGGCGGCTCGAGCACAACAGGTAGAGACGGGGACTTTTAGTATGTTTATCAGTATACCTTAGCGAACATCCCTGTCAAATTTCTGAAACTCCGACAGTTACTTCTCTTTACTTTTCCCTATTTGACTGGCTGAAATTTGTGAAGTCAAATTTGAGGACTAATAACTTTCAAATAAATCGATCAATTTTATTCTTTTTTCCAGCAATGTAGAGGCTGTATTTTTGACACCAGGTATACTCTACTTCTTCCATTTTGTATCGTTCGTATCGTATCGACAGTAGCTTCTCTTTACTTTTTCCCATTTGACTGGATAAAATTTGTAAAGTCAAGTTTGAGAACTAATAACTCTCAAAGAAATCATTTAATCTTGTTCTTTTTTTCAGAAATGTAAAGGCCGTCTTTTTGGCATCAGGTATGCTTCACTACTTCCATTTTATATCGTTGCTTTTTGTTATACAGGGTGCATTTCAACATTCTGATTGATTCTTTTGTACTATTTTGGATAAGGCACATCAATATTGGGCTCATATACAGTTGAATAACCTTTGGACCTCCAAAGGTCCTCCTGTATATCCTTTGCTGATGTCTTTTGTTTCGAAATGTTTCATTCAGAACTAATCGACAACACTTTTTGGACTTAGCTATTATTTTTTTAGTTTAATTCATATCGAGCATTCTAGAAGCTGGTGAAGGCACAATACTGATGAAATCTTGTCTTAAATATGTGAATATCAAAACTAATTGATGTTCGATTGAAACCTTTACTCCGCCCTGTTGGAAATGTCAAACTCGAAAACCAGATTTTTGCTTGATTCCAAAAAGAGAATTTTTTCGCTTTTTTTTTCTATCTCAACTGTCACGTTTAGCTTTGATGTGGACTGCTAACATCTTCACAAATTTTGAAGACAAGATCTGTAGCCATAGGCAAAAAATCGCTTATTTTTCGGTTTTTTTGTTAATTTAATTTTATTAATATCAACAGATAAGTACGAGAAAAAAATCGGTATGATATAATTTTTGTGGTCAATTTTATAGCCTTGACTTTTTATGAACTTTAACTGAATATCTCTGATGAATAGTGGAATATAAGCAGAAAACTGGATCGAAGGACCATTTTTCCAAGATGGCGGCTCGAGCTCAATAGGTAGAGTTGGGGAGTTTTAGTATGTTCAACAGTACACCTTACTGGACAATACTGTCAAATTTCCAAAACTCCAACAGTTTTTTCCCTTAAACGGAAAAAATTGTTTTTATTTGACTGGCCTAATAGGATCAAATTGGTTCATGGTACATTTGATACAGCTATAATGTACGTTCTAACAAATCCAAAAATTGCAAAAAAATCAATAAATCTTTGGAAAAATGAAATACGATCAAAAGTCCAAAAATATTCCAAGATATTGATGTACTGTACGCTTTTCGAAAATATGACGGGAAAAATTCTGCGACTTCTTTTCTTAAAATGGCACCTTGCTGAAGTTAGGTCATTTTTGCACTCTTCTCAATGCCACCCTGTATATTGTATATAAGGTCGACAATCAAGCAATCTAAGATGATGTATTGTAGTCAAAAAACTACTCTGTCGAGCATTACAAAAATTTCCAAAGGCAGGTAATTTTTCTCCAGATATCCTCATTTTAACCAAGGCAGAATTTTGGGGGTGGTCCACTTCAATTTTTGCCCAGTTTATAAAACTATCAAAAAACGTTTTCAATACTTGGGTATTATACGTAGGGACGTAGGTAAAGGTAAACTCTAAGCATCAGACATCAGACTCCAATTTTGTACAGAATTCCAAATTAATCAAATTATATCCGGAAAACTGCCCACGGCCCCGAAAATACCGGACTAATAATAAAACAATACCTATTACACACAAAATATTTATTACGCCTGATAGCAATGAATCATCCGAAAAATGTTTTTATAACAAGACCACGGCGGACCGAAAGAACGAACACCCGTATATCGTAATTATACCACGGATCCACCGAAAAAATAAAGATGCTGATGCTCGTGATTTTTTATACACCCGTCCCATGCCCAACAGGTTTTCTGAAATTTCGGCCGAGAATTTGAAACATAATTCAAAATTTCAAATAGAGAATTATTAGGAAGATATTGGACTGACTTATAATTAGTAGCCCGGTTTTGTCAGGTTCATGATATATGGACGGAGGCCCCGGATAAAAAGCGATGCTCTCTCGTACAAACCGGGGCGTTGGAAAGAGATGCCCTGTACAGCGTGTGGGTTTGGTCCGGTATTTTATTTATATAGAAACTCGGGCTTTTGAATGATTTGTATTAATGCGGCGTGTTTTTCGTAAACAAAAAAAAAACTAGATGATGATAATAATGGATAGAACACTGCGCGGCCTGATGGCTGGGAGAATATTTAATAATGCTATGATGGGAAAGGAATAATGGTATTTTTTAGTCGCGACGACTTATCTGGGGATTTCGATCGGTTTTTTGATCGGCGTTCCCAGTTGTCAAGTTGGTAATCGTCACGGGATATTAATGGTGAGCTGTCCGGAGACAACAAAGATCATTATAATCCCAAGCGTTCCACGGTAAAATCGGAAAAAACTTTTCTTTTATTCTTCTACAACTATACTTTTATACAGATTCAGAGCTTTTTTGTTGTTTGGTTTTTCTACTTCAATTGTAGGCGATTTGTGTTAATTACAGGAGCGGCGCTTAATTGGAGGTGAGCATGATGCAAATTCCTTGCGTAAAAGGGGATACTTAACAAGTGGGGCGTTCTCGGAAAGTGATAACAAGTGGGAGATTGCTGATAAAGACCACCTTGGACACCCGCAATTTACAGTGGCGGAGGTACTGCATTTTCTCATCACGTATATACCTGCAATTTCTACCATAGCACATTATGTTCACGAATCTATAAATATTTATTTTAATGAAAGGTTTTGTGATTAGCTGTAAAACTCTGCCTAATTAGCCACCAGGTTGACAAACCTTTTATATGAAAATCGGTATGTAAATCAGTCTAGATAGTGGATAAGTGAGTAGGAAGAAGATTAAATCCAAAAGTGAAAAAAAGTTGATTTGTTGAGTTGTGGACACTAGCGGATTGAAGAAATGAAAGCAGATCGTAAAAAATAGAGATAAACAGAAAATGTGACATTTGCAACATATCGAAATAGTTCGTAGATTTACCTAAACTGCTCAACAAATATGTTGTCGCGAGGGAAAATTGGCCGGCTTTGGACCACAATAACAAACTTTCAAATGACATAATTTCAATTTTGTTCTCACTTTTCGTTAGCTCAATCTTTCCGTTACCCATCTTCGGGAGGTGGAGATCAGAGGGCTTCATTTGAAATATCTACAGGGTGAAATGTAGCACAGAGCAAAACTGTAGGCTGCGGCAAATTCAGCGGACCCCCTATTTTAGAGTCATTTTTCTAAAAGACGTTGGTACAATGGCAGGATGATTTTTGACGTTTTGTGGCGCGAACATTTGAAAGTGATTGATTTATGCCATTTTCTGTGTTTCGTCGTCACACAAGACACTAGAGCCCAGACATTCGGTATTTTTTGGGGGAACCCATCTAATTGGGGAGGGGGAGGACGGTTCCAAGCAAGAAAATTCAAACATAGGATGCAATTATCCATATCGACATTTAACATAAGAAAGTCTGCATCTAGTAGGTATACCTATGCCTCGTGCCTTGGTGATGAATGGCAAAAGTACCAACTTGAAATTTATTCCAATGATTATTTTGATATAATTTTAATTATTTGTGATTTTATGAAAAGCAGTACGAAAAACGATGTATGCCGGCCTCGAGCTGCATTCACGTTCGTTATCCTATGCCCGGTTTTCGGCGCTAGTACCATAAAATACTATTTTGTATAATGCATGACTCATTGTCCTGATAAAATGGCATGGAAAACGTTTGAACAGAACAAACTGCAGTCAGGAATTATTTTTATAAACGTTTTGTGGGAAGACCTCCTTTTATTTATATTTTTACATTTTACACTCGCTCCACTGTGAGTGATGACGGATAAATTTATAAAGATCTGAACAGTGTGAGTGAAGCCAAAAACAATTTTTGCAGGTAACCAACTTAATTTTTATTCGCTAACAACAAAACAAAATTGAAAACTTGAGATGCTTAATCATTGACGGGACCCTTTCTTCCTCTCGCTTGACTAAGAGCAAGCACTCGCCTGGGCATGGATCCTATCTATCCCTATCCTTCCTTTATGGTAATTTTTTTACAAAATTACGAAGAAGTCTTGATAAAATTCAATTTCAAGAGGGAAACATTTGTGCCGGTCTTTTTAAATGCCCTTTTTCGAGGCATTGATCAAGACATTCAAGATGGTCTGCGAGTCAAGTTGCTGAGAACTGTTCTAGAAACAATATGCCTGAATTGCGACTTCCCTGTCCCCATAGTAACATAATCTTGTGTGTAGCGATAGGATAAAGCCGTATCGTTGAAGAAACAAATTATAAACTCAGAACTGGACTTCAGATTCCAAAGAAATTTAAAGCTGAGCACCAGCCAAAGCATCCGCTCCATGATCCTCTAATTGCCATTTGAGATGAACAATCATCTTAAAAATGGGGATCCGTTGAATTTGCTCCAATTTTGCACTGTTTAAACTTCCCCTGTAGATATTTTGAATGCAGCCTTCTGATCCTCACCTCCCGAGTATAGATAACGGAAAGATTGAGCTAACTAAGTGTGAAAACCGAATAAAAATTGTTTGGGTCGTTCAAAATTTATTGTGGTCCAAAATCGCTCCAATTTTTCCCTTGCGACAACATACCGGGTGATCATTCGAGAACTATCCACCCCTGATAACTTTTGATTCCTGATGAAGATTCCTTCGAGCAAAAACAGGTCGATTTTTGTATCGAAGGGGACGTCTAAAACATACATTGGGAAATTTTTATCTTCAGCCCCTTTGCCCCCACCCACCCCAACTTTGAAATTCCAAATGGCACTACGTACTTTGCGATACAATCAATTTGAGAAAATTAAATTCTTTTCCTGAACAAAATATTCTTAAAATTTTCAACCCCACCTCCAATTTTCCTATAGTCCTCTGAGTGTCTAACCAAATATTCTTGGCTCCTCACTTCTCCTCAATGCAGTCAACGTCATCCTGCATAGCATCGAGAGAAAAAAAATTCTGTTGAAAAAGTTTTACCAAAATTCACCCCCCAGCTCCCCCCACCGCAATTGAAAAATTCAAAATAACACCACCTACTTTGTGATTCACCTTCAGATTTACCTATCGAATTGAAGGGAATCAGATTATCTTCCTGTAAACATTTTTTTTTCAGAAACCCCCTCTCTCTCCCAAAATTATCCAAATGCCCAATTAATTGGTGGAGGTACTGGAAATTCAAGAAAGATTGTTTCCAGGAAGAGAATCTGATTCCCTTTAATTTGATGCTTACAAAGCAGGTGGTGTTATTTTAAATATTCAAATTGCGTTAGGGGGAGCAAGGGGGTGAATTTTAGTGAGATTTTTTCCACAGGAATTTCTCGCTCTCGATGCTATGCAGGATGACGTTAACTGCATTGAGAAGAATTGAGGGGCCAAGAATATTCAACTGGACACTCAGAGAATTTGAAGGAAATTGGGAGCGGGGTTGGAAATTTTGAAAAACATCTTTTCAGGAAGAGAATTTAATTTTCTTCAGTTTGATGTATCGCAAAGTAGATAGTGCTATTTGAAATTTTCAAGTTGGGGTGGGTGGTAGCGGAGGGGCTAAAGATAGAAATTCCCCAATGTATGTTTTAGACGTCTCCTTCGATATAAAAATCGACCTGTTTTGCTCGAAGGAATCTTCACAAGGAATCAAAAGTTATCAATCAGGGCTGGATAGATTTCAAATGATCATCCGGTATTTGTTGAGCAGTTTATATTGAAATATATTTTTCACTAGTATATCAGTTCAAATAAAACAATACCATTACAAACCAATGAAGAACCATTTATCTTGTTCGAAACAATGCCTAACAAGGTAAAATATTGAAAGGAATCAAGTTGTTACATTCACGGTTTCCAAAGTTGAATTATATAGGAAACCGAATTTGATAAATAATAAGTTTGAAAAATTCCCGTCCTTTCCATGATTTTTCCGCCATTTTCACTTGTATTCGCGAGTACTCTAGAAAAACGTTTGGCTTCGCGAAAGTGCTGGCAAGCTGTCGATGCACGGCTCCTCCACCAATTATTGAGGTATCTGTCTTATTCGCGCGTCGTGGTCTCCATTATTCCTCCAATGCCGTGCAAGTCTTTCCATCGGGTGAGAAACTTCCATCTTGGCTCTAGTGGCCCTTTGAATCCGGTACACGAGTCTTTTGATCCTCTTGACCGCAGTGCATGCCTTCCCATGATGGAGAGAGATTTGGATACCTATACATTCCCTTGCTGGTCCCAATGTGTCTTCCGATAGCGCCATCGTGCACCTCTCTCAGGACCTCCTTCGCTTGTTTCTTCAGCAGCACCAATTGCGAAGCTCGACCATTTGCAGAACGGTTGGATGACTGAACGTGGAACATTTGAGATTCAACTGAGCCCAGGTCCATTCTGGTCTGTTGTGTCCAGCTCTTTGGAATTTTATCAAGGATTGCCCTGATCTGTACTCACTTCGCTGGTCCACCTTCTTGTTGGATTCTGAAGCCGTGGTGGTGCAGCTTCTATGTCTGTTTTATTTTGCCAGCTGTTCCTTCGAATCCTCCATTTGGAGGAACCACATCAGTAGAACATGATCTGTTCTCACGAGAAAAAAACAAGATGTTGAGTAATTAGGGTTCTACCGTCTTGGGCAAAAAATTCCAATATGGCTGCCAAAATATCGACAGAATCATGAAATTCGGCTTGAAAATCAGAATGATTGTACTAGACAAGGGTAAGTTCCAAGTTTCATGAAAATCGTTCCACTAATTTTGGAATGGAATGGAATGGCGGCCAAGATGGCGGCCGAATTATGGGAGCCATTCTGCCTATTTGGTCCTTGAGAACCCAAGCTATCCACCGGATAAAGTTCAATCTTCAAGGGCTGTAGCTTTAGTTCCCGAGAAGAAGTTCAACTTCATCGAAGTGCACAGGAGATCTCTGTTTTTTGAGAAAAATGATAACGATGTATGGATAACAAAAATAGTGCCCATTGGCCACCCTTGGGGACATCAGCTATTAATCGGAAAAAAGTTTCAAGACTCTTGTTTCAATTCTCGAGAAGGAGTACAACGTCTTAATTTCTGCACGGACTCGGACAGACAGACAGACAGACAAACCGGCCACATAAGCGTCATTCTGTTACTTATATCAAAAAATGTTCTCCAACTGATTTCGACCTCCTGAACACGAATATCGGGTTCAGTTTTGAATTGGAACATTTCTTTTTTATCGAAAAACCGAAAAAATGGTAGCCTGTCACATGATTTGTAGTGATACCTACCTACTTTTTTTTTTGTTATTGAGCGAACATGTTTCGTAATTTGAGTGCCATTATCCTTAATATGCGCCGAGCCGTGGCTTTGCGGTCGTTTTCAAAAATTGATAACAATTGACCCGACGGTCGGATCGAAGTGGGGTTTTTGTCAAAAGAAAGTTCAAATTGTTCTCTAAATATAATGCCGTACATGCAGTGATGTATTTCATTAAGAAATTGTAGTTGCCTGCATATCGCAACTTTCTACATCTTACCGCGAATGCCAGCACTTGATCGGCGAAGCCGCCCTACACCAAAATGTTATTTTTGTAATTGTTCATGATTATTTCGGCAAAATTTTTCTTGATTCGCGTACCAAGACCATGAGCTACCCATTCGAGTTGAAATATTTTCTGTATTGAATTTCGTTTTATTCGGAGGAAAGGATATCAAGCACCAGCAAGCAACGAATAAATCATTTGCGGCCGAGCCGTAGTTTCGGAGTCATTTTCAAAAATGAATAACTATTGGCCTGCACCTCGCACCGATGTGAAATTTTCATTAAAATTGTGACGGTACGAATTTTGCAAACCGGTGTTTACATGGGTTCCTCTGGACTTTGGTCACAGAGGGCGTGTATGGAGGTTTCGGCCACTAGTGAGAGGTATTGGGAATGCGCGGTCAATTGTGGACTTTTGAAGTGGGATTAGAAAAGCGATAAGAGGCAGAAAAAGAAGTAGCCATTAGGAGTGTGGAGATCTATTTTCATTTATTTTACATTATAAGGAAAACCTCGACTCATCCACTAAAGAGTATTAATCTCCACACTAAGGGACCTATCCACCATCAGTCGAGGTTTTCCCACTTTTTCGTTTTCTCCGTAATTTTGTTGCCGTCCCGTGGTGGATGTTACTGTGAGGCCATCGTCGCATCCCGCCGCATTCCCTGCCATGGCTATTCGACCACCCGTCCAGCCAAGAGAAGTATAGTGCCGTGTCACGAATCGGCGCTGAATCTCACCCCGACGTCGCGTCACGGGAGGGTTGAGAAATAATCAAACACCAACAACACCATCACCGTCCAGGTTGTGTCACCACCCATCGTCGTCAGCGAAGCGTTCGGTCGCTCTTTGGGGGCTCCTGGATTGGCTTTGTAGCGGTTCCGAGGGTGAGTCCGTTCCTGTTGTCGTGTTGTCCTGCTCATTAGAGTCTCGGTAACCCACACGGTTGTAGCTCAGAAACGGAACACATACCGTGTTCACATGCGTAGGCTACGAACGTGCACGTTAGGTAGAACTACAGTAGAACGTAAGTCCGGAGCCGTCAATCCGTCGGCTAGAGTGTGGGAACCTTGAGTGTCTTGGGGGTAGGCTTCATAGGGCAATAGGGGGGCTCCACGTGTAGCTGTGAACGACAGCATTGTTTTCGCCATCCAGGGCTCGTGGGGGCACCGGCGACATTCGCCCTCTCCGGTGGACAACCTGCCATCGACCAGACCTGCAAATGTCACTTGGCAATAGCGTCTTCACGCCGATCAAATAGTTACCTGTCAGAGGGCCTGGACCTCCATTAGCGCTCTTGCTCCGTGCAATTATTTCATTTAAATTGTAAATATTCACGCCGAAATAAAATTGTACCGTTAACCTCAAAAATTCGTTGACATTTCATAGTTGACAGCTTACGTCAGTTCGCGAGGTACATTAGACCTACTTTCCGTCAGGTGGAACTACTTGTTGCGGTTCATGTGTGCCTACCGTGGCTTTGAAGGGTAATCGGGTGCCCCAAAGAATTACACTAAAAGACCCGATTGGCGCCTTAAATAAATTTTATTTAACATCTCACGGAACCCACGGTCCTGCTCCCAAACCCAGCGAGCTGCCGGTGCAGTCTTGACATTTTGACGTCACAAAATAAAGTTCAAATCATCCTCTAAATATAACTCCGCATATGTATTATGGTAAAATGATAAGATCGGGTACTTCTTCGCATGTGATAACTTTCGAGATCAGGCCGGCTTCTGAAATGCAGCATTCAACGGCGATGCCGCGTCACACTAAATTGTTATTATTGTCATTGTTTATTATTATTTCGTCGAGATTTTTCTTGGTTCGGGATACAAGGTCATGAGCTACCCAATGGAGTAAATTTTTTTTTGCAAAAACCTTTTCGTCTAGGACTAGATGCTGTGACGGACGGACGGACGGACGGACGGACAAAGCGAGGACAAAAGCGCCTTCCCGTTTGGAGAAGTGCGCTAAAAATCATCCGTGCAGCTTCTATAGTGGAAGTAATATATCGCATCGCTGGCAGTCCCATACAAGTGCCGAGTGACAGTTCATCTCCTTCCCCGTTCAGAAAAAGCCCTGTTGTTTCTGTTCCCCACTACCCGTTCTAGTCTCTTCTGAAGTACCCACCTCACTAGTCACTATATATACCCGTTCTGCAACAGTACTGCTTAATTTTCAGTATTACTAGCAATACTAACATCGGTACCTATCACTGTTTATGTGACCAAGGATACGCCAATATGGTAGCCTGGACACCACTCACGCTATTTTTAGAGTCTTGAAGGCATCTTTCCATGATCGTCCACAAAAACGGCCGGTTCATCCTCACTTGGTTTGTGCATTGGTTTGGCGATTTCCGCAAACTTTTCCACAAATTGTCTATGGTAGGTATAGGTATGGTCTATGTAGCCCAATATACAAGGTGACTTCTGCTCCCGTTATGATTTTCTGGTCATGGCCATTCTTCCTCTTGTACGATTGCTTTCTCTCGATTGATGACCTCCTCGATCAGCAGCTCCCCGTTTCAGAATATGGAACGGTCTATGCTGAAGCCTATCGTTGCCTGCAGTCGCGTTGCACATGTCTGTCCTTTCCACATTCAAAGCAACGTAGGCTTCCTCCTCTACGATTGCTTTCTCTTGGTTTGTGACTTCCTCGATTAGCATTTCCCCGTTCCATCACCATGAAACGGTCTGCTGAACTCGACCATTGCCTGAAGTCCCGACAAAGATATCCCGATCTTCCACAGCCGAAGCAACGCAGTCTTCCTCCAGCTCTTGGCTCGTCTTGAAGCTTGTTCCCAAACAAAGCGTTGAGGATTTCCCCATACACTTATTTGATCGATTTCTCCTCAGTATGTGAACCTCCGGATTCCTCAACGCACACCTCCTTGATTTGACGACTGCACACGTCTTTGACTGCCTCAATGCAAATCGCCTAAGTCAGTTCGTCGCGGATGTCGACTGGGTTTAAAAATCATAACCAACTCACGCAGGTCTTGGTCTCGAATTCTATAGACGAAGGTATCTCTTATGATGTCTATCAAGAGGTGCGCCGGGTGAATTGGGTAGGTATACGCTAGAAGAGCCAGTTTCTGGACATCAGCTCCAGATTCTTGTATAGGCTCTCTCTCTCCGCTTCTCTGCGTTCTTGCCGAGAAATTAGCTCGATGAACTTGCCGTCTGCGATGATCCCATAGCTGAGTTCCGGAACTTTGCAGAGAAGCTTCTGCAAGTTCTTGTGCTCACTTTTTGGAAGCGCTTGTAGCTGGACCTCTCAGAGCAAGGATGAGTACATTAGCTTTATCTTCGTCATTCCATCCGTTCACCCTGGCAGCGAAGCCAAATTGCCTCTTGTATAGTTCGTTCATGGAGGTTGTCCAGTTTCACACGATGAATACCTGCCAAAGCTGATGCCATCGAGGCCACCGTATTACTTACGGCGGTACTCTGGACACGTTGTTCTAGCTGCACCATGTTTGTCTTCATTGTTGCAATTTTTTCTGTTAGCTTTCTCACATTGCCGTCGAGGTATTGCATGTGCTGTTCCATATAGCCGCCATCAGCTCTTCTAGACGCTTCTTCTCTTTTCCGTTTACACGCTCTTTTTCCTGCTCTTCTATAGAACATTCCTCAATTCCAGGACGATAGCCGCAACGTCTTCGGCTCCTCTCTTCGCATACTTCTAGTCTCCGACACTTACAAATTTATTCTAATACTTCCAAACACCTTATGTATTCGCAGGCCGAATTACTCCAATTATACCGCTTGCTGACACCAAATGTTACATATTTCGTGTGTATACTATGCGTGCTCTGGACACGCTGCGCCTCCACCAATTCGGCTGATGCTTTCTAATCGACCGTTGAAGTCTCCTATTCAATTTCACTCGTCAAGCCATTGCGTATATTCTGGAAATGTCCAGAGCTCCGCACATTATGTACACTGCGACCCAATAGGAAGAGTCTAGAAAGACCGGGGGGGGGGCTTAATACTTATTCGTTGGCTCGTGGAAAGTGAGTGTTTGGCTTAAGCTTTTGCCATTGTCAAGTTGATTGAAGAAAAATCTACTGCAACATTACTAATAATAATCATCATTAAAACTTCAATGAAACAATCACAATTGAGTTGAAATACGAGACATTTTTTTCTGTAGTTTTCAGCACTTTCCCTATAGACGATAGGGCGACAGACGGCGAGACGTCAACATTGAAATTTGAAACGCTGTGTGGGAAATTTAAGTTTGAAGCGCGGGAGCAATCGCTTGATTTATGATCATTTTAACCGAGACGTGCGTTCCAAACTGGCTCATCTAATCCCGAGGCATTGTGGAAAAATTAAAATTAATTTGAATATCCCTCGCACCGTTTCATATGCATATACCTACCCCCATAATGCACCAACACCCATAGTACTCGTAAAATTACCGATACCATAAATTATCCAGCAGAAGAGAAAAGCCATGACGTCATCTATATACTAACATCACAAGAAATTTGAATATGAATATGGATCTCGTTAGCCCAGCGCCGTGCTTTAAATGGATTTTTAAGGACGCGCATCGCAGGACCGTACCCAAACACCCCAACCCCAAACCGTATCGATACAGGCGGATTTGCATATCGGTTATTGACGAAACTCGAACCCTTTGTGAAAACTTACGAGAAAGGGATATATTTTAACAAAATCACATAATTGGATCGACACCGAAACTAATACTCTCATGGTACCGCCATAGGGATCATGCCATGGAAAAAAGGGGTCGTGCAAATAAACTGCCTAATTTGAATATTTCCGTATATAATACTCCAGATTATTTTCTGAGCCATACAAGAGAAGCACACATACACTAACATTTCGATTTAATACGAAATGACCCTTTTTTCAGAATCGACAATATGGAAATTTGAATGCCACGTTCATATTTTATTGTATGCAAATCTGGCCTGCGCATACATTAACTGTCTCTCCGTATAACGAATTTCTATTCGAGAATTAACATATTTTGTGTGTTATAAATCGCGTTTATTTAAGACTGGAAAATATCACCACCATTCGCGCACCGAAGGGTTTTCAACCCCATTTTTTCTCTATGACCCGTCCGACATTTCCATATTATCATTTTCATGGCTGCACAGTAATTTTTTCGTGACATCTCCATGAACGAAAAACCCTAAATTTATAGAAATGACAAAAACAATCGCCTGATCTAGCATCCGGATAAAATTCTGTCGCTTCCACTTGTGCCGGTGTTTGTACTTTGCACCGCACTTATTGGTTAACACCGCGTCGAGACCACGCCCGCTTCAGGTTCCAGTGGTCTCTATTGGGTGGCTGGGCGCGGTTTTGCCGCACACCAGGAATTATTGTGTACAGGCAAGGTCAACAACTGGTGTATTGTAGGTGTCGGAATGTGGAGAGATTAATTTTTAATAAGTAGGCTGCGAGTTGGAAACATCAATAAGTGGCGTGACGGCATAAATTTCAATATGGATATCGTACTAATTATAGGCACATTCGTTTGGTTAATAAAGAAAAAGAGCGGGCTGTCACATGGATGTTGGAAAATGTGAAAAATGTGTCACGCGTATTTGTAGAGGTCCTACACACGCCGGTGTGTCTAATAAATTTCAATTGCAAATCAGCGGGTAATGGATTCCGTATTAATTTGTTAACGCTAATTGGGCATTGTTTTCACGACCATGCGGTGCTGCATAGTTTTAGGTGAGCAGGCACTTACTATTTCTGGACGTCTACCTGAATCTAATTTCACAATCTGTTCTTTTGAACTATGGAGCCAGAAAGGAAATCAGCCGGTGGTTTCACTTTTTCTTAATTCGCGGAAAGAGAGTGTCTGGCACTTGATTTCGCTCCGGATCAGTTAAAATTTATAAAAAAACTATAGGTTTTCCCACAGTTATGTATAGCTTAACAGGATCTTATGCCAGCAGGATCTTGTATCTACCTCTTATTATAAGGTTCACGTAAGTATACATATACTTATACAACATGAACAGTATCAGGAAATTCCTAGGAATAGGCGATTTTTTTTCGAAATATTGGTTTTGATGGGCAGCTCTTTTATATTTGTTTGCTGATGCTTTCGGCGGAAATGTACCATATTCAAGTATGTGTAATACGTATGTTTGTTTCATTCCGTAAGACCGTAAGTTCTAGATGCTGTTAAAGATTTTATATTAGATTTTTTATTATGCTGTCAACGATATGAGCGCACTATTCATCACAGAGTAATATGTTCATTAACAACTATTCACAAATACTATCTATCTATATTTGACAGAGTGCATTCCCAGTTCAATCTGCCGCATTTTTGAAGGTGGGTATAGAATCGAAGAAATAAGTGATCTTGAGAAAAAGTTCTGAAGTGTATTATAGAAACGGAGACACAGGCCTTCAAATCTGAACTTGAAAAATTGATTTTATGCAATATACTTAATTCTTGACCCATCGAATCGATTTTCTTTGAATTTGGCACACGTATTTTTTCTGTTAAGTTACAGGCCCGCAGGCATTATCTATAATTACTAAAGTAGTAAAGTGCCCCAATTGCCTTATTTTACTGGATTTATGAATTTTGAGTTAAGAATTTTATTTTTTTTAAGAGTTTCAAGATTAGGAGTTTATACTGTAATAATGGCAGGATGGTCTTCTAATTCTAGATATTCTTTGTTAGGGAGATTGCGTTCTGTTGCTCAAACTATTTCTTATGAAGTTTTTGATCCTTCATTGGCTATTGATATAAGTACTGAAAAAAGGGTTGTCCATTTTTTCTAGTTTAACTTTTTACGTACTGAATTTTTTTCGAAATTTGGCTTATCATTTATTTCTTTATTCAGTTAAGAGCAAAAAGTTACCTGAGCGAAATTTGGATCGTACTTTTCATTTTTAGGTTACATTATTATTTTTACATGTTCAAAAGAAAACCCAAAAGTTAATGGCTCAAAGCTCAGTTTGGCAGAAACCTGATGATACGTCGGTCAAAAAAACATTTTTCAAACTTCGGTTTTCCAAAGCTCTCGCGGACCCAAAGTATCCTAGAGCTTCAGTTTAGGGAAGGTAATTAACAAGAATCAACTTGTTCTCAAAGAGATCATTATTTCCGGACATTTTTAGCTATTTTTCGATTGCATGAGACAAAAATCGTCGAGGAGAAATCCAAATCACGAATAGATGCTTCCGAAGAAAAATATTGGATCTTTTACACCTCAGAATGGACGTAAGCTGGGTTACAAAGATCAGAACTGGCCATGCTCATCTCTTCAAGTGTGAATGAAAATTTTGACAATAAAAACCTTAAGTACGTAGGTCACGTGTATATTTCCCGCCAAAAAGATCCAGCCAGTATTGTTTTCTGAAAATTGAATTTGTGAATTAAATCCTGCGTCGACCATTTTAATTTCAAACCATCGAAAAATACCTGAAAATTTCCAGAAAGAATGGTCTGTTTGGAGACAAGTGGTCTATCTTTGTCTGTATCCAAGAATCTCGTGTATACCTCCCTCTCTGTCTATCTATACTTCAATGAGTCGTTACGTTACGAGGATACAGAATAGCCCTCGTAGTCTCGTATAGTCTTGTTGCTTTGAGCTCAACTGGAATGCCTGCCTCTTGATCCGTATAGCCGTTTCTTAGCCGATCTCGCATTCCAGGATTTTCCAGTATCCTTCCGGGGAGTCCTCGCAGGTTCTTGTCGCCACTGTCTCATTCTGGTATGATTCATTTCTCAGTGAAAGCGCTATACTCGTACACAGAGAAGTTTTGTAGTTTCCGGAATATTCAGGCAAGTTTTGGATGTACGGCGGCTCTTCCGCCAATTGTGCAGGTACGTGACTTATTCTTGCAACGGAGTCTCCAGCAGCGGATATCGAAACAATGATACTTTTTATCTTCAGAGATGTAAATAGAACAGTATTCGATTCAGAAATTCACTCTTTGGAGTCAGAAGCCCAAAACAAATTCCGGAATTGACTCTTATCTGTTACTAAATCGAGACCCAGTCTGTCATCTTCATCTACTTCTCATCCGCAACATGGGCGATACATTTTGCGGGCGACGTAGCTGCAGAAGCACGAATCAAGTAAACAAGTGTAGGACGATAAATTTCTGTAAGTCAGGGAATGCCGGAAGGGCATATCGTTACTCAAAACGATAAGTAAAACAATGATTGAAATTAACGTCTTGTTCCAATAACAATCAACTTTACAATTTAATGAAACAATCCAACAATCTTGAACGCAATGGAAGGCGGCGGTTTGGTCATGGTCATGGTCATCTGGTTCTGAAAAGATAAAAAATGGGTTTGAGCATTACGCTACTCTCATGAATTGATCTCAGGTCAATTCGGTGTTGAATTCAACTTCAACTCAGTCTTGAATCATTATGACTTTAAAACAATTCCACTCAGAGCCTTGAATCAATACAACTCTGGAACATTTCCGCTCAGCCTTACTAAATACGCGACTTGGCCTTCTATAGGCATTATGGTAACATCACGTCATAAATACCAGCCATAGTCAAGTAAACACCGTGATAATGAAACGTGCAATGGTACCCCCAACGAGCACCTGTTTCCAATACCACATCACGTGTATCAAGCGTGATTATCTCATTCTAGGTTTGTCTACACGGGTGATCACCTCCGATACCAATAACCTGACCCGTGCCGATTCGTGCAGTGAAGCCAGGGGATACTCGCGCAAGGCTCCTGAATCCAGCCACACAGAGCCATTCGCTAATCCCGCATCGTGCAATAGGGCCAGGGGATAGTCGCACATGGCCCCTGTAGCGTATTAGCGCAACTAATCCCGCATCGTGCAATGAGGTCAGGGGATAGTCGCACATGACCTCTGTAGCGTATTAGTTCAGACAAAACCTCCGTTTACTCTGTATAAGCAATGCTGAGGTTTTCATATTCAATTATTTACATAGGCACAATCAATCTACAGTACACAAGTAGGTATATGCTCGTGAGAAGACTCACCATTTGGATGTTGACAGCTTCGTAAATTTGTCACAGGGAGAAATGCACCTTGTCATCAGTAACTATGCATTATTTCTACACACAAAGGTGAACAAACACAACCAACTGTTGCGATCAATTGTTATAAAAAATAGGTGTCTTACAGTCGGCCATCCTGAAATTCACCTCGCCTCGAGGTGACACCGATTTCTTGTCCGAAGGCGTAAACGCATATCTAACGTTATCGTTTGATAAAAGAAGACATCAGCGTCAAATCTAGTACACAGGAAGACCTTCCTAAAACTTCTGAATATCACGAGAACCACAGGCTATTCGCACTTGAGAGACGTTGCATAATCAACGTTCAGTCCTTACGTGACGATAATTCCGATAAACATCGAAGAGATGTCTGCTGATAGGGACGCTTGATCATCTAACTTATCCAGGAAACATACTACAACTTCAAGTGACAGGTATGTAATTGATCTTGGAGAGACTAAACAATCCATACGGAAGTGCGATTTTCATCAGAACTGGCGTTGATGTGACCTCAACATCATCAACAGAAACTAGTAATATTGTCATGAACGGGTTAAACCACAATTATAACATGGATACAAAGGGTTAATCGCACACAATCGACAAGGAGCTATAATTAAGTGAACACTTGGAGCGTTACGGTGAAGAACGTGGAACTAGGATGGAAAGTATGAATCACTTTCAGTTATAGTGGGCCCAACGTATAGCGTCAGAACAATCTAGCACAATGGTCCGAAGCGTCGATAGTAGAAAAAGACGCAACCAACAATCGTCAGCGAAACAGAAGACTACGTCTCGCACACAACATAACGGCACCAAGATAAGAGGGGCAAAAGCGTCAAGCAAACTCAGCTTTTTTTTTTCTATGGGAAAATACGTAGTGGTGTCAGCAAATACTTACTCCGAAAGCTCAGGAGAAAAATCGTAACAAGAGCACGTGACTATCGAACTCCATCGATCCTCATTATAAAATCAAGGAAGTCAAGACTTCAGGAGTTCAACCAAAATCTGTTCTTGCAACTTGCAACTTTCGGTTATGCCGGATTCAAAAAAATTTCTTTATTTCTTGTGTAAGACATGTGAGTAAGTGTGAGTGTATGATTAAGAGTAAATGTGTGAGATATATGTGAGTAAATAATTCGAGTGTAGTAGAGCTTATCTCTGGTCTCAGATGTCAACGTGTAGATTATGTGTTTGAATACAACTGTTGAAACTTAACCGTGTTCCAATAAATCATCCATCTAGCTTGCATCTAAATCAATGCCTTTATTGGGCAGTCATGCAGGGTGAGCCCTCAGCCATTAAAACTCTTCGCGACAATATTGAAATACTTGCTATTGAGACCCAGCAGCTTGTCGTAACTTCGATATACAAGCCGCCTGAAACAAACCTAACTTTGGAGGCGTCTGCAGATTTCAACTTCCAAAACGTCAGCTTTATAATAGGAAATTTCAATTGCCAAAGTACTACGTGGGGCTGTAACGGAACTGATAACAACGGAACCGATCTTGAATCATGGCTGAGACAAATGACTTGAAACTAATTCACGATCCAAAACTACCATCATCGTTTAATAGTGCCAGATGGAGAAAAGGATACAACCGAGGATACAACCCAGACAACATATTTGTCTCCTGTAGAATTGCAGCACAATGTCAAAAGCTAGTTGGAGATCCGATACCTCGAACTCAGCATAGACCTATAATTCACATCGCTGGTGCTGTTATTAAGTCAGAAGAAGTATCAAGTAGCGTCCAAAATGAAGTTTAATTTGAAAGAACAATCAACTGGAAGAAGTTTAGTGAAGACTTTGATGAAGACATAATAGCTATCTCTCCACTGTCTTAGATATATTTCAACTTCATCCAGTTTGTAAAGAAAATCTCAAGAAGAACAGTTCCTCATGGATGTAGAACTCGGTATATACCAGAATTGTCTGATTACACCAAATCTATTCTGTCACACTATCAACGGCTTTTCGGGGAAAGATCCTTTTGGCAACAATGCCATACAGGTTGGTGATCGAAGATTTAATATTGGCAATTTCTGAAAGTCGTAGAGCAAGATGTACTAACTTGATGGAGACCCTTGACTCCTCAACATGAAGGTAAACAGTAGACGGGCATGGAATTTCTTGAAGAACCTCAGTGGTGATAGTACGAAATCGAAAAACAACTTCATCAATGTAACAGCAGATCAGATGGTAACTCAGGTATTACTGAATGGTGAAATGCCAAAAGCACCTCATTGTCGAAAGAACTGAGAACGGATAGTATGTCAGCCGATAAACGAAAACTATTTCTTGAGCAACCTTTCACCATATCTGAACTTGAGGCACCCATATCCAACATGGAGTTTAACAAAGCAGCAAGCATTGACGAACGAAGACTGGAACAACTCAAGATATTCGGCCAAGATATTTCAATGGTTACTAAAGCTCATGAATGATTGCGTTTCTAATATGCAGATCCAGAAGACATGGAGTCAAAATTCGTATAGTAACATTATTGAAACCCGGGAAGGATCAAAATGATTCAGAAACAGTTTTCGATCCGTATCGCTGCTCTGTCACATTCTTGCAATCTTGGAACGTCTAACGCTCAATCGAATCTCGGACTTTTTGAAAGGTAACTTCTGCCCACATCAGGCAGGTTTCCGCCAGAGAAAATCGTGCAGTGAACAAATTATGAACCTCATCAACACATTGAAAACGGTTTTGAACTAGGAAAAATCAAATAAATGGTTTACCTCAAGAAAACGTCTTTGCACGTCGTCCAAGCGTCATTGCATTATACGAACGACGAGACGAACGACTAACCAAGGTCTGATACTACGAAGCAGTTCATTTATGCTGATGAAACAGCCCATGCTGCTCAAGGCTTGAGCTTCGAATAGGTTGGAAATAACGGAGACTTTAAACACGTTGTTTTCATAATATGATGCAAACTACCTCAAGCCAAATCTTGAGGAGTCACAGGTTTGTGCTTTTCACCTCAACACTAGAGAAGACTGACGACAGTTTGAAATAACGTGGCGTAAAAGCAACCTGAAACATTGTCGGACACCCAAGTACCTCGGTGTCACGTTTGATCATACGCTAACCTTTAACTGCATCAATTAATACTGGAGAAAAAGTCTGCGCCCGAAGTGCTATCATCACTCATCAGGGAACTGGTCAACAACAATTGGATCGCCAATCCACATTCACTGAAGACACCATCATTAGCGTTATGCATATCTGCCTCAGAAATCAGTATACGCAGCAGCAGCAGCATGGAATAGAACCATTCTATTGGCCGTGGTGGCATGGACAATAACATGAATGAATGAATAGATTACAAAAATATAAGTAACCCATGCATGGTTAAAAAAATAATACACTCCAAACCATCAAACCATTCCCAAACTCGTGGTACGCCTTTTTGATTAAAATCTTTTTGATTCCAATCCCACTTCTGATAATTTGTAGGACGATAAATTTCTGTAAGTCAGGGAATGCCGGAAGGGCATATCGTTACTCAAAACGATAAGTAAAACAATGATTGAAATTAACGTCTTGTTCCAATAACAATCAACTTTACAATTTAATGAAACAATCCAACAATCTTGAACGCAATGGAAGGCGGCGGTTTGGTCATGGTCATGGTCATCTGGTTCTGAAAAGATAAAAAATGGGTTTGAGCATTACGCTACTCTCATGAATTGATCTCAGGTCAATTCGGTGTTGAATTCAACTTCAACTCAGTCTTGAATCATTATGACTTTAAAACAATTCCACTCAGAGCCTTGAATCAATACAACTCTGGAACATTTCCGCTCAGCCTTACTAAATACGCGACTTGGCCTTCTATAGGCATTATGGTAACATCACGTCATAAATACCAGCCATAGTCAAGTAAACACCGTGATAATGAAACGTGCAATGGTACCCCCAACGAGCACCTGTTTCCAATACCACATCACGTGTATCAAGCGTGATTATCTCATTCTAGGTTTGTCTACACGGGTGATCACCTCCGATACCAATAACCTGACCCGTGCCGATTCGTGCAGTGAAGCCAGGGGATACTCGCGCAAGGCTTTTGAATCCAGCCACACAGAGCCATTCGCTAATCCCGCATCGTGCAATAGGGCCAGGGGATACTCGCACATGGCCCCTGTAGCGTATTAGCGCAACTAATCCCGCATCGTGCAATGAGGTCAGGGGATAGTCGCACATGACCTCTGTAGCGTATTAGTTCAGACAAAACCTCCGTTTACTCTGTATAAGCAATGCTGAGGTTTTCATATTCAATTATTTACATAGGCACAATCATCTACAGTAAACAAGTAGGTATAAGCTCGTGAGAAGACTCACCATTTGGATGTTGACAGCTTCGTAAATTTGTCACAGGGAGAAATGCACCTTGTCATCAGTAACTATGCATTATTTCTACACACAAAGGTGAACAAACACAACCAACTGTTGCGATCAATTGTTATAAAAAATAGGTGTCTTACACAAGAGACCAAGAACAACAAGCACGGTATATGTTTTCATGGAAGACTATATCTTCGAAACTGATGAACAGCTTCTCATTAATTTGCCATTGATACAAAAAGAAGGAGAAGGGGCAAAATAAGACATCAGAATCAAGGACTAAGGAACAAAGAACATATAGGCTGTCTGATTTCTACATGATTCTAGTGGGCTGCGATTCAGGCCGCGATCGGCCGATGGCGACCAGAAACACAGCCCACTAGAATCATGTATAGAAATCAGACAGCCTATAATACAATAATGATTTGGAGCAAAAGTCATCAGGAACAAAGGACACAAGCTTAAACAGAGGATATGGAGGAAAAATCAGAATGATGTGGAGCAAGAATCAAGAATATAAGACCAGTCCAAGTCTGAGTCTCGAACCCAATCATTAGTGGTTAGTACGGGGTGCTTATAAGAAACAGTGATCGCGGCAGGCATGGGTCAGGCCAAAAAACGCAGTAACAGGCGCAATTGTAGTGGTCAAAAGCGGATTCCAAAGGCGATGCGATCACAGACATTTATAAATGCCCGGTATTAATAAAGCGACTAGTAGAATAATTACAAACCTATTCATAGGGAAGAAAGCAAATACAAAAAATAAAAATTGGAAATCAAACGTAAACGACAATCAAGCAACAATATAACATTCACAAACAAGTTCTTGATTTTATTCCACTTTTAATCCATTGTCTATCATGTCATCAGCTCTTCTCTCTCATTTGCCCCTAAAGATGTAATAAACAGGTCGTAGCAAACACAGGGAGCTCATTAACGTTCTAAAAGCCAGCCGTCCAGAAGACACATGAGAGCCCAATACAGAGCTCCAATCAAGACATTATAACAGCGTTTTCGAGTCACAAGGGACCTAGCAGGACTTGAAACATCAACAAGAGGGTTGAATAGGGCTTTGGATGATGCTATATAGACAAAGATACACGGGTGCTCACTAGAGCCAAGGGGGCCCTGGGTTTGATTCCTTGGCTAAGTCTGGGTTGTTTGCGTTGTCCAGTATGCTATTTCCCATGAATCTATAAATCAATCAGTAAATAAAGGCAAAAACTACTATGGTCAGTATAGGAAAATGCAAGGGAGCTTAGCAGGGCTACAAAAGATACTGAAGATACAAAGGGGCCCAGTCGGGCTTTCATGAATAGAAAGAAGACAAACGAAAATGAAGTTGTATACAAAATCTGTCTCTCCACGTAAATTGTATACCAGGGGTATCCCAACAAAAACAGAACAAGGAGGGGTTTTTGGGCATTTCACTTGATTGTTTAAAAAAAGCTCAGACATGTCAAATTTTATATCGAGGGGGACATCTGAAACATACATTGGCAAATTCTCATCTTCAGGCCACTCACCTCCACCTACCTCAACTTCAAAATTCCAAATGACATCATCCACTTTGCGACACATCAAATCAAAGAGAATAAATTCTCTTTCTGGAAAAAATATTTTTGAAATTCATAACCCTGCCCCCTTCTTCCTAAAATTCTCTGATTGTCCAATTTTATCTTCTCGACCTCTCAATTTTCTTCAGTTTGATCAGCGTCATCCTTAATAACACCAGAGGAGAAAGTTTTCGGTGGAAAAGTGCTACCCAAATTCACACCTTCGCTCTCCATCACGCCAACTTCAAAATTCAACAACACCTCACCTACTTTGTGATACATCGAATCAAAGATAATTGAAAATTCTCTTGCCGAGAACAACTTTTTCAAAATTTTCAAACCCTTCCCCAATATATTGAGCATTTGAACTATTTCAGGGGGGAAAAGGGGGTTTTGGAAGTTTTGAAAATGTTTTATTCAGAAAGAGAATTCACTTCCCTTCAATATGATGTATCACAAAGTAGGTAGAGCCATTTCAGATTTTGAAGTTGGGGTGTGAGAGTGAAGGGGTGAATTTGAGTGACACTTTCAACACAGAAAATTTTCTCTTCCGATGCTGTGCCGGATGACATTGACTGTACTGAAGAGAATCAAGTGATCAAGAGTAATTGATTAGAAATTGAGATGATTTTAGGGAGGAGAGGGGTGAGGTTGAAAATTGAAAACATATTTTCTCCATAAAGAGAATTTAATTCTCTTTAATTTGATGTATCGCAAGGTGGGTAGAGTTATTTGAAATTTCGGAGTTGAGATGGCTGGGGGTGAGGGAGTTGAAGATAAGAACTCGCCAATGTATGTTTCAGATGTCCCGCTCGATATAAAAATCGACCTGTCCCAAGCTTTTCTCAAAAAAATGAGGTGAAGTACCCAAAAACCTCTCTGTACTGTTTTCGTTGGGCCATCCTGTATGTATATTCTGTGGCGCGTTTGGGCCTTACAATTCGGGGTCAAGGGCCATCTTCAAAGCATTGAAGGTGTGAAATGTATATCAAAGTGTCAAAGTCAAAGTAAAGAAGATGTCTCCATCATTAAGAGAATCCCTCAAGTTTTACGATATAGACAAATGGAAGTTCACGGGAACTCTGAGAGCTACAAAAAAACCTAGAGGGGCTCATCAGAGCTCCAAACGACACATGAGGATGCAAGGGGGTCGATACTGCTCCCAAATAACATACGAAAGCTGAGAATAGAATTCTATTCATTTGGAACCTATAAGCCTCCTTTTTTCGCAGCCTTGCTCTTGTCCGTGACTTTTGGAGCCTTAGTAACCTTTCAGCCTTATTTTAAATGATACTGAGGACTCAAAGAAGTCCAACGGGGCCCTGAATAGCACAAGAAGGCAAAGATGGGACGAAACGAGATATGACAATGAGGTCATTAGGTTCAGGGAAATGGCAAAAAAAAACATTACCATCGCTATAGTTCGTATGTTTTTATTCCGTCGATAGAATCATAATAGGCTTAGATTTGGAGATTGGCAGGTTACAGTGTCACCAAGTGGTCTGTAGGAAAGTCGTAGGAAACAGCACTTACATAATTCAGAAATAGAAGTAATGACCAAAAAGCAAGAATGTACCCACTGTTAACAGCTGACTGTCACCGTTGACAAGCAGTTCACAAAAAATAATGACCTGCAAATACAAGGACCATGCAGAATACCAAGGACCAGAAATAAGAGACTACACCAGAGGCCCATTTCAGAAGCTACTTTGTAACTTTTTACTTTGCACTGTGTAAAGCTCAAGAGTTAACACGTTCACTGTCCATGTGGAAATTACACAACCAAGCTCCGAAGTCCCGCGCTTTTCCATATGCCATTTCCATGTACCATACCATATATGGTACATTGGACTCTGTTCAACTCCAAAAGTCGATAGAGTCCAATGAGCCACCTGTGGGTCATGATAATTTGGGTGCATGCTGGAATTCTAGTACTGGTTACTCCTGAGTCCTATGAGTCATATACGGCTCATACTACACTAAAAGCTGCCATGACACGTCCTATGAGCTGAATATGGCTCATTGGCATACTGAACTATCTGTATTTGAGTCCCAATACAAAATATAGTGATGAAATTCAGAGTCCACGAAATATAACGGTATTTAGATTCAATTGGATGTGAGCCATATGCGGACGCAGGACTTGTGAGGGGCACTAAGTGTGAGCCAGATATGGCTCATTGGACAGGGAACGTGTTTGGGCAGTATTTCTTCAGCAACTTCTTTGAATTTTGACGAGTGCAAAGTGAGAAGTTGTGAAATAGCTCTATATGAAATAGGCACCAAGATCAAAAAATAAGAATAAGTTTTCTGAAAATCAACTGTTGTTCACAGTATTGGTTATGGGAAAGACACCCACCAAACAAACTCAAAATGAGAATTAAAATTAGATCAAGGCTGAAAAACCAAAATTGAATTAGATCAAGATCAAAAAAACCAGAACAAAAGCAACACAACACACTGGGACAGAAAAAAAAAATAATAAGAGCGCAAACAGCAGACAAATGACAAACAGCCTAACAATAGAAAGTGACATTCTCTCAAAGTATCGAGCGTTATTCAGTGGAAAAACTACGTTGTCAAGTCGCCTGTGACTCTTGAAATTCAGGTCATAGCTTACTATGGCGTGATTTTCCATTGAACGTTCTATTATAGCAGTATAGACAGTTGCTTGGTTTGAAGCATAAATATTAGAATGCTATGATTTCTGGTTTGGAGTATAGCACAGTGAAGTACCTAGGTACTATAGGCATTAAAGATCGAAGCTCCAAGGCCAAGAGCACAGAAAAAAAAAGCACTAAAGAAGAAGCCGCAAAAGTAATACATTAATAACGCATGCCGCATCATTGTGCTTCAAACAATGATGAAGTAATGCTAATTCCGTCATGATAAGACAAATTTGTGAACGCCTGATACTGACAGACTCCAATGAACAATGAAACGAACCTAGTGCAAATGGCGGAAGCGCCAGGAAACATCTCACTCCCAAACAAAGTACTCAGGTATTTTATTCCGCCGTTATGTACTATACATATATCTATGAGGTATCGTAGACATGAGTGTCTCGATATTCATCGTGAAATTTCAGAACTTCAGGAGAGACGAAAGAAATCCACTAAAACTCAAGAACTTTGATGCGCAAAAAACTATACTATACCAATGCGCATCGAAGCGAAAAGCAGCCGAAAATAATGACCGAGGTGGCGTGAAAGAGGCAAAGGCTACTCTGCACTCGATGCTGACAAGGAAGACGATGATGAAGAAGAAGTACACGAGAAGGTAAAAAAGAAATCACGTCTCATCCCAGCACGTGCACCAAGTGTGCCCGGTGATTGCGTTGGAATGTACTGTTGGTACATTCAAGTAATTGTTGTATAAGGTACTCAATATACCAACTTAAACTCATGGTCTGCACTATATGGTATACTTGTAGGTAATTCCAATACTAATTTCTGTATTATCAAAACGAAGTTACAATACATAGATAGTACCTGTATGAATTTTCCGAAATAAATGTGGGTTTATATAGTTACCTATACTTAGTTATAATAATTTCGAACTTGCAATAAATCAAACGTATAATAAAAATGTGGTATTGTAGCAAAATGTGGTATTTGTTGTATTACATCATACATTTTCTTGTACAATTTTTGGAACAGTTTGTCAAATAAACAATCAAACTCATCATATTGTACAAGCAACTGTATGATTATTAAGTACGGCTTTAAGGCACTATTGGAGTTGCGGAACACCCTGTGCATTCGTCATTCATCGATTTCAGTTCTAGTTTTTTCTTGCGATTTCAATTAACATTGTTGCCGTAACCTTATTACTTGGCAGTAAAGTAAATAGCGTTCGGTCACCTAGTCGGGTTCGAATTGTCACCTGTCATAAGGTGTGGTACCGCATAGTGAATACCCACGTACCATACGCGGGTACATTCGCTACAAAAACTATTGTCATGCCTGTACTATTGCATTCATAAAAGATGTTCAGGTGCCACTGAAATCCCATAGTTGCTTTTATTGTTGTATGACGGGTGCCTAGAGAACCGTCGATTTTTTTATCACCTTATAAGTATCACTTACATACCAGGTGTGGATTTTATACAGGTGCATGTAATTAATAAAAGACGGTGTATTGACCCGCGCACTTGAATAATTCATCGATTCATACTTTGGACAATCGTGGATTTACCACAAATACCAGATCGAATTTTTCGTATATTGCCCTGGCTCCGCTTGCTGTTTAGTCTGTGGGCACTTTGTATCAATAAAAATGTGGGCATAAAATGGTACTTATAATCTCTCTTTTCTCACGCACCGACTTTCGCGATAACAAAACGCGATACGTGTATACTTATGCTTCTCGTGAATGCCACAACTGTATGCGATATGCGAAAGAAAAAGTTAAAATGTTGCAGTTTTAATCAAAAGCAATTCCAAAAATTCCATCAGATAAATGTCCGCTCGACCACAGAAGTAGGCAATAAAAACAAAGATGGCCATAGAAGTGACAATAAATATCGAATAAAACACAAAACGCGTACTATGCAACATCTCTTCGTGCTTGATGCGGTACGGGTCTTCTGTCTTTCTCCACGGCCGTATATGTGTAACCTCTAAACTGGCAATCGCAATCATAAAAGCCGCATATTCCGCTCATTATCACCTTTTCAATGGGAAACCGTAAACATTTGATCGTGTAGGGTACAGGTGCTGGATGTTGACGCTTTGTTCGCGTTTTCCACTTAGCTTTTCTGACATCCGGTCTCCGAAATTTTCGAAAAAAAATTCTCCGTGGAATTTGATTGGATCTCTATATACAAGTTCAACTTCATCCTGGTATCATTTTAAGGGATTCTCTATTCCAATCCATTGGTATTTTTCCTGATGATGAGGAATCCTTGTAAACGTTGTAAAGTTTTGAATAATGACCTAACAATGTGGATGTCATAAAAACAGACTTGCTACCTTTTATCGCATCAAGCGGGTACCAAAGCGCGGTCAAAAGATTCCGGACGGTCTCCGGTCTCCATCAGTTGTGGAAAGTTTCCTATATTTTTACTTACCTTGGATTTCACCAAAATGTGTTAGTTAACATAATATACCTACCCTACTCTTAGACCCAGTCTTACGGAACCAGGATAAGCTCTCTATAGCTATACTCGGTATAATTTCCTCAGGTTACCTTTGTCTTTGCCCTTATCTCAGGTTTATACTTCAATAATGCTATTCCGGTTTCGTAAGACTAAAGGCCTTAGCAGTGCCGGATTCAGGAATGTGGAGGCCCTGGGGCGACAGTAGTTTGTGGAGGCCTCAAGTTGAGCCTTAGGATTTTTTGAGGAATAATACTCGGAATAATAATATTGAATGAGGTGTTTTTGGATTTGTGGAAGCCCTAAGTTTGTAGTAACATGTGGGGGCCCCGGGGCGGTCGCTCCTGTCGCCCGTGCTCAAATCCGGTACTGGGCCTTAGTGGAATTTCGTTTGGTCAATTCAATTTAGTTACAGGATTTCCAGTTTTACGGAAAAGAACGAAGCAAGGGATGATTTATTTTCTCAATACCCATAAATTTCCCGTGATCAAACAACTCGCGTTTGTCAGATTGGTCAGAACAAAATCTATTGAGAAATGTGTTAGCCTTGACACTGTGTTAACTTTTTGATGGGTTAGTTGACTTTCAACTTGGATGAGTAACTCACGTAGGTATCATCGATAACTTTGAAAACATGTGCCCACATCTTCCAAATCTGATGGCTTTATGAATTTTTATCATTACGCTGGTTTGCATCAGGATCTGGAAATATCAATGTCAATCAATATTATGTTGTTTCACGCTTTATATCTGGATAACCGAAGAGGTTATACAGGCGAGACAAAAACCACCCTTGCTTTTTGTAAAGACAAATTCCTGATCCTGCTTAATTGTTGAGATCCTTGATGTCTCGGCCCCGTTCATTGAACACTGCATTCGTGTGCACTGAGGGTATGCAACCCAAAATATCCCTGTGTCGTCCAAGTCCTCACCCCTCACCCCCTGTTCGGTGTGCCTGGCACTTGGCTGTCAGGCGCAAGCGTAAACGAGCTCCAGCACTTTCTTCGGCCGTCTTCGGCATTCTTCGGCTTTCTTTCCGCTCGTGCCTTTACCGCTTCGTTCGAAGCGGCGTTGATCTCCGTACGTCGAGCGGGAAGCCACGCCGTCTTTTTTTTTTGGTCATCGTTCTCGCGGCCATCTTGTCGTGCCATCGGCGTACATTCGTACTCGACCAGAAGCCCATCCAAGGCCCATCGCGTCCGATAGTGACTCCTGGAGGAGCTCTGCAGCATCTCCAAGTCCAGAAAGCGGCAGTTTTCACCGCTTTCACCGGGGAGCGGCTTGGATCAGCCAGCCGCACACAAAGCTCCAGTTTCGGACGGGATCGAGTCGTTCGTCCGCCATTTTGGTGACGAACACGGGCACTCGTGCATTTCACCAGGAAATCCACCACCAGAACGGCCATCCACCACGACGCCGCCTTCGGACTCCGCCAGGACGACGCCGCCACCGAATAAGATCCCGACGTCAATCGGCGCCAGCGAATCTGCCCCCGATCAGAACCACTCGGATTTTTCATTTCATTTAATTCACATTGTTTTTTTTTATTGTTTTGTAATTCTGTCTGTTTGTGTTTTTTTTCTTTGTTCTGCATTAAAGTTTTTGATTGTTGTTGTGAATTTTATTTCTGACTGTCGCTTGCTGCTTTCCTAATCCAAGAGTTATTGTTTTAATGCAGCCTTCATCGGAAGGCTGCCGTCTTTATGTGTACCGCGCTAACATATAAATTGGTCCTTCGTAGCCGGATACAGGCTAAGCATGGTACAGTCAGGAATTTAATTCACCTCACTATTGAAACTTTAAAGTCACGGGTCAAACCCACGTGACACTTGTGCGTTGGTCCAGCGTGTTGATCAATTCGTTTTTCGCCCGTCTCATTCGCACTTTTTCACCTGGGTTGGGTTCGCCATTCAGGTACGCCAACCTAAGGGTCAGTTGCTTTGTTTTCATTTTTCTTTGTGTCGTACACAATGGACGCAACTTTATCGTCCATCGCGATAGCTATTGCGCGCCTTGAGCCCCTTCTGGAACAAGGCGTCACAGCTACCACCGAGCCAAGCCTCCAACCGGCATTTTTAGCCACGTTTGACATTGCGGCGGAAATTTACAACGGTTTCAAGAGCACGGTCAACACTGCCCCTCTCCCCAGTGCCTCCGAGGAGCAGAAGGCTACATTTCTTGAACGTACACTCCGGGCAGACAGCTTGTATGGCAAACTTGCTGCGGTAAAAGCCTCGTTTGCGAATTCAGAGCCGACTTCCTCGCTCTCTCGCCAAGCCTCGCAAACTTGGTTCGAGACAGGCCGGAGCAATGTCCGATTGCCAAAAATCGCGTTGCCGTTGTTCGACGGAAAGTTAAAATCATGGCCACCATACTATGATCTATTCACGGCGTTAATACACAGAAACCAGTCTCTCTCAGATATTGAACGGTTTCAGTATCTGATCTCGTCTTTATCTGGTGAACCTCTCTCAATGGTTAAACACCTGCCATTGACGGGAGATAATTACATAATTGCGTTCGACTCGTTGGTTGAGAGATACCAGAACGACCGCGTGCTAGTCACTTTTTACTGGCAGTCGATGATGAACGCCTCCTCCGTCACATCTGACTCCGCGCAAGCGCTTCGCCATCTTGTGAACACGTTCAACGAAAATTTAGTGGCGCTCGAGCAGTATCCGCATATCGACCTGTGGGATTTCACCCTGTCGAGCATGCTGCTCCAGAAACTCGATGAGTCGACGCGAAAACGTTTCGAGGTGCAGTCAGCTGGCACCCCCTTCCCCAAATACGAAGACGTCAAGTCTTTCGTGCTCGACCAATGCAAGGCTTTCGAGGCAACTGCCTTAAATTCTAAAACGCAATCGAACTCCCGCTCCACACGGGCAAACACCGTTACCGTGAAGCCCGAGGTCAGCCGCAAGTCGTGGGCCTCACATACGTTGGTGTCTCAGACTTCATCTGCCCCAGCGACGTCGCATGAGTCAGCATGTTCTCATTGTGGGGCGAGAAGTCATAGAGTCACCGCGTGCAAGACTTTTCTGTCAATGTCCCCAAATGACAGATATTTGGCGGTCAAACAGAAAAGGCTCTGTCTCAACTGCTTGAGCACCAATCACGGCGCTCCAAAATGTCCATCGTCGTATTCGTGTCGGCAGTGCCACGCAAGGCATCACACCTTGCTGCACTTCCCCAAGCCACATAGAACTGCAGGTCATGAGTCACCCAGTTCTTTATCGAATCCAGTTGAATTACCGCAAATCGTTTCCCCTGGTCTTCCAGAAAATGTCGCGAATTCGGTGACGAATCTCGCCTCAAGCCTCAAGGCAGCTCATGTTTTGTTGGCCACGGCAATCGTTCACGTTCGTGACCGGTGGGGAGGCTACCAAAGCCTCCGTGCGCTCATAGACCCTGCCAGTCAGGCATCGTTTATTTTGGACTCCTGCGTGCGCAAATTGGGTCTATCCCCATCAAATCACAATGTGCCCGTTTTTGGCTTGGGTCTCACCCCCGCCAATTCGACGTGTGGCACAGTCACTTGCCAGGTCAAGGCTGATGATGAGTCTCTCCCAATCCCTGAATTGGAGTTAATTGTCCTGCGCAGGATTTGTGGTAACCTGCCAGACACCGCTTTGAACCCGGATCAATTCCACTTGAACTTATCGAATCTGGCGGATCCCACATGGTTCAAGCCAGGCCCCATTCAAGTGTTGTTGGGCGCCGACGTTTATCCGTCAGTCGTGAAAGAGGGAATCGTCTCGTCAGGTCCGTCACAGCCTGTTGCCATAAACACCATTTTTGGCTGGGCTCTTCTCGGTCCCTTTCAAACCCCGTCAAAACCTCTGCATTCCTTTTTGGTTTGCACTCCAACTGGAATCGACGAGTCTCTGCACAAATTTTGGGAAGTAGAGGAAATCTCGTCACCATCGTCCAAAACACGTTTGTCCCCAGATGATGAACGTGCAGAAATTTGTTTCCGGGACTCTGTCTACCGTTGTCCGTCAGGTCGTTTTGGGGTTTCGCTTCCCTTCAAAAGGGAGTCCCCCACCTTTGAACATTGCAGGTCTATGGCTGACCGCCGTTGGTTAGCTATCGAACGTCGCCTGGTCCGTCAGGACACACTCCGTGATCTGTACATAGCATTCATGCGCGACTACCTCGACCTAGGTCACATGACCTTGCGGGACGACACCCCTCCAGACATCGTATGTCAGCAGTGGTTGCGTTTTCAATCCGAGCTATCGCAACTTTCGCGGTTGCAAATTCCACGGCATACTTTTCCGTCGCCTGCAGACAGGTGCCAGTTGCACGCCTTTTGCGACGCATCTGAATCTGGGTACGCGAGCGTGTTGTACGTTCGTTACCTTCGAAATGGTGTTCCCACCATTCGTCTCCTAACCGCCAAATCAAAGGTGGCTCCAGTCAAATTGCTGACCGTACCCCGTCTCGAATTGTGTGCAGCGGTCCTACTTTCCAATCTCGTTGCCTTCACCGTTGCAGCGCTCGCAGGAACCGTACGGTTCGATGCCATATTTGCGTGGACCGATTCTACGGTTGTTCTCAGCTGGCTGCGTTCCTCTTCGCACCGCTGGAAAACATTTGTTGCTCACCGTGTTGAGCATATTCACCAGCGTGTCCCGCCTCAGTGTTGGAGACATGTCTCAACATCGGACAATCCCGCCGACCCAGCTTCGCGCGGATTGTTTCCCGAAGACATGCTTTCGTGCTCCCTCTGGTGGTCTGGCCCACCTTTTCTGTCATCAGCGGATGACACATGGCCGGATGACAAATTCTCCGTGTCCTCCCCAGACATTGCGTCTGAAGAGCGAAAGCTCGCTTTGGTCGTGCGTGTGCCGCAGCCGCCGCCGATTGACATCGACGACCTCTTTTTGCGCATATCCTCCTTACGGAAGATTCAGGGCGCTGTCGCCTATTTCTATCGGTTCTGCAAATGCAAGTCCGATGAGAAGTTCACAGGACCTCTCTCGGATACAGAACTCCATTTTGCCTTGTTGTACATTGTCAAACATGTACAGCAGAAGGTATTTGCCGTCGAAATCGCGTCGTTACGCAACGGCAAACCCTGTTCAAGACCCTTTCGAAAACTTTCACCCTTTCTCGATCGTGACGATGTTCTCCGCGTCGGCGGACGTTTGAAGCATTGTCATGAGTTGCCATTTGCAACCAGACACCCTGCTCTTCTTCCATCTCGTCACGTCTTGACAGGACTCGTCATTCGACAAGTTCATTCCCGACATTGCCACCCGGGACTCAACAATACCTGCTATCTCCTGCAGCAAAATTTTTGGATATTGTCCACGCGACGCGCGGTACGGCACTATCTTGCATCGTGTTACCGGTGCTTCCGGACTAAGCCGCAAACTTTTTCTCCCACCATGGGCGACCTCCCCTCGGCGCGAATTTCTCAGCTAAAACCTTTTAGCTGCGTCGGGCTCGACTATGGTGGCCCTTTTCCAATCCTCATGTCACGCGCTCGCGGTGTCAGAACTACGAAGGCGTACATCTGTCTTTTCGTGTGCTTCGCCACCAAGGCATTGCACGTCGAGGTTGCCTCCGATCTCTCAACAGATGCTTTCCTCGCTGCCTTGCGCAGATTCATTGCCCGGCGCGGTCGTTGCTCTACCATCTATAGCGACAATGGCACAAACTTTGTCGGAGCTCATAGGCAATTGACGATGTCAATGCAACTCGCCGCGGAATCCGAAGCCATCACTTGGCGCTTCATTCCTCCCTCCAGTCCCCACTTTGGCGGGCTGTGGGAAAGCGGCATAAAAGCTGTCAAAACTCATCTATCTCGCGTGATAGGTGATCAAATACTCACCTTTGAAGAGCTGACCACGTTGGTCACCCAAGTTGAAGCGTTGCTCAACTCACGGCCACTTTCGGAGCTGAGCTCGGATCCAAATGATCTGTGCCCATTGACGCCTGGTCATTTTTTGACGCTCGAGCCGTTAACGGCCCCACCTGACCCAGATTTGTCCCACCTCAAGATCAGCAGGTTGTCGCGATGGCAGTTGGTCCAATCCATGCAACAGCGTTTCTGGGCGCGTTGGCGCGACGAATATCTACACACGCTGTACCAACGCGGCAAGTGGCACAAGTCACGTCACCTTGAATCCGCAGATGTGGGGTCTTTAGTCCTCATCAAGGACGAAAACGCTCCCCCTCTGAAGTGGAGGTTAGGCAGAATTTCAAAACTCTTCCCCGGCAAAGATGGCATTTGTCGTGTCGCAGATGTCCGTACTCAACGCGACGTTCTGCGACGCCCAATGGTCAAACTTTGTCTCCTCCCTTCAGGACAGTGAGCATTCTGTGTTTTCACTTCCGTCATTGTTTTCACTATGCTCTTTCTTTTTGTATCATGTTTGAATTCATTAATTTTTGAACTTTGAAAATACCCCGAGTGGTATTTTGGTGGGGAGTATGTCTCGGCCCCGTTCATTGAACACTGCATTCGTGTGCACTGAGGGTATGCAACCCAAAATATCCCTGTGTCGTCCAAGTCCTCACCCCTCACCCCCTGTTCGGTGTGCCTGGCACTTGGCTGTCAGGCGCAAGCGTAAACGAGCTCCAGCACTTTCTTCGGCCGTCTTCGGCATTCTTCGGCTTTCTTTCCGCTCGTGCCTTTACCGCTTCGTTCGAAGCGGCGTTGATCTCCGTACGTCGAGCGGGAAGCCACGCCGTCTTTTTTTTTTGGTCATCGTTCTCGCGGCCATCTTGTCGTGCCATCGGCGTACATTCGTACTCGACCAGAAGCCCATCCAAGGCCCATCGCGTCCGATAGTGACTCCTGGAGGAGCTCTGCAGCATCTCCAAGTCCAGAAAGCGGCAGTTTTCACCGCTTTCACCGGGGAGCGGCTTGGATCAGCCAGCCGCACACAAAGCTCCAGTTTCGGACGGGATCGAGTCGTTCGTCCGCCATTTTGGTGACGAACACGGGCACTCGTGCATTTCACCAGGAAATCCACCACCAGAACGGCCATCCACCACGACGCCGCCTTCGGACTCCGCCAGGACGACGCCGCCACCGAATAAGATCCCGACGTCAATCGGCGCCAGCGAATCTGCCCCCGATCAGAACCACTCGGATTTTTCATTTCATTTAATTCACATTGTTTTTTTTTATTGTTTTGTAATTCTGTCTGTTTGTGTTTTTTTTCTTTGTTCTGCATTAAAGTTTTTGATTGTTGTTGTGAATTTTATTTCTGACTGTCGCTTGCTGCTTTCCTAATCCAAGAGTTATTGTTTTAATGCAGCCTTCATCGGAAGGCTGCCGTCTTTATGTGTACCGCGCTAACACTTGATATACGGCGACAAAATATTCCAATAAGAAATATCCCGTCACAAGGATCCCAGCAATAATATTCCATTTAAAAATATCTCCACGACAAAATTTTCCGCGGACCGAAATTATCCCCGCCAATAATTATTATTATCATCATATTATTATTATTATTATACTTTATTGTACATACCAGAGCACACCGGAACATTCTGGAATGTTGTAGGATGATCTCGAATGTTCCATAATGGTCTGGAATATTCCGGGATGTTTTCGAACGTTTCAGACTATTCCCGAACATTCTAGAGCATACCAGAACATTTTGGAATGTTGTGAAGCGATCTAAAATATTCCACAATGGATTGGAATGAGACTGTTCTCGAACGTACCGGAACATTCTGGAATGTCGTGGAATATGTAATAGCGAATGCTCCACAATGATCTGGAATGTTCCGGGATGTTTCCGAACATTCCAGACTGTTCTTGAACATTCTAGAGCATACTGGAACATTCTGGAATGTTGTGGAACGTTCTAGAATGTTCCACAATGGATTGGAATGTTTCGGAATGTTTCCGAACATTCCAGACTGTTCTCGAACATACCGGAACATTCAGAAATGCTGTGGAATGACAACGAATGCTCCACAATGATCTGGAATGTTCCAGGATGTTTCTGAACGTTCCAATTTATTCCCGACCATTTCAGAACATACCGGAACACTCTGAAATGTTGCAGAATAATCTCGAATGTTCCAAAATGATCTGGGATGTTCCGGGAGTCCCCGAACATTTCGGAACATACCGGAACATTCTGAAACGTTGTAGAACGATCTCGAATGTTCTACAATGAATTAAATCGTTCCGGAATGTTTTCGATTCATCCAGACTATTCCTGACAATACCGAAACATTCTGAAATGTTGTGGAATGATCACGGATGCTCCACAATGATCTGGAAGATTCCAGGATGTTTCTGAACGTTCCAGATTATCCCGACCATTCCAGAACATACCGGAACATTTTGGAATGTTATGGAATGATCTCGAATGTTGCACAATGATCTTGACTGTTCCTCGATGTTTTAGAACGTCCCAGTCTAATCCTGAACATTCTAGAATATACCGGAACTTTCTGGAGTGTTGTGGAATGATTTCGATTACTATAAAATATTCTGGACTGTTCTAGACATTCTAGATGGCGAAAGTTTCAGCCCTTATATCTTGAGCGCCCAAAACAACACGCCCTTCAGATTAAACCGGAAACCTCTACCAACTGCAAAATATACCTTCCAGATGTTCCCAAACCTTTTGTTTATTAGTACAATGTACGTACTGAAAAAACAATAAATCATTTGAATTTTAATTTGAATTTACAAACCGAGTGCGAATGGGTTCGTAGAGAGGGCAGCCAAACACAATATGTTCCAATGTTCCAACAGATTCAGTGTAACAGAGCAAGCAGACTTGATCGGAATGAATGACGTAGGCTGAACCATCGCCAATAATATGCCACCCAGAAATATTCCCTTGGCCAACTTTCATGAGCCAAAAAAATACTCGCCAACAATATTCAAGCCAAAAATCTCTGCGACAAACTTTCTCAAGCCAAATATCTCCCAGCTGGAAATCTCATCATGAGAAAATACCCCCGATAAAAACATCTACGCGACACAATTTCCCAGGCCAAAAAATATAATTGCCAATAATACCGACCCGAGTACTAAACCAGCCAGAAATATCGCTACGACAAAATTTCCCAAGCGAAAAATATCCCTGTCAAAATCATCGCACGGAGTTCACAGCTCTTCAGACAGTTGACAAGATTAGGGTGTACATTTTTTTTGTTCAGTTTTCTTCGAGTCAAAAATCGCTGTAACGACCGGGAATAATTATCCCAGGCTGAAAATATCCTGGCCTATATCATCCCGGGCAAAATATATTCCCACGATCAAATTTCCCAGGCCGAAAATATCCCCGCTAATAATATCCAAGTGACAACATTTCCCCAGTATCGGCCTTTTTTTCAGACCCACCATGCAGATAAGACATCGATTTTTGACCCATGTATCGACCTACTTTCTAGATAAAGTACGTAGATGAAGAGTCAATTTTCGACTCAAGCGTTGTTCTTCTTTCAAGACCCGCCTAAAAGGGGTTAATTTTCGACCCAAGAATCGTCCTTTTCAGACTCACCATCAGGATACAGATACAACTTGGATAGAAGGAGGTGTTACATGGGACATTATCAAGTGGCTGGACTCTGGATCGCTGTATCACTTCCGACCATGACACCGCTTTTTGACTCAAAAATAACTCGGACACGGAAAGGTGGGAACATAAGCCTCTTCACATGCTCGAAAAACTTTGTTTTCAGAAAACTGAAAAAAAATTCACATGAACCTCGTCAGGTGGCTGAAGAGCTGTTACCTCCCTGCCATATTTGCTTATTGCTACTTGAGATCTTTTGCTTTCTTGAAGCCGTACTTTTCGTGAAACCTCTGTGTTCAGACCATAATTGCCTCTTTGCTGCATCGTACTTCTGCTGACGCCAAAACCCTTTGCTTATCGGCTTAGCACACGAGTCCCCTTCTAGGTGGACAATGGTTAAGGTTCTACTGCTTTTCAGCACTGGATTTTGGCACAATTGAAGATAAGAGTCGAATATCTGGGACAATTCGGCAACCAAACAATTTGGAACAGCACAATTCGACGCACGGGGACTTTGATGAGTAATCCTCGGTCATTTTGTCTGTTCTGAAGACTTAATGGGCTCTCAGCTTTTTTTGTGTGTATTTGATTTTGGTGCTGTAGTCATGGTCGGTTTACAAGATTAGTAAAACTAGTAGGGCTCCTATTCCACGGTTCTTTTCTTCTCGTGTTATTGACTTCCACTACTTCTTCTGTTCTCCGTTGTTCAGTATAGCCCTAATAACCATCTTGTAAGAGCCGGAGGCATCTAATGGTCTCTGAGGAGTCTGTTTGTGTCTTTGTGTTGGGTGGTGTCCCCATAGTCGTCTTGTGTGCTACGGAGGCTTAGTGGGCCTCCAGAAGTATTTTTGTGTTTTTGATGTTCAGGGGAGCCTTAATAGCCATCCACTGGGGTATTATAGAGATCTAGTGGCTCTCCAGGGATCTTTTGTGTTCTAGTGTTCGGTTGAGTGTTCACTGAAGTCCCAATAGTAGCCTTGCAAGGTCCGCCCCCGCAAGTTTCATGGAACTTTTTGCGTCTTTGGTGCTCAGTGAAAACACCAGTAGCTGTTTTGTGAGTTGTGGAAAGTGCTTGGTCCCCAGGTGTGCTTTTGTGACTTCGATTTTCAATGGAGCGGAGCGTGGATGATTATTGTCTTGCGGGGTCAGGAAAACTTTCCAGAGGTGTTTTTGTATCTCTACTCTTCAGTGTGTCTCAATAGTAGTCTTGACTTGGTCTATAATTTTGGTTTCATGAGAAAATGTTCCTCGCAGAACATCCCCAAGGAGAATATTCTCATAAATAACGTCCACGGTGAAAACATTATCAAAAAAACGTTTTTAAAGAACGTCTCCGGGAAACTGGTGCACTGGAAAAAACGTCCCAGACGCTCCCGCTAGAAACACCCTCCAACATATGGTTTTGGGGGGCCAGGTAGGACTTTTGTGCACAAAAGACAGACCTGATGCCTCTGATGATGTTGCTCTATGGCCTCCTTTATGTCTTCATGTGTGATTTGAAACCCCAAAACGCCCTTTTGTAGATTCTTGCCACTCCCGGAACTGAGGTGAGCCCCCGTATGTTTTCCTGTGCTATTTAGAAACTTACTGGGCTTCAGTTATTGTTATGTTTTTCTGTTTCGAAGCCATATTGAGCTTCTTTGTGCGTATCTCTGTCGTCCGGTTCCCTAGGGTCTTCTCATAGCTTCTGTACTTCAGAGACCTTTTTTACAATAACATTTCTTTGCAAGGACGTAGTTCTCTGGGATCATTTTGCGAGAGACATTTCTTCCGAGGGGACTTCTTTTCCTGTTCCGATAGTTTTATTGGAGAGCTAATAGTCGTCTCGTTGGGTCCGAGAGACATGATGTGTCCCTAGAAGTATTGTTGTGTCTTAAGTGATGAGTGCGGAGCACAAATAGCCTTTTTGAGGGATCTGCAAGCCTAGTAAGCCCCCAGGGGTCTTATTTTTGCATTAATGGGTGCTCAGTGGAGCTCCTAGTCGTTTTGTATGGGGCGGAGGCTTATTAATATTTAGTTGACCTCCAAGAATCTTTCTACATCTAACGTGTCCAAATGGTAGTCTTCCGATGAGCCGAGAAAAAGTGAAGAGCACTAACAGTTTTGTGGGTCCGCAGGTCTAGTGGAGCCACAGAGGTCGTATCTGCCATTGGTGCTCTGAGGGAAAAATTGCTCGCTTCACCAGGAAGTCGTTTTCCTGCATTAAAAAAAGGTCATCAATTAACTGTGGCGTCATTCCCACAGACCCGGGCTACAGATTCGAATGATGCGGCACTGCCCGAAGGCAATTTTTGTCTTTGTTTTCTGGAGAATTGAGAGGAAACTCTAGCCAAGGCAGCGACGAATTTTGCAATCGACGAACATACCCTATAGTCCAGGAATTTTAGCTGTTTAAATCGCAAATAGCGAACAAAAATGATAACCAGCCGGATTTTCGTATATAAGCTCAGTTAAGCATGTAGTTCAACATAGTAAAAGTGCTCAGGAATCCGGTGTGAGCTTCGGCCATTGTGGCCTCGAGAAGAACTTGTGGGTCAGTTTTTCACGTATATCTCATGAACAATAGCACTTGGGAAAAAAGTTTCTGAGAAGAAATTGTTGGAAATTTTATTGTCTAGAAAGGTCCTTACACATTTCATCGTCAGTCATCTCCTTCTTCGTCAAAACACAAGAAAATAAAAATATTTCAGATGCTCGATGCTGAAGACTGGTATGGACCTTGAGTTTTATGATGGCAGAGTGCCACTTTGTAGAGGTGTTGTTTGATCCACTCTCTTTTGGTTGAAACTTGAAGCCATCAAGACGAACTATGCCGGCGGCATATACAGGGTGAAATAAAAATAAAAAGTGAAACATTTGTACCTCGAGAACCAAAATAGGTGAAGACATGTAAATCGCCATAAATAACTCTAATTTCATGGTCATGAACTCGTCGTAAACTTGAATTGAATATCTTGAGCCGTTCTTGGAATATCTTCAAAAGACTGAAGTTCTTACAAAAAAATATATATTTTCGTCTACTTATCAGAAAAAAAGTTGACTGTGTTCCTTCTAAAATTAGTTGGCCTAGAGAGGGCTTTTCACTGTAATTTCATTTTAAATGTATTTTATCATTGTTTCGATTCAAAACATCAAGTTTCGATTCAAGATCTGAAGAACTACTGATATACGGAAAACTATTTTTTTTCTTAACGACTTCAGCCTTCTGAAGATATTTCAGAAACGGCTCAACATATTTGATTCAAGCTCACGACGACTTCATCGTCAAGGAATTAGAAATATTTTAGGCGATTTACATGTCTTCACCTATTTTGGTTCTTGAGGTACATTTGTTCAACTTTTTATTTTTATGTCACCCTGTATATGCCGCCGGCATTGTTGGTATTGATGGCATTAAGTTTCGATCAAAAGAGAATGGATCGAACAACACCTCTACCAAGTGGCACCCTGCCATCATAAAACTCAAGGTCCGTACAGTCTTCGGCATCGAGCATCTGGACTATTTAGCTTTTCTTGTGTTTTGACGAAGAAGGGGTGGACTGATGATGGAATATGTGAGGATCTTTCTTGTAGACAACACAATTTTCCAACAATTTTGCTCCGAGTGCTTTTCCTCCAAGTGCCATCGTTTACGAGATAATCACGAAAAACTGATCCTCAAGTTCTTCTCGAGGCCACAACGGCCGAAGCTCACACCGGATTGTTGAGGACTTTTTCGATGTTGAACTACATGCTTAACTGAGCTTATGTACAAAAATCCGGCTAATCATCATTTTTGTTCGCTATTTTTTCTTCAATTCCTGGACTAATACGACGAATTGCTCTGTTTTGAATTGTTTGACTGTTCCGAATTGCTCTTTTCCAAATTGTCGGGGAGCTGAATTGTCCGCCACGAGTTATACACTCCGAATTATTCGCACTTTGTTGATCAACTTCGGACTCACTCTGACAGTTTGACACTAACAGGATTTCATGTTTACACAGCTCAAGTTCAAGTACACCAGTTTTTAAGTCTCGTCAGACGTAGTGGCACAGGTCATTTTGGCTGCTTTTTTCTTGTGATTATTTTTATTTTATTTCTCGTTCCCCGTTCCTCGTTTCCCAACAAAATTCACCTAAATCTTCAATGTGTTCCGGACGGTTAAACATATCCAGTTCATTCTTCCGTTAATCGTATCTTAACTAATGCGGGTTTATACCGACGACGTTTTGGAATGATCAGTCAAATATAAACAATCTTGAACAACAATAGAAAATGCACAAGTCGCAAAACTCATCTGAAACTGAGGAAACGCTTATATGTCAACCTTTACATCATCATATCTTCAAATCTAATGAACGTATGTGCTTCTTTTTTTTTCAAAATGATGTACATATTCAGACCTTTGTTACAGTGTGACAGCGATTGAACAACAATGGTTTATTATCCATTTATTTATTTGGTTTATGAACATTTTCATCGGCTATAGCGATGAAAAGCGAAGGACTTTTTTGTGTTCAAAATTTTCCATATACAACCAGCGAAGCAAATGAGGCCAATGAATTGGAGAATTTTTTTGAAACAATAAATTTTGGTTAAGGACTCATAGGTACCTATAGTTTTCCGAATATGATTTTTTTTCTGACGAAACCAACAACTATGAAAAAGTGATGCGCGCATGCCACTTATATTTACTGTGCAAAATCACTACATTGATTACCGAGGTGGGCATTCTTCGTTTGAAGCTGAGCTTTTACAGGAATAATCACATTTTTGCTTTTTTTGCTTCTGCGACTTTTCAGAAAAAACTTTACATTAGATCTTAATATCATCTAAGGACTCCATGGTTCAAATTTCCCCTATTATTTCTGGGACACCTATACATTGAGTAAAAATTGTTCATTATATGTAAAATGCACGAAACATTCGTGTTCCTGTGTGTTGTATGGCATACACAAAGGCACGCACCAAGTAAACAAACTAGCTCCTCGCCGTCCGCACGTTTGTTTGAGGACCGAAAATCAATTCTGTGGTTTCCACGGTCCTCGCACCGTCTCAACACCAATTACAATAACAAACAAATCCGTGCGTGGTGGTGTTTTTGTGCGATGATGAGGAGGATAAACTACTTTCGATACACACGAAGCTCATTGAAATAGAAGAAGAACAAAAAGAACAAGACGAAGGAGCCGAGCACAAGAACAAGACGACGGGCATCACCCGGCATCGGAGAGGAAGAGTTGAATCTTTACCGTGCTGAGGAAGTTTCCAATAAATAATTACCTAATCGCGGCCATAAAGAAGACATCCGTGTCATCGACTACACAACAGTTTGACGTGACGCTCGCGCCAACATCCAGTAGGCCGCTGTGCGGTGGTCGGTAGTCGTTCTTCGCCTTGCTTGTTCCTCTCGGACCAGCTTCCAGCTACCATCGGCCACGCTGGTGATGGGCCTCTGCGCTGGTCGGCATGCCTGGTCGACCGTGGCCGATGAGTACTTGGTACGTGCATTACCATGGATTCTTTAAGATAATCCCGAGGATATTTAATACTTTGATATCACACTTTCCGACTCGATATCATACTCTTAACAAGAACAAGCAAAACTGTTTGATCATATGCGAGAAGTCCAGCTATAGTTGCAGCGGTACGCTTTTTGATTCTGCATTTTGTGATACTGCAATGAAATTTGGCATATGCAAACTATATAAAATTCCAAGTGATTTGACCCGCAGCACTCAAAAATTTGTCCATTAGGGGGCAAATCACTTAAAATTCTACGTAGTTTGCATATGCCAAATTTCATTGCAGTATCACAGAATGCAGAATCAGGGTCATTTCGCTAGCGTACCGCTGCAACTACTAACGAAGTCTGCTTTATTGTATATCTAAAAGAAGAACCAAGTCTGGAAATAGATTTATAGTGCGATTCTGTAAAAAATTACATTCTATAAACGCTCTGTTATGTAAAAAATCATCCGGCCTGACATGCCAATTGGCTGTTGTCAGCGTAACAGAGTGTTTATGAAATTAATTTTCTCGAGAATAGCGACATAGGGTCAGAATTGATAATTGATACTTGTTTCACGAATTTTTCTTTGGATACGAAGATAAATGAGACCAAGCGTTCATACGCACACTAATTATGGCTTCGTATTCATGCCTCACAAACAATTGCGGATCATTTGAATGATACACGGTAAGAAATGGAGAGTTTAAATCGACACTAACAGAACTCTAGCTAGAGTATATATAGGTCCCTCTATTTCAGAGTTATGTTGTAACACTAGACATAGTGTAATGTTGAGAGTTGAGTTAACTCTAGTTCTTTCTATGGAATTGACTCTGCGTTAGTGTCACTTCTACAGAGTTATAAATGGCTGTCAAATATTTACACTGTTTAGTGTAAAATTGAATTTCACCTTAAATGGTGTATTTTCTCTTGCTTTTTCCTGTTCTTTCAATAATAGCTGCAATAAAAGTAATAGTGTTACCATGGTTTTAATTAGAAAATTGAAATGACAATCAATACAATAGGATATATAGTCACATATTAAATACATACCTACACACAAAATTACAAATACAAACTTACTTAGTTGTTACAGGCAATAATTATAACAATATATTTTGGTCATGTTGATGCGGAATCATTTTAATGAAGTTGACTTTCTATGACACAGTATGAGTATGTTCAATTGTGTAATAATAATAATAATAATGACAGTGAATAAAAAGTGATTGCTTAAAAATGTAAATGGATATTTATAGGAATGATAACCCAAGAAGTTGCACTATAGCACTGACCTGCGGAATCAACGTATTATTAATAAGAGGTAATAGGTAAAGTAGTAATACTACTTACAGTTCACAGTAATTCCCAATTATTGCACAAAACACGACCAAACGAAGAAGTCCACCATACACACCGTCTACGCCAGATTTGCACTAAAAACTTGAATTCACACTTGAAAAACACCGACTTTACTATTTTAGAGTTACAAGTGTCAAAATAGAGTCATTTCTCTTGCGGTTTCCACAGTTAACTCTAAAATCATCAATTTACTCTATTCTAGAGTTTGCAGGGAGCTAGTGTTGATTTAGAGAGAAGCAATATTGTGAACTCTGGTAAATGAGTGCAGTGTAAATCTCTTGGTGCTATTTACACTTGAAATTTACTCTGAATACTCAACACGGGCCAATTTGTCGATCACTCTAGCAAATTTTATACTGTGTAGATCATTTCTTGTATTCCAGAATACACCAGATCTTCCGGGAAGATATCAAAATATCTCGTGGCTCCTGCTCTATTTCACCATATTCCATTAGCAGCTGTTGCTAGTCTATTCGTCAAATAAATTCTAGAAAAGTGCAGTTGTTTCGGAAATATTGCAGGCTCTCGATCTCATGTAGGTACGGCTCCTCCGCCAATTGTTCAGGTGCGTGTCATTTTCATGCCGGCGCCGGAGTCTCCAGAGATTATCGTAATATCCAGCGTGATTCAGTTTTAACCCACGATACTTTGGAAACACATGCTTCTTGCTCTGATCAAGAATCAAGAACAAAATCACAATCATTATAATATTATTATATTGTTTACTCATTACAGGGTTATTCACCACCAAATGGACATAGCTTGAGTATAGGTCCAGTTTTCCCGAGCGAACAGGACCTGGTTTTGGAATTTTCCTAACGCTGTTCGTTTCGAAGCTGACAGTGAGTCATGTATTTCGTAGAATTTCTTGACAAGCCGTATCATCAGAATGATCGAATAGATTGAAGTGAAATTTTGTTGGTTGATTCGTCCATTGACATCTGACATATCGCTCTACAAAAAAATTTAAAATTTCCAGGGACTGAAAATTCTGTATGCATAGTTTTTTTAATTTCATTCCAATATTCAGAAACTACATGAAACATGCTGGTTATAATGCAAAAAAAATTGCTGGGCACTATTGAACTCTGAATAAAATTTTGATAATCCTGAAGATTTTTGAAATTAGGGTTTTTTTGTAGCTGACTGATTTCAAATATTTCAAAATGATCTATTATGACCTTGAATTTCAGCCGTTTCTTCAAAAAAAAAATTTCACGTTTTTTCAGTAGCAACAAAAAGTCTCATTGGAATTTTCAAAAAAAAAAATTGTTACGTCCCTCAACTTCACTTCAGATTGAGCTGATATTGAGAGACGTGACAAAAAATTTCTGAAAATTCTGCTGAAACTTTTCGTTACTAGATACCGTGTGATCCAAACCATTCCGAATTGGAGTAGGTTGTGACATGGTTGAATTCTGGTATGTAAAGCTGCTTTCCGCCATCAAGGCACCAGCCTACCCCGATAAATGGCATGTTTCATGTAGTTACTGAGTTTGGAAATGAATTTGAAAAAATATGCATAAAGAATCCTTTTTTTTTAAACAAGCTTTGAATTTTTTGTTCAAGGCCGGCCCTGGAAATATCAAACTGCTTGATAAGGCGTTGTGCCAGATATCCATAGGGGAATTAACCACAAAATACCAATCGAATCCATTGGATCCTTCTTGAAATACGGCTCATTGGAAAATTTGGCTAAATACATGAATCACCCTGTAACTTCGAAACGAACAGGGTTAGAAAATTTCCAAAGCCAGATTCTGGTTTGCCTGGAAAATCTCAGGCTACCCTCAGGCTATGTCCAGCATTTGGTGGGGAATCATCCTGTATATTCTCCTCACTCGCCTCCTCAGAGATGGACAAGGTTTGAAAGTTGACATAAAAACATTCTTACATTATACCGGGTGTCCCGAAATTAATGCAACAAAATTCACAGGGAGGTGGACAATTGAAAAATAAGGGGTCTTTCTCGATGTAAATACTCTCGCAAACGTAATAACGGATACAGGCCTTCAAAGTTGGATTCCCCTAAATGCGCATCGCTCTAATAGCGCTTTTAGCCTAAAAGCGAGGTATGAATACGGCCCTAGGAGTTTCAACTTGATTAACTACCATTTTAACTAGAAAAACATGAAGCTTTCAAAAAAAAAAATGGGCCCTGAAAAGTGGCGATTTCGAGATGTTCTTCGAAGTTTCAAACCCAAATATTCCAAAAATGAAACTTCGAATCAAAATTTTGCATAGTAACTTTTCTTTCTAAATTGAACGTAAAATTCAAAAATTGCAACAATTTTTGGAAATATTAAGGGGGGTGAAAAAGAAGGGAAAAAGGGGGAAGGTTTTATTATCTATTATCTTCGCTCCTGAAAATGTTTGATAAAATGCGTTATCATTGTTCGATAGAGACTTATTTTAGTAAACTTGGATTTGAGTTTGAATGAAGTCGGCTTAACGGTTTAAAAGTTATGCAAAAAAAAGTTTCCAAAAACCAACTTTGAAGGCCTGTATCTCCGTTATTACGTTTACGAGAGTATTTTTATTGGGGAAGCCCTCTTATTTCTCAATTGTCTACCTCCCTGTAAATTTTGTTGCATTGATTTCGGGACACCCTGTACCTTTCATAGGCATTATGAATCATGACTATGTATACGCATCATCTTCAATTTGATATCTAAAAAGCATTCACTTTCAAATTTTGTTAATATTTGACAAACTATAGATGGATAACTCCAAGGAGTCCAAGGATTAACGAAATAATTTCGCCACGTGGCGTGGCTCTGTGGCGCAGGCGGTCGAGTGGCTGCCTGCGACGCGGAAGTCCCTGGTTATATGAGAAAAACATATATTATTATTATTTATTTATTATTACGCCACGTAAATAATTCGACTTTTTCACGTGCCTTGATCAGTCGTAAATAAAGTGAATGGTGTGAATAATGTAAATAGAGGGAAAAATAGTTATTTATGTACCATGGGCATAAAGTGCCACTTTTTTCCCCGCTGTGCGAGATTGCGACCGAGGCCGTAGGCCGAGGGAAGCAAGCACAAGGGGAAAAAACGCACTTTAGCCCAAGGTGCATGCAATGTTTTTTGCACTGGCTAGTGCAAGACTGAAAATTTCGAGTTATTGAGTCGTTGAAAAATTGTCATGGCAGCGCTGATTACTTGGTTGTACGTCGCACGATCTACCATGCGATCAACAAAATTCGGAATTGGGGTAGGCTGTGCCCTAAGAAAGCAGCTTGACATCTTGAAATTTAACCAGGTCATAGCCTACCAGATCGCATGGACAAGTGGCAGGTTACCTATCACCTATCTTGAACACGTACCTAGCTGCCGGGGCCCCATCGCTTACTAGCATAAAACAGGTATTGATTGGTTTTGGTTGTTTGGTTGGTAATTTTGTTGTTCTTGTAGTCTTTCGTGTTCCCTACAAATTAAAGTCCATTTTGCATCGCATCAAGTAGTTACGTCAAAATAGAAGGTGACGTCTCCTCTGACGGATCAAGAGCGCTCGTTGCCATGACGACTTTTTTGCCCAAGGGCTAAAAAGAGTCACTTTAGGCCCTGTTTTGAGGTCGTAGAATAACGCATTTAATATAGGTAGTGCAAAAAAGCTTTTATATTGTTTTTTCGACTATTTTCATCGGGAAACAAATGATATAACTCTCGAAATATGATCCTTAGCATTTGCACAAACTCAAGTGCCTGTGAACAGCAAATACCTCAGTACCCCAGGTACTTTAGTATGTAAGAAGAATCAAATTTTTTAAGACAACAAACCTAACTTGACTCCAATGACTCGTTTTGCTGGATAAGATGTTTTGTCAGCCCAGCAAAGTGGTTTGAAAAGCGTTCGTGCATACCTTCTCAAATTCAAATTGGAACTAATTGATTTCACATTGAGAATAAACAGTTCCAAATTGGCAGAAAACAGTTTCGAATTGTCTATGAATAAATCTGCTGGGATATACTAGAGAACCTAAGAGCACTGTCATGTCTGTTCGTGATTTTCACACGCTCCTTCTAATCTGCGATCCACCGATCAGTATCGTTGGTTAGAAGTAGTGTATGTTAGAAAAATGCCACTGTAGCGTAGCTTAAAAAATTGGTCAGGTCAGGTCAGGTCAGGTCAGGTCAGGTCAGGTCAGGTCTCAGAATAGCTGAGAGTATGGAACCAAATTTCACGAAATGGTTAGTTCCCATGGCACAGATTAAATAGCATCGTCAATACATACCCACATACTTTCATATAAAAATGTATAATAAATTGACCAAAGTTCGACTTGAGCTACGAACGTGTCTTCGGGAGATCAAGATCAATTTTCTAAGCTACGCTACAGTGAAATTTTTCTAACATACACTATACTTCTAATCACTGATACTAACCGGGGGATGGCAGGTTATAACGATCGTGTGTTAGGAAACCACGAACGAAGAGATTGATCTAACCATGACAGTGTCTTCAGATTTTCTAGTATATCATGACCGATCGGCCTTCGGGCGTTATTGGGACACTTTCCAACAAACGCTACAAGCCCAAATTTCTAACTTACGCTCTTTCTAACTAGTGATTTTTTTTTCTAACAAAAAGACTGCAGCCCTCTATACCAAAATGCTTCCTAAGAAATATACAATACAGACCTCCAAAGTTGACTTTTGGATGTAGTTTTAGTTTTCATAGCATATCTTCGAAACTGTTTGTGACAGAAAGACAGAATTTTGTTGAGTCCCTTAGGTTTCCAGGCTTCACAATGTGACGATACGCTTGTTTCAAAATTTCCCCCCGGGGGATGTGAAACTGATTTAAGGGGGAGTGAAATCCCCTTTGCGTGCGGATTTCCTCAGAATTGAACACAATAATATGAACTTTCAAATATTTTCACAAAGGAAAGGTCAAAAGAGCACCTTTCCTCTGTAAAATTATTTGAAAATTAATATTATTGTGTTCTTGAAAACCATGCATTTTATCAAAATTCACAAAAGCAATTTTAATAAAATGCATAGTTTTCAAGAATAATCGATTTAAAACTTCATTAAGTACCTACCCTAAGAAACTGCCATCTTGAACTTCTACAGTTTCCAACTGATTCACTTGAGATTTTGAGTCAACATAAAGACAATCGATATGCATCTATCAAATTTTGAAATGATTTCACGGTTTGACGATTTTAGAGGTCACCACTCAGATCACCAAGTAGATCAGTCGAACACTGTAAAAGTCAATGAGCAATGGTGACTTTAAGAAACGTCAAAATTCAAAATTTGACCAATGCTAATCGATTATTCTTCAAAAGTACATGTTGACTTAAAATCTTGAGCGAATCGGTTGGAAACCGTGAAAGTTCAAAATGACAGTTTCTCAGGTAATGGAATTCTTAAATGGTGAAAACCATGCATTTTATCGAAATTCAATAGAAGCACCTTTTCTCTGTGAAAATATTCAAAAATTCATATTGTCGTATTCTCCTTTGAAAAAATTCGTATGAAATCAAAACTACATCCAAAAGTCAACTTTGAAGGCCTGTATCTCTCTTAGGGAGCATTTTGGTATGAAGGTAAGTTTGGTTGAATCGACCTATTTTATTGTCAGGAATATGTCATAACTTTTTGAGTACTCATTTGTGGGGCACTCTGTATTGTACTTCCATGGTTTATTGACTCACGACTAGAGACAGGCTTCGAAGAGGGAGAGCACTACTCTTTCAAGTTTTCGTAACTACCTTCAAAATATGCATAGGTCTCCCAGAAATGATGTCACGAATAGATAAGATCTTGAAGGCATCAATACGAGTATGATTGTGACCTATCATTTTATGTGTATTTATGAATTTATGATTGTTTCACATCTCATTGTATTTTATTTTTGTTTGTATTTCAGGTTCAATATCACAAGGAGAAACAATGCATTCTTGGTGCGGACTTCAAAATTAAGGTATACCTAATTCTCACTGAAACTTGAGCGCTATTGGTACAAACAAAAATTTACCCTGAAAAACCACTTGAAAATCAAGACGAAATCGACAAATTCATAGGATTTATTGATGCTGATCCAAATAATCCTTTTGAACTTCATAAACATGGATAAAGAAGGTTCCTGACCACCGAATAGCACAGTAGTTAGCTTAGCAGAGCAAATCTGAAAGACTTTATGAACTTTTTTACATTCAACATACCTTTAACATTAAATGGTGCTTCCATAGATATGCCCACAGAAGATAAACAAAACACAAGCTAGATGAACTAAGTACGCATTACAAATTTTAAGAATGCACATTTTTAGAAGCACTTTTAAGCTAAAACTTAGTATGTATAATGATAAGAGCTCATGTCGTTATGCTTTATTTCTTAACATTTGATGTAATTGGTACTTGGCTGGTACCAGCTGCTTAGTAGTGCTTAGGTACTTGAAGGGTGGTTTTAAAGTGACTAACAGGACATTACAACACACTTCGTAACAAGTATAAGAAATGCTGGAGAATAACGTGAATAACAAAAAAAAGCTCAGGGTGCACGTATTATAGGTGGACCATTATTCAACAAAAGCCTTCCTCGGGATGATCCAAATTAAACTACGTAAACAGGGGTGCGAGGATTAGAGGGTCACGCGTTCAAAAACCGAAGGTATTCAAATATGGGTCGCCTTGTGTCCACAGAAAATCCAATCGCACCGAAGAAAAAATCTCATTGAAGAAACCCCATCAGCTGCAATGATAAAGGCGATTTTTTCCACCAAAACCCCATTTATAAACTCAAAGGATTCGATTCAAGCCCGGCTGTGTCGCATCCAGAGGTAAAAACATCCCGAGACTAACTTCCCAACAAAACACCGGCCGACGCGTTTTTTTCTTCCGTTTTGTTTGGCCGAAAGGTGTTAACTCATAAGAAATACATTTTTTGGCGATTTCCAAATTTATAACACAGCCGCCCGCTTCGATCCGTCGCACTGGGACGTGGATCGACGGCCGAGAACTTGAGCGGGCCATTGGAATCCCCAGGTAAATTCTTTTGATGCATTTTTTAAAATGATCGAAGATAGAGAGAGGGAGACCCCATTATATTCGCGCTTAGGTGTGTCGCAAAGTTATACCTTTTTCGGCGCGGTATTTAGCTCGAGATGTGTATAGTTTTTTTTTTCGGTTTCCTCAAGTGAAATTTGTAGGTAATTCGATATTGGAATAAACTGGTAATACCTGGGTGAGTGCAAAAATATATTCACCCTTTTTGGGTGTAAAAATACCCCCTCGTGTAACATTACCCTTCCTGAATTTGAAATCGAAGAAACTCATATTCATAACAAAGAATACGAGGTGCAAGTTGTATGGAATAAGAAAGCAAAAAAAAATTGACCGCGTCGGCCCGATTGAGGCTTAAAAAGTGAAAATGCGGCTCAGTGCATTCACACACGTATAGAATTTCCAATTGAAGGCGACATGTGGAATTTTACGATTTTATTTCGCAAACAAACGCGTTATCCAACTAATTTTAATAGTTCTTGCTAACTGGAAATGGGAATTTACTATACGATCTCATATTTTATATCTCGATACGGATCTGTCAAACTGCCGTTCACCTCTTGTGAACAGGAACTTGTCAGAAAAAAAAAAGTTGAAATATAGCCATACGAAAACGGCACGCTTTGATTGACCGCAATAAAACTGTAAGGCTTCTCTTGCAGATACGATGATGGGTTTGGTTTGTGTTAGTCTGTCCAGTGTTAAAATTTCGAGAGCAGCTCACGCCTCTCTTCAAATAAATAATAAATTTTCTGCCAGGTGAACCGGTGTTGACATATCAACAAAATTGTGTATAATTAATAAGTTGTGTGTGGAATTCTCAACGGCGGTATAATGATGAGGAAAAGTGAGGCATTACGACCCACGCGCAGACATTTGTGGCACACCCACGCATTCTCCGAGATGCTCCATGAACGTCAAAAATTTTAAATATTAATATTTTCTGTATAGGTACCTCTTCAGCGGTATCTGCTCAGCGTCAGCGACGTGACAAAATGCCCAAGAATTTATACAAGCTATTCCACCAGCGAACTGATGTAGATTCGGGTTCATAGATGTTTTTGAGAAGAATTGGGAATTGTCTTCGAAATTTCTCTGACGCCTCCAGTTTTGCACATACAGGGTTATTCATATATTTTATCAAAATTTTCATTGAAACAATTTGTTTAAATCAATTCACATTTTCCACATTGTAGTCTATCGAGTTAGCAACGGATTCAGTGGCGGACTAAGGGAATTGGGGGCCCTGGGCGGAATTGTAAGATGGGGCCCTAAGGTAGGGTTTCCCTTAAGAGTTAACATTTCCATGAACCACGTGAACTTCTCTTATTTTGATTCTTTTGAATTTTAAAGCATAACTGCAAAATTTAAATTTGATACGTTGAGCTTTCACCCTGCCACAAGGTCTTGAATGTCGTTGAAAAGTTGCTTGGTAGCATGAGTATTCATAAATGGATATTGGGGTACTTTTTGTTCTCTGTTAGTGGGCTATGCATTCAAACGTCACTTTAACAAGTCACAGACAAAATTGGCTGTGTATTCTAACGTCACTTTCACAAGTCAAAGACAATTACTATCAGTTCTGACCTGCGTACACACCCTGTATCTTTGTGGGCTTCAAGCAAGGCCACAAGGTAAAGAAAATTGCAACATAAAATGAAAGGAATGTAACTTGTCAATCCATTGGATGCAATTACGTCGTAATTAGATCCATCATATCCCGTTGATACCATTTTGGCACAAAAAATGTCGATCATTGTTGAAGGGGTGTCTTGGGGAGGGGGGCTAAGCTCGGCTAGGTGGTTCTCTTTGTTTTCCTGGCCATATAGAACCGATCACGACAAGTTTGATATCTTTTTCGACCAAACTCAACTTCCTGAACTCGAATCAGATGTGAATTTTGATGAAAACAAGTCTCAACGGTAACTTCAACAACAACTTTCTTCAGTAATCAACTTGAAGAAACTTGCTTACTCTTGACAATTTTGACAAATTGTTTTGTTTTACTGACAATTGCTACAAATGGGCCGTACCGAGAAAAATTCTCTTCAAGTAGCAGCGAGCTGCTTGTCAGGATCGCCGAATGTGAGCGACACGAAGGGTCTAGCACGGTAAGGTCGATCCTGTCCACATACGTCCTGTCCAGGTGGGGAACGCAGTTGGCAAGACTGCGAGAGTCGTCGGAACCAGCCGACGCGCCCCGACTCCCGACCTCGAGAGCAGATGATGAGCACATGGCGTCACCGGTACTCGTGAACGAAATGAGCTAAAGTTGTGATTAAGAAAATAAAAGGATTGAGAGCTTTGTACCCGAGTAACTGTGTTTCAACTATTTGCGCCCCTTAACAAAAGATTGCTTATAATGTTAGAGGCTACTGTTACACGGAAATTATCCACTCAATGTGTAATAATTTTGTTTTTCGAGATTAATGGTGCGATTCTCTAAAAAATTACATTCCATAAAGGCTCTGTTACGTTGTTATTACCTAGGCAACAGCCAATGGCCGACACGTATTTTTACATAACAGAGCGTTCATGGAATGTTATTTTTCACAGAATAGGCACCATAAAAATCGATTTGAACCTGAGCTGTCCTGGCGTGGCGCCACCAATGATCAGAACATTACAGCATACACCTTCAAATGAAAATAGCTCAAACTATCGAGAAAAATTATTACTCATCTTTGAAAGTTCAAGGATCTGGGCAGAATCGAACTCCTTATAACATAAACAAAATCGCCATGAATTGCACTGCAGAGTTTTGAGTTATTTGAGGAAAGGGGGTAACAGTTTTCGTTCAAAATATAGAGTATAAATCCTGCCGAAATGTTATTCCCCACCTCAAATAACTCAAACCTTTACAGTGCAATTCATGGCGATCTGTTTATGTTATAGGGGATTCAATTCTGCACATATCCTTGAACTTTCAAAACCTATTAGTATCTCAGGTTTCTCGTCGAGAAATCCACTGTACTAAATAAGTTCTATTGAAAACACATTGTAAGTTTGATGCTTTATACCGGGTGTTTATAAACGTCTGTGATCGCATCGCCTTTGGAATCAGCTTTCGATCACTACAATTGCGCCTGTTACTGCGTTTTTCGGCCTGACCCATGCCTGCCGCGATCACAGTTTCTTATAAACACCCCGTACTTGTATTTTTTTTTTAGGTTTTTACGATAATATTTTTTACATTATCTTATTCTTTTATATCAGTACACACCCTACCTACCTTGATTATTATAACAATTATAACAATTATTTAGTATAGTAAACTTGTTATAAAGAGAATTGTTCATCGCATTACCTGATTTTATACAAAATTTGAAATCTCTTGTGGCAGGGTGAAAAATCAACTGGTAGAGTTGAAATATTGCATAAAAACTTCTTTTTGGAAATGGAAACGAATGAGAAAACTTCGGAGTGACTTGGGAAAAAATCGAAATTTTGACAATATAAGGGATACCCTACCCTAAGGAGTGAAAGTTGAGAATATGAAGGGGGACAGGCAGACTTTTTGACCTGCCCTGCCCCGCCGTGATTGAGCAAAAGCTTAAGAAACGAAAAAATTAGTTGTCAACTTGACTATGAATATAAAACCAAAAAAAAAAACCGTTCATTGATCATATTAAAAGATTTGCCCCGTTATCCTAAACATTTCATATTAGTCGGTCACATGTATCACACAGTGGCGTAGTCAGATGTCAGATGTTTGGAATGTTGAATCAATTCTAAAATCTACTCGTAAAAATCTAAATAAAATTCAAAATTTCAAAAGCGTGAGGCCCCTGGCACTTTGATAGCCGGGGCCGGAGCCCCTAAAGCCTAAAGTGAAAATAATTCTGTAAGAGGTTCCGTGATACAGACACACCTCGATTGTCTGTGTGTTGGCCCTCAAACCTGCTGTCATGGGGCCTGTTGAAGTAACTTTAGAATGTAAAAAAAAAGGAAAACAATGTTACTCACCAAAATAATATGCAAAAAAATTACCATTAAGGCAAAAATTGAAATTGCTGGGTTTTATCCCAAATTCTTTGTAGTATTTTTTACAAAGAAAAGGAATTGGGGGCCCCATTGAATGATTGAGACCCCGAGGCCGGGGGCAAACCGCCCCCACCGCCCCCCCCTTTGTCCGCCACTGATCGGATTGCTTTTGTTTTTAATTCCTTTGTCATGTAAACAGAGTTGAAAGAGCACACGCTAGAAACCGTCGGGTTTTATTTTCTGGTTGCATAATATGTTCTAAGTTTATTCATCGAACTTTTTTATGTGTTATCCTGAGTTCACCTGTGATTTGTCTGCATGACGTCTGCTATCTAGAACCCAACAACAGGAGTCAATTCCCTTCAAAATCTCTCGAACAGCGTTGTGTAAGTACTCTTAATTTTATTCACTGGTCAAACTCAGCGTATAACCGTCACGTTATGGTCCTTCCTTCCTGAATCATTGACGTACTACGTACTGATCCGCTTCTTGGTGTTCGTAAAATAATATTTTCTTCGCGTTTACTTCGTAGTGCTTTTGCTTATTCCCACTTGCCATGTGTGCCGCTTTACTGCCATTCGTTTTGACATAGTGGTGATGAAGCTTGTGAAGTTGCCAACTTGCGCGTCAGTACAAATGTTCGTACTAAAACACCTCTTCCTAAAACAGATGTGTTACTTGTTGATGCATCGAAAGAGTCTCCTTTAGTCACAAACAAGTGGTACTTTCGTCCATTACTTCTTGTCTTTTCACTGCTTCCTTCTCTCATGCTCTTTTTCAACGTTTCCGTTCACTTTCTATGGCCGATTCATCGTTTGTTCAACCACCACATGTTGACATCCTTCTCGGAGCACAAGCTTACACTGACATTTTGCCAGCATCTTTTTCCATTATCAAGGGCCAACCTCCAGCCATTTGTACTGATCTCGGGTGGATCATCCTGGGCTCTGTGGAAAAAATCAACCTCCTTTGTTTTCGTCGCTGCTTGCTTTGGCTTCCTAGTCTCTTGACAACTTGATTTGTTCTTTCTGGGAAACCAAACAAGTAGCCGGCACAGTACCTCCTTTCCCTGATGAGATTGAATGCAAAAATCATTTTGTAAAACACATATCACGTGATTCTTTAGGTCGTTACACTGTTTCTTCACCTTTCAAGGATGAAGGTTCTCGTCCTGAAAGTTTGGAAAGTACTCGATTTGTTGGCATTCAGCAATTCCACAAACTTGAAAATTGCTTCTCTAGAGATCCCAATTTTTCTATATTGGGGTTTTATATCGTGACAACTTGGAAGATAACATTGATCAGAACCACATGATTCCCGCTTCAAAATCGTTGCCATATGTTCTCACGCCACGCATCATGGAGTTTTCAAAGAATGTCAACCATATAATTACCTGAGATGATCCTCTTCCCCCCAGCCTTCACGATACTTGGGAGGTTATGTACGATGAATTGTCACTACTGTCGGAGCTTCGCATTCCTCGATTTCCTCGTTGCATTCTTCAACCCTCGTATCAAAAGGTTCCGTTGATTGGATTTGCTGAAGCTTCGACTGGAGGCACATTGCTGTCCTTTATCTGCTTATTCTATCTGGTAATGACATTACTTGTCATCTCATCAAGGCCAAAACTCGAGTTGTTCCTTTGAAGACTTTCACGATTCCCCGATTTGAGTTGAATGCGGTTATTCTTCTCACTTGTCTTGTCAAGTCGGTGAAGTTTGTCATCATTTCTCTCCAAGTTCCAGACATCATCTTGTTCAGTGACTCCACCACAGCTCTGGCTCAGATTCGTACTCCACCGCATGCTCTCAAGACTATCGTGTCTAATCGTGTGGTGGAAATTCACGATAATTCTCCGACAGCTACTTGGCGTTACGTTCCCACTAATTTATTATTATTATTATTATTATCATTGAGATTCCCACTCAACAGGTAGATACCCATCAACAGAGTGAGGCGCTTATAAAGCTGAGAGAGTAGAGGAAAAAAAAAGACAACAGGAAAAAAAAAACCGTGATCACTCAACACCGCCAGAAGCAGATCCGTCAAAGCACGACCTGATCAGGCCAACAGAACAAGAGAATATGTCAATTCGATCCTGGACACTCGTATAATTAGAGCACATTTGATATATGGGAGAAGCCTTAAGAACATTAGTATTAGTAGTAGGGAGGTAAAACGTCTCGGTGCATCTTGAATTCACGCGTGGAACCCTGAACATCAATTTCTGGACCAAATTCTTGAATTCGAGTAAACCATTGACAAGTTTAAAAAGAAAAACAATGGAATGCGAACATCGTCTTGACTGTAGGCTGACGAAGTTCGTCCGTGCCAGCAACATGTCCTGGGGACATCCCCTAGGAGGATAAGTACCCCAAGTTCTGAAATGCAAAAACTTCAAGAATCGACGCTGAACTCTCTCGATAACGGAAACGTGCACCGAATATAAAGGACTCCAAATGATAGAGGCATACTCAAGACGAGGCCTAACAAATGTCGAATAAAGGAGACAGGCAGTCTGAAGATTCGCAAAGGGCCTGACATTTCTCAAGACAAAACCCAAACTCCTGAAGGCAGCAGCAGTCACATCAGAAATGTGTAGAACAAAAGTAAGCTGAGAATCGAAGCGAACCCCCAGGTAACGCACATCATTCGTCCTTGGCACCAAAACACCACCAATAGCGTAGTCAAACTGTATTACATTTCTGGCTCTACAATACGAAACAATCGAGCATTTACTGGGATTAAGTGGTAGGTAATTCGTCTGACACCATCTCCTAACCCTGTCCAAATCAGCCTGAAGTCTCTCACAGTCAGCCACAGCACCTATTTCACTATTCAACTTTAGGTCATCAGCGTACATCAGAAATTCAGCCTCAACACAGTCACCGATATCATCAACATATATGTCAAAAAACAATGGTCCAAGCTTATTTCCCTGTGGCACACCAGGGATTTAAATTCTGCTGACTGCTCCACACGTGGCCTTCTCCCCTCTCAGCTGTTAAACCTTTCTGTGTGGTGGCATGGTCCCTCTTATTTGTGTCAGGATGACTCTCATTGCCCTTCCCCTTCCATCGTTCTGCTAGAAGTTATTACTGAGTCAAAAGATGCTCACCAACTCACCATGTTTTCGTAGCTCATGAGTCTCCTCCTTTACCTTTGTTGGACCTGATCGTTCGTCAGTCTTCGCTTTTAAAAGTCCAAAGAGTGTTTTCGTATATTCTACGCTTCATCTGAAATTTTGATTTCATCTGATTATCAGCAAGCACTTTTGACAATCATCAAGCTGACTTAAGAGCACCGTTTTTCTGGAAAAATCGGATATCTCAATCGAGATCAATCTTTGAAAACCAAGCTGCGAAATGTGTCTCCGTTTCTTTCAGCTCAGGGTCATGTCATGGTGAGGGGTCGCCTCAAAAATTCCCCCCTTTCTCATCTCTCTCGCCATCCGTATCTGATTCCGCGTGATAGTCATTTGGCAGTCCTGTTGATCGATCATTTTCTTCGTGTCACTTTGCATGGGGGTCCTAGACTCATCCCTCGCTCATTCATCGGCCGTTTTGGATACCTTCCTCGTGTAGTTTGATCCGAAAATGTATTTTTCGCTGCTTGCGTTGCTACAGGTTTCAAACTAAACCTTCTCAGCCTCTGATGGCTGATATTCCGTCGTATCGGTTTGATCAAACTCGGTGTTTTGTCCACATTGTTTTGGATTTTGGTAGACCCTTCTTGCTGAAAGGTTTCCGTCGAAATTCTAAATTGTTGAGAAGCAACGTAGCTCTGTTTGTTTGCATGGCAACAAAAACCATTCATCACGAACTTGTTCATTCTCTATCTTCGGAGTCATGTTTGGCAGCTTCAGATCAAACACAAACAGCCAAGAAAGTGATTTGGTTTTTGTCATCCAACCGTCGTCTCCGCTCAGTTGGCCGCTTGGAAGAGTGGTACAAATTTTCCCCGGTGAAGACAATGTCGTGCGGGTAGCTGCAGTTCGACTTGGCAAGGTAACTTTGACGCGCCCGGTGAACAAGTTAATTGCCTAACCTCGTGAAGATTAAGGAATCAGTTTTGTTTTTGTTTTAGTTTTCTCAATTTTACTTATAATGTATTTCAAAATCTCTTAATTTTGGGTGAGGGGTTTATGAAAACTTATGTGAATGTTGGATGCGGGACCAAAGGAAGTCCAGCAGAAAATACTTGCAAACTATAGGTCCATCAATTTGCCGTCTGGCAACTCTTGGGAAGCAGGGCTTACGCATTAATCCACAGGGAATCCTCGCGTTCTTGTGTATGGTGGAATCAATCTGTATACCTAACAGTGGATATTTGAATTGTGGCACAAGAAATGCATCGGCGTGTGGTGTAGAGATGGGTGGTGCGATGATGGCAGTGACCAAAATTCCCATAAAAATTAAACGATTTTACAAGAAAATAATTGGCTTGTGGGCCGCTCTTGGCGCGTCCATCAGGCAAACTGACTCGCATTTACTCCATAAATGCTTTTAATTTTTTATTGGAAATGTCTGTGGGTATGAAAAATGCCCGCAAATAAAACTTTAAGTCCAACTATAAACGTCAAACGTACAGTAAATCATTCTTATTTTATTAGTTCTTTGCCAATATGGTTACACTCTGGCTTACTTCACATACTTTCATGGAATTTTACGACGCCGGTCTCGGTGAGCTCGCGGATCGCGTACATACGCGTACCGTACGGGAAACAACCTGTTTACATTATTTCGCGGCACCCTGTGCGATAAATCCAAAACCGGCGGGCATACACACAGGTATATGGACGTAAGATGGATGGCGGCTGGTTTCAATTATGGTCGGTTAGGAAAGTGTTTTCTGAAATCCAAATCCGCCTACGATGCGACCTAGTCACCTGGAAGGCATCGGTGGTTATTGTGCACCATTGTTTCGAAGCCTCCCTCGTGATTGTTGACTGTCGAATCTTTTGATCCACGTCACAGCGATGCAGAGGTGACTAGATTTAACGTATCGTGGAGACTCCGACAGCCGATAGACGACGAACCTCCCATGCTCGTTTCACTACTACAAATATGGTGGATGCGCCGGTAACATAGAGAAGGGAGCTTGACGGCTGGAATTGTCGTGCATAATGGAGGTATAGGCAGGCACTCTGCGGATTTGCTTCAGCGCCAAAAGTAGCGATGTTTTTTACACGTTTGAATAATCTTACTTCAAAACTGACAATTTTCCTTACACATATGTTCGCAACTGCCGCATGAGTGTGCTCAAACAAGCGGGATATTCAAAATGTGCAGAGCGCCTATTGGGGAATCAGAAGAACATCCCTTGATACGGAGACTTATCTCAGTAATTGACTATGGTTATATTGTGAGTTCTCCCTATTCTACTGTACTGATTGGTCTGTCCGAGGAATATAATATGCTGGACTACTTGTCAAAGAAGAGAGGTCTTTATTTTAGAGGTAATATCATATAGTGATTATTTTGGAGCGTGGTATTTCAAGAGTAATGCACCGTGTTCTTTTTGTTTTTCTTGTCGTCTTGACAACCTGTATTCGCCTACTTCGGGCTCAGCAGAGTTTCTACCTTTCACCAGGAACGACACAAATCGATGAGACACGACGCGGCCACTTGATATCTTCTCCCCGGTGTGATATCACTATAAATGAAATGAATAAATGAAGGTCGCGTTTGTCTTCATCCTCTTCTTCACCCATCCAACAAAGCTGACTTTAGACACCGGTCTCCACTCTCCTGTAGGTTCCATGAACAGTCCTTACATCGGCCACTTTCGTAATATCGTCTTTTCCTCGATATGTCCGCTCATTCGATCCTGGCATCGCAACTATACGTATTTTTTGCAAGATTATGGTCAATAATAATAATCACTTATCACTAAATCCCCTTTTTATACCTCAGGTCCCCTTTTAAATCATTTTGCTTCTTCTTGTCAAAGTTGACAGGTATTTTGAATCCATTTTTTCCAGAACACGTCACTATCTCTATAGCTTTCTTCAGTTGCTTCCCGCTCATGACATGTTCCGTGAATATTAGGCTCTTCGCACCCTTGCTTCCAACTCGGCCTAATAAAAAGTGATTCAAAGTTGAAACCTCTTCCTGGTCCGGATTACCGGGTGTGAACGGATGCGAGTTCACCATATTTTCGATCTCCACCAGAACAGTTCTTAAGACCTTTTCCGACCGGGTAGTTTCCTCCAACCATCCTTGTCAACGCCGTCTTGGCACTTTTTATCAACAATTCCAACGCTCCCCCATCGCCGGAGCTGCTAGCTGGCGGTGTAAATTTTCTTCTTATTCCCTGAACTTCGCAGCCTCTTTGTCTTATCTGACTGGATTACCTTCGAACATCCTCTTCGAGCTACAAATCTTTTCAGAGCCAATATACAATCACCTGTACTTGAACTTTCTGTTACTTTGAGGTTAACTGCTCATTTCGCCATACACACGTGAAAAACACCATACCGTTTCTCATGATATCCGCAAACTACAACTTCGATCGGACCGAAATAGGATCAGAGCACCTCGACCGCGTCGCAAAAAACGTTTGATTATACTTCTTGAGCTCTCCACAAATCAGCTATGATTAACACAGAGGGAATGTCATCTTCCAAGCTTGCAAAGACTCTCGAGGCTATTGTTACCATTTCTTATGCACTCCTGCTGATAACTCATCCTCCCATGAGATTTTATGATCTCGCAATATGATTTTCTTTTTGAATGTGAATACCACCAGAAATCCTAAGTGATCGTACACGCTCATGATCAACGCCAGAGCTTCACATTTCGATGGAATTCTCTCTCCGGCGCTTTTTTTTCATCTTGTGGAAATTCGATTGAAAATTGCATGTATCCTCTCCCCCCCCCCCCCAAAAAAAAGACCTAAGACTAGTTCTCGTTCAGTTGGTAAGTTCGTGTCTTCTCGCATCAGTTCATTCCCACCTGTTCTCAGTTCTTCAGGAACAGCCTATAATACTGCTCTTGAGTTTGACATCCAATTACACAGGTGGCAATTACACAGGTGGAAACCGCCTTTCCTGAGTATAAAGAAAACTTCTTTGAATTTTTGAATGGCGTGATCTTTGTCATCTATGCAATCTAAATAATCGTCCATATAAGATTTGTCTAGTACTTCTTATGCCGTATCTGGATACCTTTCTTTGAACTCTCCAGCATTCCTTTTTATGATGTACAATGCGCAGCCCGTGCTGCATACTGTGCCAAACATCATCACCTCAGTTATGTACGTGTCCGGCTCTTCTACTCTATCCATACCTCTCCAAAGGATCCGCTGAGACTCATTGTCTTCCGGCCGTGTCAAGACTTGATATTGACATCAGCGTCGAGCGCAATGGATCTAGCACACCTGATGAATTATTTGGACAATCAGGTCCTGCCATAATTGCTGAATTTAGACCTTGGGTTTCCGCTGCCGCGTCGAAGATTAACCTTACTTTTGGTTTGTTAGGATTGGTAGTGCCAAAATAAGGTAAGTAAGTAGTTTAGGATCCAACACACTTTTCTTTGTGTTCTGTTGATTTTACAGTGCATCCTTTTTTCTATTTATTCAGTAAACTTCGCGCAGTATTGGTCGGAGAAGGTATGATCTCGATTCATGGCACTCTAGTCTCTTAAACGCATTTTTTGCTTTCCGGTAACTCTTTAACCTCTTCTTTCCACAATAAACCAATCATTCATCTCCCGTTCTTCCCTTCTGCCCTCTGTTCCATGATTTTCAATGCTTCCTTATTTGTGGTCCACGCCTCTCGGTTCCCAGATTATTTGCGTAGGAACGATTTGCTAGATTTGCATGAGGTTTTCCTATTAATATTGCAATTTTTGCATTTCTATATCCAGAAGATGGTGAATCTCCAAATTGTGTTCATTTTTTTCTACTGGTTTTGTCAAAGGATCCTCTCGTTAACTTCTCGGTCAGGTCTTCCATAGTAGTCACATCCTTGATCCGAATTTCGACATCCTTGTACCTAAGTTGGTCTCACAATAATTAGTGTTACTCGTTCCTCTATTTTTTTCTGTAATATTTTGTTCTGTTCCTACTTATCTGAACGTCGTCGATTTTCTTATTGTTCAATTCTTTGACCTCTTCAGAGTCGATTTAGGTATATCATAAAAACGTATTCAGAGCTGCATAGATTTCCAAACTCTGGTTTCCTTTCAACGTCAATCATTAAGGCCCAGTTGCTTACTTCAAGTTTAAATTTAAGCTTGGTTTTGTTGTCATAGATTCAATTGTTGCAACAATTATTTCTACAGCAACCAAGCCGGCTTTGAAGTTAAACTCGAAGTGAGCACCTGGGCCTAAGAGTGAACTTTCTAGCTCGACAGTCATCCCTAATAGTTCAAAGTAGAAACTAGATTATCTACTTCAGTTGCCAATTCAATCATGGTATCAGGTTAAACAGGTTCATAACAATCAGTGCCAGTTGACCGAATCTCATTTCTGATTTTTCTATAATTTTTGGTAAATTTTCCGGCAGCGCCATCAATCCCGTGACCAAGTCCATGACGTTACCCTTCAAACATTGTTGTAACCATTGCAAGTTGCAAACATTGTAGTATTTGCATTCTTTATTAGTTTCTTGATATATGTTGATAAATAGTGCAGTAAAGATAGGTTTTGGGGTTGAAAAAATCAATTCATGAAATTTTAAAGCTGTTATCGATTCAGAATTTCATCCTCTGCCATGTACTCAAAATCCCTGAAAATCCCATCGGAGCATTTTTCTTGCGGCGCTGTCAAAGTATATCATGTTTGCTGCAACAAGTCCGAAAATTGTATCCTCGCTTTTGTCACATTAGAGCTATATTGTTAGTTCAGAACTGTTGGTATATACTTTAGGGCATGACCAGAACGTCATCTAAACCGCTGAAATCCTATTTCCCGCAAAAGAAAACACGTAACTCGCTTTAATCTGCAATTACCAGTGGTAATCAAGTGTAGTTCGGGGACTAGTGACCAAATTTAATAAAATCTGTTCTTTTTGTGATAAAGGCATGAAATTTGGTATGAGTGGTCTTCATGGTCCCCTTTTCAAATGTAGACATGGCGTCTCGCCATATTTTGATTAGGGGGGCTTAGGGACCCCCTTGAAAATTGAAGTTGCAGAAACTCATGCAAACCGCAATTAAAATAATTGTCACGCATCTCAAAAAGTGATCATTCGACTCTACGTTAGATCTCAACAAGAGACACACCAGTTATCACCATGTACGCAATGTTCTTCATAATGAAAAAAAAATTCTTTGGAATGTAAAAAAAAATCGTGTTCTTATAATTTTTTCATGCAATAGAGGGATAAAGTCATCTTCCGCATATCATTATCCACCAATCGTATTCGCCGAAGCCATTGATGAAGTCCATTTCTTCATATTGACATCTAGAAGCAACAATTCCAGATGAAACCAGCCAATTCAAGTGCTTAGTTCAGCAGCGTTTTTTTCAATGTTACCAATTGATATGAATGACAATTTATTATTGGGTGGATAGCTTTAACTGTTTTATAATTTTATTGAGTATAACTAGATGAGGAGTGATGCGCGAAAGCCCCGAATTTTTTTTTTTAACCGCCACCTATCACTGTTAGAATTGCACTAAATTTCATGCTACTTTGACGAAACAACAGCAAATACAGACTAAAGAGTATAGACAAACGTCAGTACGATCTGCAGTTGTAAAGTAGAAGGCACAAAGAATGAGGATTGAGGCGTGGAATACTTCAAAGCACTCAGTTCGAGTGAATACACGGTATAGAAATATTTTCAACACACCCTAGGAGCACAAATTTCATGATGGTGAGCGACGCGAGAAAAAAATTTCCTATGCTTTTGCGCTTGGTTCCTCGTGTAGTCATATAAAATTAGGTTACAGAACAGCTCCAGCTATCTATCCAAAATATAAATTGTCGATCATATTGATTGGGAACAATTGAAAAACGCTGTTGAACTTCACACTTGAATTGGCTCATTTCTTAGGGAGCTGTCATCCCTAGAATGACAGTATCAAGAAACAAACTTCATGATTAGCTTCGGCAAATACAAATTAGTGAATAATGATACACAGCAGATCAACTCACCGTTTCTTAGATTGAAAAATCATCAAAAACTGAGCTTTTTTCTGACACTCCAAAGAAATTTTTTTTTTAACACGAAGAACAATGCGTACATGGCGACAACTGTTGTGTCTCTTGTCAACGTTTGGTGTAAAGTCAAATTATTACTTTTTGAAATGTGTGACGATATTTACCGGTGGTTTGTGAGAGTTCCTGAGACTTCAAATTTTCAAGGGGGTCCTTAGGCCTCCCTAACCAAAATATGGCAAGGCGTCATGCTTACATTTGGAAAGAAGACCATGAAGACCACCCATACCAAATTTCATGCCTCTGTCGCAAATCAAACAGATTTTAATAAACTTGGTTACTAACCCTCGGATTATCTTCAATCAACACTGTTAATAGGGAATTGAAGCGACTTCCGCGTTTTTTTTTCGTGAAATACGAGTTAGAGGTTCAAACGAAGGTCTGGTCATGCCCTGCAGTATATACCAACAGTCCTAAGCCAACAATGTAGTTCTAGTGTGACAAAAACAAGAATACCATTTTCGGACTAGTTGCAGCAAACATGATATACTTTGACAGCGCCGCAAGAAGAAGGCTCAACTGGGATTTCCGGGGATTTTGAGTATGTGGTAGAGAATGAAATTCTGGAATGATATCTGCTATAAAATTTCATGAATTAATTTTTTCAAGGTTTGGGGTCTTTTTTGACTATCTTTACTGCACTAAAATGAAAACTGCTCCAACTACGGAGATGGGACTCCACTGTTGAATTAGCAGCATCACCTGAACATCTCCCTCAAAAACAAAGTCGACCTGTCCTGGCTGATTTCGATAAAATGAGGTCAAATGTTTGAAAACCAGTCTGCTACGTTCTCTTTGGGCCAACCTGTATAGAGAACACCATGTTGTGCTCAACAGACAGTGCCTTAGTACTTCGATTGTCCAAAAACTTACGTGTTCCTTTCTTCTTTTCCGACTGTATTTGTTTCCTCCTGGTGAATTTCTTCTATCATTTTTATAATGTGTCTATTCACTCCAATTTTTTCTCATCTTTTAACGTAGCTTTGTTCTGTTTACGTTTAGTATATTGGAAATAGAATATCTGCTGGAATTAATTCAAACAAAAACGATTTTTTTACCATGGCTAGTTTTCAGTTCCCTCTTCAACATATCAAAAGTCCTCAACTCTGGGACTGCTACAAATTAGTATACAGGGTGAAAGTTTATTATTTTTCCTTATTCCCTTTCTTCCTTAAAAAACTGATGACTGAAAAAAACGGTTTTAGGCTAGTTTGATAGGCCATAGTCTTCCAATAAACATATGAAAAATATACCACTCAGCAACTGCTGTGTATCAAGTTACAGGGTGAAAACTAGTTTTCATCTTCATTTTTTTTTCTTAGCGGAACTGATCTAAATTGGAGCCGGGTCCAGTTCTTTTGCAAGCTCATAATGTCATACAGAGCATATAAAAAGGATACATTTCTGCAACTGCTGCTTTTCATTTTACAGGGTGAAAAGTCATTTTCACGTTTCATTTTTTTTCTTGGTGAAATTGGCTCACACATCAATTTCGACTAATTTTTCTGTAAACTTGAAGTTTCTAGTCAAACATATCAAAATAATACATTTCTGCTACAGCTACGTTTTTTTTTTACAAATTTAAATGTTTGGGTATATTCGGGTATATTGCATCAAAAATTCAAAAAATCTTGGAACGCAACCAAACATTTAAATTTGTTAATAAAAACGTGGCTGTAGCAGAAATGTATTATTTTGATATATTTGACTAGAAACCTCAAATTTACAGAAAAATCAGACGCAATTGTTGTGTGAGCCGATTTCATCAAGAAAAAAAATTGAAACATGAAAATGACTTTTCACCCTGTAAATTGAAAATCAGCAGATGCAGAGATGTGTCCTTTTCATATGTTCATTATGACATCATCAGCTTGCAAAAGAACTGGAACCGGCTTCCATCTAGATCAGTTCCACCAAGAAAAAAAATTGAAGTTGAAAAATAGTTTTCACCCTGTAATTTGATACGCAGCAGTTGCTGGGTGGTATATTTTTTATATGTTCATTGGAAGACTATGGCCTATCAAACTAGCCTAAAAACCTTTTTCTTCGGTCATCAGTTTTTCAAAAAAAAAGAAAGTAAAGAAAAATAATGAACTTTCACCCTGTATACTGATTTGTAGCAGTCCCAGAGTTGAGGACTTTTGATATGTTGAAGAAGGGACTGTAAGCTTGCCATGGTACAAAAATCGTTTTTGTTTGAATTAATTCCAGCAAAGCACCTATTTTTTTCTATTTCCAATATACTAGTTGTCTAATGCTGCTTTGAGCTTGACAAAGAATGCTACCATTCTTCCTTTTGGCTTGACTAGCAGTTCTTCTTTGACGTAGTCTAAAATACAGAGGGTATCGACTATGCATCTTCTTTTTCTTAACATTGTGTGTACATCTGGTGGTGATTTCCCAACTAAATTTTCTTTGAATCTTTGTATTGATATTATTTTTGAAGTAAAATTTCCAAATCACGATGCAAATCAACAACGTCACTTTTTGAATTGATCGTGCAATCTTGTGAGATAGTTAGCATTTAATTGGATCAAGTTTTCTCCAACACATTTTTTTGCTGGACTTTCAAAAAAAAACAAGTTGCGGTCATCTTGACCCCCCACGTGAGAGTGCACATCAGCTGATAAAAGTGACATCACTAAATTCATATCGTTTATATCGTGTGATCAATTAAATTCCTAATTGAGGCAGGCTGTGGCCTGGCCAAAATCAGGGTTGCGAAGCTGCATTTGGCTAAGGCACAGCCTGCCTAAATTAGAAATTCAATTGATTACACTATATTTATCCCATACACTATCTATTTTCAGTAGAATGACTTTTTGGAGCAAAAATAGAGTGACAAGGTGGGGGCTACGACTACGGCTGAAGGCACCTGCAAAGTTTTGGAGCGAAATTATCAGCGGCTATCGGCCGTATTCTCCCATCAGCGCTTCAGCTTGTCACTTTATTTTTGCTCCAAAAAGTCATTCTACTGAAAATAGAAAGTGTATGGAATATACCTATTTCTTGACAACTTATTATGTTATTGTAAAAATATATAGGAAGACTATAGCGGATGTTATTCACGAAGTGCCTGTTTGAAGAGTTTAACAAGAATACTCGCAAAAATACCACACCTATTTCTTCATGAACAGCTTTTAGAAAATCTAAATGAAGGAGGTTTTGGAAACTCTTCAGAATCAAATCTTTGATCCAGTTGTAGTCCAAAGCCATGGTGCCACCAATTTTTCAATACCATAACTGTCACCTATGTGATGAGATTCGTCTATAGGTAAATGTAGAAGAATATTTTCGTAGCGACTCGATGAATGGTGGAGGCGCTGGGAATCTTTCAACGGACGGATAATTCTAGGTGTGTTTTAGTTGCCTAAATTCGTAGCCGGAACTAATGTAAGATTCACAAAGAAAAAAATAATCAAGTGAATACCTATAAGAACTGACTAATCAGAATAGAGAAAGTTTGATGAAACCGCCTGGTTTCACTAAAAATTCTGGTGCTGATGCATCCGAACCTCGTAACCATTACACAATAATGCGTCAGTGTCGTTTCCCGAAATCTCGAATCCATAAAATGTTAACACTAATGTCGCTTGGACGGACGCCCAACGACCGCACAAATGACTCAAATCGACATCGTTCGAATATCAATTGGACTTTCATCGATCGGCCAAGCACGAGTTTGGAAAATTAACGGTTTCGGAATGGATAGGTACACATTATTATGCTACTTCTTAGGAGGCGCACAGTGTATACTGTACACTATACCAGTGCTCCTCATTAACATGCCCGCGATGAGAAGAGTTTTTGATACTCCGCCATGGAAGGAATCATTATCTAACTCGTACCTTTAGCTGCATCATTAAACATTCGTCATGTCAAGCCGATAATAATTCATATGTAGTTAGTTACTACTTGGCTTACGGGACAAAGGGACAAGGGGGGAGGAAGCAGCAAAAAGGAGATCGGCATCATCATCATATACCTGGGCATATTATAATGTGAAAATATGATGATAGCCATTCGGTAGTGCCTATTATAAATCGTGGCGGTGTGATTGTCACGTTATTTTTCTGTCATAAAATCGAACTTTTATTATGTGGGGGGCCTGTACGATCAATGCATGAATGTATAGTGATAATTAAAATTCAAAACGGCTACGGTTTCAGTAAAAGGAAGTTAAGCTAACGACGTTTGAATTTTTATTTATAATATGGTGAAATAACAGCTCGATGTGTCCATTTCCGCCTCAAAAACAATGCCGTCGCACATTCCTGAGCGCAAATATTCGGTGATGTGGGTGCATCGCTTTGAATACATGAACTTTAATATATTTTCAAATGCCCTAGCCCCTAACTTGAAGATTTATCACCTTCTGGACTTGTCCTCTTTTGGCTTTATATCATATTGAAAAAAAAGGTCGATTATGATTGCTCCACTTGAAAATATCTGAAGATTCATTTCCAGAGAAGATTTTTTTGAATTTCGTTATGCCGGAGGACTCTTCTGTGACTTCATATAAAGTTCTGATATCAAGAAATTTGGAATAGTATAGGATGCTTCTAGTATTCCAGCAGCATCCCAGAGAGTCTGTTCCGCATCATCCCTCCTTCTGCCCGCCCTGCGCTTTGGGTCGCTCTTGGCCCTAAATTTGAAATTATGCAAATAGGATTTATGTTAATTAGGCGTGTAACACGTTTTAGGAGGACTTTTGCAATGTCGGCTACACCATGTTTGTGACAATGACGGATCGGCGGGCGCCTGTAACATTTAAATTTTCGCAAGTTTTTACCCATTTAATGCGCGATATCATTTACCAAAACTGACATCAACAGGGTGTAATTTCCAAAGTCGCAGAGCCGCATCATCAGCGGCATGGCTTTGATGGTAATTCACACCCAACGAACGGCCCACCCCCGTCATCGCCACCCACCCACCGCCAACATTTCGGGAACAGCCAGAGCGAGGGCACTTGTCACTAACTTCAAAACTGATGGCCCTACTGCCGCTGCTCTAAAGCCCTCTCTCTATCTGTTTTGGCAGGCTTATGGTGTGTTGGTGTGTTGATTGGTACGCCTGTTTTTGCATCCTGATTGCTTGCTTTTCGCGGACAGACTTTGCGCGTTTCCACTGAATTATTACGGTCGCGCCACTTTGGCGCAGATTCTGAGGGGCCGGAAAACAAGCCAGCATTACCCAACAAAAACCAAAGCAGCACCTAATGCGTGATATTATTATTCTCCCAAACTCACCCTTCTGTAAACATCATTTTTTCTATTTGGATATCCATTTGAACTAGTTCCTGGGGCGGGTTTTGAACTTTCCTAGGTTTGTCAAGTTTTTCAAAAATACTGTTCTATAGTTTTAGGTAGCTGACTTTGGTTCTGTGTACAACGTAGGCGTCATTTTCTGGGATCATTTCACCATAATCCTCAGCGGCTGGCCTTTCGTACGGATCAGTCATCAAACCATCAGCCGAGTCGATCGACGAAATAGAGGACACGACCAACTAGGGTGCCAAGCTTAGCCATAATAGACTAGAGGTCCCCCAAAATGGATCCCAGTCTACTGGCGTCGAAGACTTGGCAAGCTCTTGATACACGGCTCCTCCGCCAATTCTGCAGTTGTGCTTTATTGGCACGTTGTATTCTCTAGCGGGTTTCGTAACACTGCCCCGCGATCTTCCGACTTTCAAGAAAGCAAAGGCAATTGGATCATATAAAGATCGATAAATTGATCAGAATGGAATTAATGAGCGGCTGGAGGAATTGTCAATTTTCTTGTGGAGGAGGGTCAAGTGGTCAATTCGCCTTCAGTCGCTTTGGTGTAAATTTATCAATAACTGACTAGCATCGACCTGCACATGCCTTATGCAGCCCCGTCAAAGATGCTAGAGAGTTGCTGGAATGACCTTTTTACGTTCATCTGTTCAACTGGAATCATTCTCTCGAGTCGTGTAGCACCTTCACAATTCTAGGCGCTTCGCTTCTTCTCTGGCACCGAAGTTTCCAGACCAATACTGGCATTTCTCGCAACAATGTAAAGAGGTACAATTATTCAAAATTCATCCCGTAAAGATCCTACAAACCTCTTCCAGATGTGTGAAGCGGTAACTTCGGGAATTACAGGGCTAGATGAATGAGGATCGTTGAGCAACTTTTCACGTGTTTGTAGAACAAAATATCCGGAACTCGTGAAGCAATGTCTCCGAGAATGGCAAGGCAATATCTCCAAAGATGGTAGAGCAATAGCTCAGAGGATCACAGAGCGATGTCTCTAAAAATTATAAAGCAATATGTTTGGGAATCGTTGGGTAATATATCCAAAAATAGTACCTATAGCAATTTGTTTGACAATGGTGAAGCAGTATCTCCTCCCTCGTGTAGCACTATACTTGCACTACTTGAAACTCTGAAAGGCATAGCTTCGGAGAACCGCAAGGCTACATTTTCGAAAATTGTTGAGAAATAATGAAACTTCCCCATGTTTGCAGATAAATATATTCGAAACTTGTGGTGTGGAGCAATATCTCCGAGAATCGTGACACACTACTTTGATCTCCGCGATATCTCTGAGGTTTCAGGTATAATCCATTAGGCATCGTTAGGCAACTTTCTTCGTGTTTCTGGGACAAAATATACGGTACTGGTAAAGAGGTATCTTCAAGGCTTGTAGATCACCACTTCGAGCTATGTAGAGTGATATTTCCGAGAATCACAGAGCTATAATTTTCAGGATCATCAAGAAAATTCTCCTGTGATTGTGAACAAAATACTCAAGAGCCGTGAAGCAGTATCGCCAAAAATCGTAGAGCAATATCTCCAAGGATCATAGAGCTATTTTTCCGAGAATCGTGGAGGACCAGTTCTACCTGGGGCTCATCGAGCAACTTCCCTAATGTTCGTAGAACCAAATACGCCACACGCGATCACCAAGGATCGTAGAGCAATATCTTCGACAATCATAGAGCACTAATTCGAGCTTTGTAGAACAAATATCTCCGAGAACCACAGGGCTGTTGGAGAAAGTGTTTAGTTTGTGAGGAGAGTTGCGAAACTTCTCTCATGTTTGCGGAACAAAATATCAAAGATTCGTGAAGCAATATGTTCGAGAATAGTGCAAAAATGTTTTTTTTTAATGAAGAAAAATATCTCCAAGAATCTTACGGCAACATCTCCAAAGATCGTCGTGCTACTTCGAGATCTGCGGAGCCATATCCCCGACCACACTGGAACACTACTCCCAGCTACATAGCGAGATAACCCCAAGAATCACAGATCCCAGTTAAAGGAGATCGTGAGGCAACTTCCTTATGTTTGTGAAACAAAATATAAATACTCGTTCAGAGGCATCTCAAAGGATCGTGGAGCAATATCCTTGACGATCGTAAAGTACTACTTAGAGTTCTGCAGAGCAAATATCTCTGAGAACTAAAAGGCTATGTTTTGAGAATCGTTGAGGAATTCTCTTATGTTTACTGAACAAAATGTCCTCGTGAAACAAAATCTACGCAAATCGCGAAATAATATCTTCAAGGATCGTAGAGCAATATCTCGGAGGATTGTGGACAATATCTTTGAGAATCGTAGAGCAATATCTCTGAGAATTGAAGAACAATTTCTCCGAGGATCGTGGAGAATATGGCAAACTCTGCAGAGCTGTATTTCAAGAATATTAGAACACTACTTCCGGCTCTGTAGAGCATAACTCACAGAACTAGATCATGAGGGATCATTGAGCAAGTCCCCTTATGTTTGTAGAACAAAATATACGATATTTGTAGAGAGGTATTTTCAAGAATCAAGAGAGAATATCTCACACGATCGTAAAGAACTACCTCGAGCTCTGTAGAGCAAATGTCACAGGGCAATGTTTTTATAGATCGTTGAGGAACTTCTATGTTTGCGGAACAAAATATTCGGAACTCCTGAAGCGATATCTTTGAGAATCATAGGGCAATATCTCTGAGGATCGTGATCGTAGGGCGACATTCCCTAAAATTGTAGAGCAATATCTCTTAGAATCATGAGCAATATCATCGAGAATTGTGGAGGGATATCTTTCATAAACGTGAAGAAATATTTCCGAAAATCGCAGAGCACTACTTCGAGCTCTGCGTGGCGATATTTGCGAAGATAAAAACCTACTACCAGCTATATAGAACATCACTAAAAATCACACAGCTAGATCAAAAGGGTTCGTTGAGCTACGTTGAAAAATGTAGAGCAATATCTCCATGGATCGTGGTACAATATCATATCTTTTGAAAATCGTAAAGCAATTTTCCCTAGAATTGTACAGCGATATTTCAGAGGAACGTAAAGCATTACTTCGATCTTTGCACTTCTGCAGCATCTCCGAGAAAATCGAGAACCATGAGATTGAGTTTTTCAGGGTCTATATCTCCCATGTTTGCGGAACCAAAATGATATCCGAGACTTGTAGAACAATATCTCCGAGAATCGCAAAGCAATAGATGATCTGCGAGAATAGTGGAGCAATACATCTGAAAATCGTGAAGCAGTATCTGCGGAGGATCGTATGTCCGAGGATCGTAGAGCACCAATTCCACCTTAGTATAACTCCAAGAATCACAGAGTCGTTCAATGGGGATCGTTGAACAAGTTCTCTTATGATGTGAACAAAATATACGATTCTCGTAGAGAGCTATGTCCAAGGATCGTAGAGCAATATCTCAGATGATCGTAGAAGGTAGGACAATAGGTAGCACCAATTCAAAACTCCCTGCTTTCCATTCTGAGTTTCCTATAATATGATAATCTTTCCAGCAACCCGTTCCCTATTCTCAGCGAGCTCATTGAGCCAAAAGAGCCTTGAATTCCGGTCTCTCTCCTGAGATCTTCGCCCAATCCGGTCTTTTTTGTCCAACCTCTTTCCTTCCCGCGGGCAAGCCAATGGCAGAAACTTCTGGGTGCCCTTTTTACACCGCAGCTCTGGTCCGGTCCTGTGGAGTCCCATCGAAAATTTCCCTGACCTGCAATTCGTTTGTCATTCTTCTGACATTATATGCTCACCATCTTTTTCGCCTTGTCTTCGAGATAGAACGTTTGCTTTACCATGACTTATTCCTTGTCGGTGAATTTCTCGATTAGCATTTCTCAGTTCTAGCATCCGGCATCAGGCGGTCTACTCAATCAACGGAATCGTTGCCGGCAACGAGATCATTCTCCTGTGGCCACGACTTTCCATTGATTGATGTTCTTCTCCATCAGCAAATTCCCTTTTCAGCATGGGACGATCTGTCAAACGATATCGTTACGTGCAGTCGCGTTGCAGATATCCTGCAATCTTGATCTCTGATCAATCCATGGATGAAGGTATCTCTTGACATGTCGGTCAAGAGATGCAGATAGAGGAAAAATTAGTGCCATAGATTCATCTTTGCCTCCTCTACTCCATCCTCACTAGCCTAGACAGTAGAGTAGAACTGTCTTTTGTAATTGTTCTTGGGCTTTGTTTTTGTCCATCTTACTAATTCAGGTAGATTCGTATTTGCCCAAGTGAACAAAGCACTATAGTTTTCAGAACCATTCTTCGAACTTTATTATAATTTCCTTCGATCGCTACAATTTTTTCTCCTAGCTTTCTCATGTTATTGTCATCGAAGTATCGAGTTTTTTGTTCCATGACCATTTTATACCGTGAAAACAAATGACAATCACAACCCTGTACAAGTGGCGACACAACCTTCACTTAGTAACTCGTGATTGAGCGATTCTAGTGTACAATGTAACGGAATATTTAGAAGTATCAAGTAAAACCGAGTGATAGTGAAAGAATTCTCATTTCCACAACAATAAAGCGCGGGAATGTGAAAACAATACTCCAGCCAGCGCGACCACCTGGTGGACATGAGGATAAAGAAGTCTGCGACCTTGGGTTTTAATTATTTTGCTAAAATCCCGTAAAAAGAGATTCAGTGTTTACGATTTCGAGAAATCGACATAAATGTTTGCATTATTTACCGGCGGACTAACAGGGTACCTGCGCCAGTTGTTGACTAGGCTTCCACAAATTTCGCTATGGTACTCACGCCAGCTATGGAACCTAATTGAATATGTCACAATGTCGATACTGTGTCTTTCATGAGAACTAGTGATGTAGCTTAGATAATGAAAACTAGGTGTTATAGAACAATAATTGGTGTTGAGAAACTACAAAGAAAAATGTCATCAAGTGGCGGCGAGCCCTCCTCGTAATCTCATCATTTCTTCCTTTCTTCTTTTTTGCCTCTTTGCGGTCCCCCTCCGGCTCCTAAATTATTTCGACACGTCTCTCCGAGTCCGGACGGTCACTTCTCGGTCACCTGCTGCGAATTTCTAGGGTGATCGACGATTGTTGCGTCGGTAATGGCCATTTAACGACACTATTTAAGGCGAGGGTTGTGCGACCGCCGGCCCTCTTCATTTTTTACGCGCTACGTGTCGTCACTTTCGACTTTTTTATCGGTTTTTTTTTCGTCCGTCGAAAGGCCCTTTGAAAAATCTGCATCTTCACAATATTGACACTCTCCAACAATAACTTTATTTATTGGTGTGTGATCCAGCTCGAGTGCGCGGGGCTGGATTTATTAAGATATGCTGTGTTAAATGGCCATCGGCATCAATTTCACGGTCTGTGGGAAAAACTGGATGGTGCGTTCGGTTTTTGTTGCAAAAAAATTAAATATGGGCACTTGTGAAAATAGAGTGTGCCTCGTAAAATGGAACAAGAGCGGATTTGTAAAGCATAAGTGGATGGTGTGATAATTTTTTTTTCTGCCAATATGGTGAGAAGATTCAGCATTCTTTTCGAAGTGCAAGTTGGTTCGCAGTTGTCAAATAGCACAGTATTTCCATCTCGGGGTAACTTAACCCTGAGCTTAACTTGAGGTTAAATGCCACGATACAGGTACCATTGTTCTAGGAATCGTTGCTATGGCATTCAATTTTGACATTATTGCGTTTACATTCATTGAAAATGTGATTCAGAGAGGAAACAGAATTTAGAATTGGAAGAGAAAACAACAAAGACGTTCAAATGAATACTGTAAAATTTCCAAATGTTCTTGAAATAAAGACAAAGTTACTTCTCTGGATGATGATATAATTTGTTAAAAAATGAAAGCGGTATATCTGGGTTCATTGTGAATTTTGCCTAGGATTTTGTCAAAGCCCCTAATTGAGTCTATGTACTACTCAGCACCCTAAGGATGCTCCACTCTCTCAAGTCTCCACTGAAAAGGGAACGAAAATCAGATTATTGATAATTCCTTTTGTAATGCTCCCTCTCCAAAGCTTCACCAGATCTGGCTGCTTCTCCGGATCTTTGAATGAAGAATGAAGAATAAATTTAAGAAGCTGCAAGGCCTTCCTGAATTATTGGCATCGCGTGAATCTAACACCGCCTTAATAATTCAGAGATGGTAGCGAAAAAATCAACTGTCGGTAGATCCAGTCAAAATATGACGAAAACTTATATTCCATTTCGCGAAGATCGGTCCAATACAAAGATACAGCCTCATAAAATTCATTTTTTCGAATTCTAATTTGTAACTCATGAAATTTTTACCAAATTTTTAACATCAGCCGGTTTGTCAAAATCATCCACCACCCGCCAAATTTTGAAAGAATCCAACCGCGGTGCAGTGGCTCAAAATTATTGGGAGCTATGCCCCTTACTCAATCAATGACCCTTATAGCTCCTACGTCACTGGCTAGATTCTCTCAAAACTTGGCAGGTCGGTAGATGATTTCGATGAACCAGTCTATGTTAAATTCAGGCCAATTTCATCCAAACCTTCCCGGGTTACAAATTTTTGGAACCCGGAAAAAGTGAACTTTGAAGGGCTGTATCTTCTTCAAGCTGCATCCACATAGGATTAGTGCAGTGGCAACGGTATGGTAAAAAAGCTAAACTATAGGTTTTTGCATTGAGCGTTCACATTGACTTAGGATAAGAAACGACTGGCAGTGGGAATGCAGTTGGGATGGCAGAAGTTTGAAGTTTTCTGGCATTCCGCACTGCCCTTGTCGATTTTCTTGCCATTGCCAATCACAATTCACGATTCCGTTGCTAAGCTATTATTGTGGCGTGATGACTTGACTGATAATGCGAATCTGCTACTGTGAGATGCGAATGCCAAATTTTAGACGTTACAAGAAAGAGCCGTTTGACGGTTGTTGCGTCAGGTTGGCAGCTGACGTGTCAAGTTGCTATAGTTCCGCAGTAATTCTATGTGAACGCTTGTGGTAAGATTGGTTTAGTACCTACGCAGTTCCCCTGCAGTCCAACTGCACTAATCCTATGTGGATGCGGCTTTACTACATCGAGCTTTGCAAAATGGTTTAGGTATAAATTTTCATCATATTCTGACGAGATCTACCTACAGCTAAATTTCGTGCCATCATCGCTGAAACACACTATATGGAGTTTCTCACTATGTGGAGTATATGTGTATGGAGTTTCTCAACAACGAATCTGGAATATTGATTTGACCAAAGACTTTCCAAGAATAATAGCGACGGAATAATATGACAGCAGGAGGAATTGCGAGGTTTTTGAGGAAAAAAATTAGAGGAATGGCCACTGAGATCCTTCAGGTTGTTGGTAAATCTTGGAAAAGTTCCAATTCTGTTGGACAAAATAGATTTGAACTCAGGTGAAGATAAAGGAGCTACTGAGAATAAAAATAAGATTAGGATCGACAAACTGCATAAGAACAGAAACTGAACGGAAACTCGATGGAATGTTGTCAAAGTTTGAGGAATAATTTAATTCAATAACCAGTATTAAACGACGGAACAATAATCGTTCCTAACTTTCCATTATCTTCAGCCAAAATTTTATCGCGTAGTCCAGATAGGATACATTGAAATTTGAGTGACATAAAAATGATTGACAATCAACTAAATGGATAAACAGTGGTGGAACCACGAACACCCGACAGTTTTGGATCTCGACAATTTCTCCTTTCCTAAAGGGTGAAGGGTGCAGAGGGGAGAAGGGAAATTGTGGAGATCGACAAATGTCGAGTGTTCGTGGTTCCACCACAGGACAGAGCTCCACCTCCAGGAGATAGAGGCTAATTTTCTGTACAGCACTGGTTCATCAAATAAAAAAGTCAGGTACCAAATCCTCTATTTTGGAAATGTGATAATTTCATAAAGCCTTGTTGAAGCGTTTTGAAAATCAAATTGACTAGTGGATTGTGACGGGAAGATGCAAAGAGTCAAGTTGAGTGAGCACCGACTTCATTAACTGTTTTTTTTTTGTCAAAGCCTTACCGATGGGGTGCAGGTCCAGTATTTCCAAAAAGTCGAAGACAAATGCTTTACAGATTGATCATCTAAGATACAATCTACGGCGATAGGGCGAATACTGCCACCTTTTTGTCGAAGAAGGACCAGGTTGGACAACATTGGTAGGTATCCTTAACTTGCAGCATTCCATTGCATACTGTCATACTGAAAAAAAAAGACATTCAGAAGATTTGAAAAAAAAAAAACCTACCAAGTTCATCTGAAACAAGATCCTTGAGATGCTGAGGCTTCAGTCCGTCAAGGTTACCGGTAGAACTTAGTCTGGAGAAAGAAATTGACGATTCTACTTCAATGAATGATATGGGATATGGAAACGGGCCTTTAATTGAATGAGGTCAGAAAAAGTGAGGTCATTTGGAGATCCGAGTTGTTTTTCTTTCAGTTTCAGAAAGACTTGTTTATCCTTGGGCGGAATTGTATCTCCGGAACATACAAGATTTCTGGCTCCTCTTATGTCTTCTTCAAATATGCCTGAAATTTCCTATTAATTTTGTGGGTTAAGTTTGGAACGGTGTTTTCAAAAAAAAAATGGATTCTCGGCTGTTCTTTATTTCCCCAGTTTCTTTCACTGTCGAAATTGGAGGAATAGTTTATTTGTATTGGACTTCACATCAGTAACAGAAAACACTGCATACAGAGAAATTGGAAGACGAAACCAAGAAATACTAGTATTTTTTTTGCATCCAATAATAATCGGGTGCATCCTAATAATAGGTAATAGGTGCGGTCATTTTTTCACGATGAATGTTTTGCTCCATTGAGAATTATGGTCAGAAGGAGTATGACGGTGAGCAATTCTGGTAGATAACTTGACAACTATGTATTGCTTCGAGAAGAACCGAGTTCAAAGATCCTTCGTAGAAGTTCGACGAGGTCTTCGCTGGAAAATGGCGATGTTCTCCCTTGAACGTGACGTTAAACTTCACATGCTTTGATGGTGGCGGTGTTCTGACCTGCATCCGATGTACTTTCGGAATGATGGGCAAAATATGCTCAAAGTCTCTTCCGAAGAGTGTGACGACTCTTCCCATGGTCACTATAGTGCCGAAGAGTTCTCGAAGGTATCGGCATGTATCGGTTATCGGTCCAATGTCACCAGAGCCAGATTCGGCGTCACGGGCGCCTCGTCTCAGACAATTATTCTCTTCAGCCTATTCAAACAATAGTGTATCAAAATCTTATCAGATAATAAAAATAAGAGTGGACAAAGCCCCATGCCCTTCGACCCCCCCTCCTCTCCCATCCAAAAAAGTGAGAACACCAAATTTTTCAACGATTTTCTGGCACATATTTGCAGCAGTCCTTTACGCATCTCCACAAAAACCAACTGAGGAACAATACCTACCAGTGGAGGTAATAAGTGGAATGGTGCTGAAAGGACGTCGATAATTAAGGAGTAATGGCTCAATGAATAAGTAAATGATTACAGAAATAATAAAATAAGCAAGGGAGACAAGAACAAGAAAATTTTTGCAAGAAAGTGAGTACAAATAGATAACGATATGATAAATACGTATACTTAGTATAATTAGTATATGATTCTACTGAATACAAAATAGTCTTTAGGGCTTTTGAAAAAAGAGCGTAGAAAATGAGAAACACGTTAGTCTTTCAACTGAAAACTTATTCACGGTCATGATTTTCATCCTATGGATTTTACTGTACACGGCAGGGAATTTAAATGAATTCGCAGAAAATTCAAATTTAATACCACCTAGCGCATCTTCGCTTTTATGACTAATGAGTTATTCATTAGTAATAAAGTAAATATGACGATAAAACATGAGCTTTTCACCATCACAGTCTGCAGGAACCATAGACGTGTAGAAACCAGTTTTTCTTTATGCCCACCTAGCTTACATTAAGCATGTCTAAGTTGATTTTTTTTTTGATGATTATTGAAATATAAAACTCTAAGCTTAGCAGCACACACCCGCGATTTTGTTGGAAATCCTTTTTTTACGTGTTCAAGTTCGCTAATTACAACATGGATCCGGTTTAAATATTGAATCTCGCGGATAAAAAATTGATTTGTATCACGATGAAGTCATATAAAGTGAAACGCTAAGAAGATGGAAGATAATATTTTTATTGGCACAGTTCAGTTCTCGAGGCAAAAGCGGCAATAATATCGCGTGCTAATCTCTAGTTTCTGATCTGTAGCATTACGGCTAAATAGAGAAATTATTTTGAATATTGCATAAACGGTATAATATAGGTAGCGCTGAGCTAAATTTTTAAACGGCTGTAATTGCTGCCTATCAACTCTGTGCTTGGTAATGATTTATGACCGGTTTCCACTTTTGCTATAATTGATTGTTAGTCTCAAAATCAGAATATCTACAAGCGTGTGTTACAAACAATTAAATGATTTTCAAGTTGAGCTGCGGCCGATTTCATAATTGACTTTGAAATTGACGTTATTTCAAGTGCGTTTAGACTGTCACTGACACAATGAAAGAGAATGATAGAGTTACAGTCTGAACGCACTTGAAGCCTGCAGTCTTGGTCATTCAAATCAGCCGTTTCAAGGCACTTAGCTGTAAACTAATCTCAAATATGTTTTTGTTTTATTTTACAGAAGCAGTGTCGATTTATTTGTTACGTACTTTTGTACTTACAGCAGCGTGTACCAGCAAGCATAAGACATAAAAGTCTATTTTTCTGGAATCTGCATTTTTAATGCTAAAAGACCAAAGATTTTCTAGGACTTTCCTGTAAAATGGGTCAGATGATACGAGCTTTCCTCCAGCCTAACGTTCTTCTTTGAAATACACCATCCTAATCCATTGATGGAATTTTCCCTGGGAAAACTTTGTAAATGCATTAAAAATTCAAAACCCATCCTAATCCTGCACGTTTAACGAAAAAACAGACTATGTGATGACGATGTGCAAGCACTCAAAACTACTGGTTACCGTTTAAACTTAGACTTAGCCTGATGAGGAAATCCCAAGTACCGAACGCAGCAATAACTCAATCGTTAAATTGATGTCTGTTTCCAGCGAGGTTTGTTTTTAGACAATAAATTTGCATGTGGCTATAATAGTATAGTGCGTTGTGGGCATGTAGGTATATCGTAGATATGTTGTTTCAAGCGATTATGGTCTTGTAAAAGGTCATGAAATTCTAACGAGCCACAACGCAGATGGAATAACATTGCCAGAGCAATTTCAGAGAGCAATAAATACCACTTCGGTTGGGATGGCGTGAAAATGTTGAATTAGGTGTGAATCCTAAGTTCTGGTTCGTTCTGTAGAATCTTTGCGGAAAAACGGAAGCTAACGCAGATAGAGAAAGGTGTAAGGGACTCATTGATACAGACAAAGATGACATGCAGATATCAAGCTCGTTACGAAATAGGTAAAGAAGAGGCAAGATCGTGGTCTCGAAGTCTTTGCATTTTGTGCCACATAAAAATGCTTTGAAGAAGGATCTTCATTGAAAAAAGTCTTTTGCCGTAATTGGATTACTCCAAATAGAGGAGATGTTGACTCCATTTTATGTTAATTTTCATAAGATGAAGTAACCGAAATAAGAATCAAATTGAACTTCGGTACTACGATTCTTCCGAGACCACTGAACTTTTTGTTAAAATCTTTTCTCTTCAAGAGTTCTTCTATGCCACAAAATCCAGTGCCAAGTTCAAGTAAAAAGAATCTGTTCAAAACTTTGGAATGGATGTATGAAGTAAGAATGGATTTATCAGAATACGCTCCGAAAATGCCTGATCAAATTTTCATTTACAGCGATAGATTATTCTCGTTTTTGGTGAAACAGTTCATTCTGTTCATTCTTGTTGAAATTATCACATCCGACAAGAAATGCAAGGAGAGCATTTCTTTTGGGTGAAAACACTATCAAACAAGTGATTATACCCTCACAGGCGTGAGTCGCAATGGCGCATTTTCTCAGTGCGGTCAGTCATTGATAGGAATGAAGTCCAGTTTGAAAATGAAATGTTCATACCAGACAAGAGTGAGTTTCACATTTCATGACAATCGTTCCGCTAATGAGGAATTTGAGTATGGCAGCCAAGATGGCGGCGGAATCATGAATTTTGATTCAAAATAAAAATGATCATACGTGACAAGGATAAGTTCCAAGTCTCATGAAAATCGTGCCACCAACAAGAAATTCAAATATGGCGGTCAAGACGGCGGCGAAATCATGAAATTTATTTCGAAAATAAGAATGTTCCTACAAGGCAAGAATAAGTTCCCCGTTTCATCTTAATCATTCCACCAAAAAGAGATTACAATATGGCGGCCAAGATGGCGGCGGAATCAGATAATTCAGCTTAAAAATAAGAATGATCATACAGGTGACCTTCCAGGTTTCATAAAAATTGTTCCACTAATAAGAAATTCAAATATGGCGGCCAAGATAGCGGCCAAGATAGCGGCGCAACCATTAAATCCAATCTACCCGCACTGGCTACTCACGAGGACCTAAGCTATTCATTGGAAAAAGTTTCAGGGCTCTAGATTCATTCCCCGAGGAGGAGTTCAACTTTTCAGAAGTGCACAGTGAATATCTGTTTTTGATAATAATGATGATAACTATGTATATATTGAAAAAAATAATACCCATTGGCCACTCTTGGGAACATCAGCTATCCATCAGTAAAAGTTCCAAGGCTCTAGCTTCATTCCTCGAGGAGGAATACAGCTTCTCAGTTTCTACACGGACAGACAGACGGACAGACGGACGGACAGACAGACGGACAGACGAACGGACAGACAGACAAACAAACCGGCCATATAAGCGTCATTTTCTTACGAATATGCGCTAAAAACAATCAAATCTGGTCTTAGGTTTCCAGTATTTGTAGAAAGCAGAAGCAAGTAATAAATCTGAATGGAATTCAACAACTACATTTTGAAAACTTTTTACATTTATCGAGTTTGCCAATAAAATTTCAAAAAACCGCATCGAAATAATATTTTTTGCAAAATGAACAAACTGTATTTCCACTACGGTTATGAAGTTGTTTTTGATCGTAACACATTTTGACAAGCCTGGCTAGATAATTAATACCGTTGAATTTCATTGAGGTATCTTGCTCTCACCTCTGCAGAGATACGGTTTCTCGAAATATGACAGAAGACTTACAAATCACCATTTCTCTGTTACTGATGAGAAAAAAAAAACTTACTGATTTTGAGTCACTCTGATGTCTCCCACCTGGCGTTGTACTTTGGCACACTGCTCATGACTCACGCTGTATAGTAGAACTTTCTCAAGAAGCCCAAAATTTCATGAAGATTCTGGAGAGCCTTTCGATAAGATTTTGAAAGCCTCCAGAAATTATCAGTCAATGGTTGTCTAATCTTGTTAGAGTTTTTTCTTGCGGAATTTCTTGGTCAAAATGCTTTTCTTGAAAAGTTGCTACATGGCAGCTAAACCAGCTGGAAAAGGCCTCAAAATGGGAGTAGCTGAAGCCCTCTACCTGATTAACGAGTCGGGACAAGGGAAACAAATACCGCACAGTTGAACTTACTTGAGTTTATTAACAATTTCAGAAAGAAAAATCACGAATGGGGCAATTCAATCTCGAAAATACATCGCACTGATGTTCAGATTGAGGTCGCGGGCACCAGAATCCAGTTTTTCTGGTGCCCCCAGAGCTTGATCACGATTCAAGGGCGGCCACCACGTCGGAGAGAATGGCGCTGCTGGATCACAAAGCCAGAAAGGAATCAGAAAACAGTCGACAAAAGTCGCATAAAAACAAAAAAAAATGGAAATACGGAAGCCAATTGAGATGCAGAGGTCCTCCAGGGGAGCGGACCTTAGCAATGGTGAAGTTTTTGAAACTGCGTTTTGGAAGTGAAATACACAGTTTCAACCAGAAAGAAGTGACACAAATGTCGTCTGGAAGGCAGGAACGTCAATATGTCTGACGCTCTATAACAGCCGGGTCTGAAAGCATTAAAAATTACACTGAGGCCTACAGTAACAGTGACTGACAATTCGATATAGTGATGATTCGATACAGGAAAAAAAACGAACTGCACGGTCGGGCGGTTTTATAGAGGCGAGTTTTCCTTCGAAATAAAAACGAAAGAAAAAACGTCAAAACCACCGAATTTGGTCCTTGGTGCAGATGGTAATGCTGCATATGAAATTTCTCTGTTTGAACTGCGAGTCACTCAGTCTACGAAGACTGGGTGACTGGCAGTCACCCTTCCTGGGCGCTGGTGAACCCAGCATACTACGGCGGGTATGGACTTCGTTATTTCGCTGTATTCGCACTCAGCATTTCTTATCTCGCACAGTTTTTTTGCTGAATCAATTAATTTTATAATTGATATAGCCCTAGGTATAGGTTCATCCCTTGAACATAGAAACCAGGCACGTGTGGCCAAAGTATCGCCGAATCGTCCAAGTCAGTAGACGCTAGGTCACTTCTGCAATGGAATATTCAGTAGAATCTCAGAAGAATGCGTGCGTTCCCATTTACCTCTCTCGACTTCAGCTGTGCTTGAACAACAATAAAGAGCAAAGCAAACCCTTGTTCACGGGTAGGGCTGAGGGCCTGCCCGTTTCCTATTTGAGACAATATCATGACAGTACCAGTTCCAGTATAGGTTTGTACCCCTTGGACTGAAACAACAGTTTATTGTGTCCCTTAATCTAGTAATGAATCTGACAAACCGCGTAAACGCGATGGCTATTATATGGGCCTAGAGCTACTAACCTGCTGCAAATAAATTAGCATACAGCGGTTCTCAAACTATCTACAGAGCTTATATAGTCACAACGCATCTTTTGAGACGAAACAAACCTAATTGCAACTTTCGAGGTAGGAAGCAAATGTTGTTAACAGAATCTTTTTTCTTGAACGACTATTAAATCTACTTATACAAATTTCGATAGTACAAAGTTTGTAAATGCAACTCAACTTCCCGTAGGCTTTTGAGAACTTCTCTAATGTTAGCTACCATGGAAGCACTTATGATGTGATGTAATTTATTGTTCGGCCTGGCACCGCGATCAGCAGTCCATTTTGAATACAGGTTTACACTTATCGTGACAAAACTGAGTTTAAAACTGCTTTTAAGTAGCCCCCGGGAAATGTGGTGCGAGTCAAGGCAGTACTTTTTCATTATAAAACAGGCGTGGGTAAGCGGACCCTTCATCAACCCCCAATTTTTCATTTGAGAATGTTTAATTCGACTCCTCTTTCTATAATCCGACAGGCACAAATAGGGTGAATCACCCAAAGATTCAACGAATTTCATTGAAATTTTATTCAAATTACTTCTCAGTTTCGGCACCGCATAGCCACTCATAATGCGATCATTCTGTACTACTGGCGCGTTCGTAAAATTGACAGGCACAATTTGTAAACGGGTGTGAACCGAATTAAGACGCGCATTCAGTCCTATAAATGGTTATACCTGAAATTATCATAGGATAAGATCATGATCGTACGAAAATACATACCTGGTACAGTAAATTATGTTTTCTTCCTTTCGATTGGACCTCTCTATAGCCTATCTGTCCATCAATCGTTTCGGTAGAGGTATGCACACCTGAAAGAAAAAAGAACCGAGCCTGGATGACAGTTGAAAATATTCAAATGTCACTTTGGATGCTTTGTATTTCACAAAGTCGATGTACATACCGGCTCTCCGCGCGAGCTATACGGACTCCCAGTATCATTAGAAATCATCGTGTAAATGCCGAACATTCGTATGGTTTTACCGTTTGAAAAAATCCAGTGTCATGTTTTTTTATTATCGGGTTCACTTGCTCATGATACATGTACTTAATAAATTTTCTGATGTATGCGTTATCTCTCCTGTGAGCAACATGCTTTCAGAAAATATTAATCGATTATATTATAAATGAATGTATTCCCGGACCATAGCAGTGTAGCTTTCTTTTTTATGCGTATCTATTGTACTACACGCATGCTAGATTTAATTTATATTAATTTCTTATTACGAGTCCGTATCACTTATGCGGACACCTACTATATACCCGGTAGACATGTCCAACTTATTTTGGGCATCGCGTAAAGGCCGGGCCATTTCACTTCGGTTTTCTCTTTTTGTAATATTGAGAAGGAGCAAAGGCAATTGTGCTATTAAACATTATAATTAAAGTTTGGCGCGAGTGAAAATTGACAGGTATACGAGCGAACGAGCATATAATGATGAAACTGAGCGATGGCTTTTTATTTGGAATGTTGCTAAAGTAGCAGCGCTGGAGGAGGTTTGGAAGAGGATCACGCAATATGTTATAGAACTTTTAGCTAAAAGAGCGTATCTTTGTTTCATCCACTTTTTTTTAACATTCCAAACTTTATTTATTGAAATTTTAATAAAGACTAGTAGATGGAAAAAACAACAATATTCAATGTAGGAATTAGCAGGGAATATTATTCTTCATTTCCATGTCTATTTTACATCCAAGTGACCGTTTGACAGATGAATTTAGAAAAACTAGCACACTTTGACGGCGGTTTTCGTCCCATAACTTAAGTGACCTCAACGGGATCCTTGGAGAATTCTATAGGTGATAGAAGATATTATTTTGATTATTTCTGCGAGAGCTTAGATTGTATACAAATTTTTTATCCATATGCTTATTTATCAACAAAATTTGTTGTTTTAATTGTTGTTGTGATTAGTTTTTTGAAGATTCATCATTGCTCTGGCTTCATTTGCTTTGAAAGTTGTATACCGGGTGATCATTTGAAAATTATCCACTTGCAATAACTCCATATTCCTAGTGAAGATGTCTTCGAGCAAAAACAGGTCGATTTTTATATCGAGGGGGACATCCAGAACATACATTGGCGAGAGTCTCTCTTCAGTCCCCTCACTCCCACCCACCCCAACTTTCAAACAACACTACCCATTTTGCGAAACGTCAAATAGAACTGAATTAAAAAAAATTATGGACAAAGTGCCACTCAAATTCACCCCTTCGCTCCCCTTGCCACACCTTGAAAATCTGAAATGACAATACCTACTTTGTGATACATCAAATTTAAGGAAATTTGAACTCTTTACCTGATGAACAATATTTTTTGGACATTTTTAATACCCCACGTTTCCCTCCTAAAATACTCCAGAGATCTGATTTGAGGGGGGAGGGTTGAAAATAAAGAAGAAATTGTTTTCAGGAAGAGAATTCACCGAAACTTCTCTTTTTCGATGCTATTTAGTAGGATGACGCTGCCTAAATTGAAGAGAATTAAGGGGTCCAGAATATTCAGTGAGACACTCAGAAAATTTGTAGGGAAAAGAAAGGTGGGGTTGAATACTCTGAAAGTTTCTTTTTTCAGAAAGAGAATTTAATTCTCCTCAATGTGATGTATTGCAAGGTAGGTAATGTCATTTGAAATTTCAAAGTTGGGGTGAATGGGAGCGAGGGGGCGGAGATAGAAATTTGCCAATGTATGTTTCAGATGTCCCCCTCGATATCAAAATCGAGCTGTTTTTGCTCCAAGAAACATCCACTAGGAATCGGGAGTTATTGCAGGTGGATAGTTTCCAAATAATCACCCGGTATAGAAATTTGCACAAACCAAAAGAGGTTGTCGCTTGGTTTATGAGCAAATTATTATAAAATAAGTAATATGTTTTTCAAACCGCTATCAATCGTTAGGCACAAAACTTTTCATGAGTTAGTACTTGAATTAAATGAAAAACAAAGCCTAATTGAAACCAAAGATATATGATGACTTGATGGTTGAGAACTACGACAGTGCTGGCGGTGGTGTGCTTCATTCGTGGATCGTGGTTTCAGGCGAGCTTCGTGTCCCTTGCTATTTCATTGTTGCTAGAGATTGCTTATATTTAGTTGACCTATCGTCCTGAAAATATCGTCGGTATCGAGCCCAGATAGGTGAGATTCGAATACTTGACAAAGAACAAAACTCCCTATGTTGAACCGTTCGGAAGATATGGAAAATAAAGTGAGATTCAGTAGCAGGTTTTCAAGAGCGAAGCTGAACTTTTTGAACTACATTTTGAATAACTGCTTTCAAAAACGACCTTAGCAAGAATTCACGACGTCGTTGTTGCAAATTTATTTTTGAGTGCTATAGAGGTATCCAGAAAATGGCGGAAAACCTCTTCAATACTCCAATACGTTATAAGGGATCCTGCAGGGAACTTCAAAAAAAATGATGAAGAAATTCTTCGACTTTCATTTTTTGGGTTATTAAGGGTCAAGGGACGGCTCTTTGGAACCTTCTAGTTTAGTTGATTTAAAGGATTTCAGTTAACTGTTGACGGCAGAATTATCAGAAAGAAATATCTACTACTGGATGTGTATTGAATTATTTTTCTGAACAGGGTGAGTCAGAAACTAAGAAAATTAATATTCTAAGAACCATTTTTCTGGGCCAAAATTTTTTCAAAAATTACAGTCAATGATTTTTTTTTTTTGATTCTTTGGAGAGTCCTGCACAACGTGCTCGAGTGCGGCGACAAAACATCTCAGCCAAAAATATCCCACCACAAATATCCCGGCAATAATATCCCCTCCAATAATGACTCAGGCAAAAATATAGATGATAGATTATAGAATATAAATATTCAGATATTGATGAAGAATTTCAGACCAACCCAATAACGAGTCTATTGTCCTCTGAAGTATCGTCCTCATTCTGTCTTCAATATAATTTCAAGTCCTACTGAGTCCTCTTGCATTTTTCATGATTTTCGAAGCAGCAAGCAGCGGTGTGCCATCATGTCATGTTGAGAGCCCTGTTGGGCCCCCATTGTGTCTTCAAGTGTAGTTGGAACCCTGTTGTGCCCCATTACGTTTTTTTATGGCTTTTGGAATAGGTACCGGTAAGTCCAATTTTAAGTTATTTGGTTACACAGAGCTCCATTGGGCCCCCTTGTATTTTGAATACCGTTCGAAGCTCTGTTAAGCCCCTTCGCACTTTTCCCAGGTTCTCCGAGCACTAGTGAGCCAAGGGTGCCTTTATGTGATATTCGGCTCCAAATTGGTTCCTCTTTGTATTTTCAAGTATAATTTGGAGCTCCGATGAGCCCTATCATGTTTTTCTTGACCATCAAAATTCCAGTAGCCCCCCTTTGCCTTCTTCTATTATAAAGCTTCATTGGGCCTCCTTTACAGTTTTTCTGTGGCTTTCGGAACTAAACTGCTCGTCAAAAGTTAAGCATAGAGCAAAATTTGCTCCAATTTCAAGCAAGGATATCTTAGGGAAAAAATATCCGATTTCAAAAAAGTTTATGGCGCCTGGTAGAGCTTTTCTTCAGCTACAAGTCTTCATGTCGACTCCGGCACCATGGACTTTGTCCATGATACACAGGATGCTAAAGGAAGGAGTGTCAAAAGTGGTAATTTTTGAAGTCGTGAAACTTTTTTATAAAAAATTTCGGATTTTTTTTCTCTTCAGTTTTAGAAAGCGGATATCAATATCTCGAAACGGTTTTTGACTTTTGATCGTATTTTGTTTCTTCAAAGAGTTCTTGATTTTTTTGTGGAATTTGATTTTTTTTATACAGAATTTGCTGGAACTGTTGCTTTATCTTGAAAATTCACAGAAACGTACACAATTGCTGGATGGAATAAACCATGACAAAATTTAACCTCATGGGCCCCCAGAAGAGGTTATTCTTTGGACCTTTTCAGGGGAGATACCCAATGAAGCATGCTGCGACATCACATTGACACTTATTGACCTAGCATGGATAAAAATGCAAGACTTGTAACCATACGTTGCATCAAAATCACCATGGTTACCAATTAGTCCCATCATGGGTGATTTTGTTCCTGCCCAAGTCACTGGAAATTTCCAGAAGTCATATATCCTAGACGAGTAGAGATAGAGTCGTAATTCTTTTTTTGATTGCAATCGGACACATTATAGGCCATTCGAGCATGATGTGCAAATTTTTCACGTTTATACTTTTTCAGTAGTGGGGGGAGACTTTGACGTTTGTCATGTCAGAACTATTTTTTTGTACTTGTCATCATTGAAATGTCAGCGTGAATGTAATCTAACACTTCTACATCAGTAGTGAAAACAAAAGACCAACATAGGTTTTCTCAGGAAACTTGGACTTTGAGGCAGAAAAACACCGAACGCAAACTTGAAATTTATCAACTGAAACTGACAGCATACATCTATGTTGACATTTCAATGATGACAAGTACAAAAAAAAAGTTCCGACATGACAAACGTCAAAATTACTCCCCACTACTGAAAAAGTATGAACGTGTAAAATTTGCACATCATGCTCGAATGGCCCATAATGTGTCCGATTGGGATCAAAAAACGAATTATGGCTCTATCTCTACTCGTCTAGAAGATATCACTTCTGGAAATTTTCAGTGACTTGGGCAGTAACAAAATCACCCATGATGGGACTAAATGGTAACCATAGTAATTTTGATGCAACGTATGGTTTCAAGTCTTGCATTTTTATCTACGCTGGAGTCAATAAGTGTCAATGTGGTGTCGCAGCATGCTTCATTGGGTATCTCCCCTGAAGAGGTCCAGAGATTAACCTCTTCTGGGGGCCCATGAGGTAAAATTTTGTCATGGTATAATTTATCCAGCAATTGTGTGTGTTTCTGTGGATTTTCAAGAAAAAGCAACAGCTCTAGCAAATTCTGTATAGAAAAATCCAAATTCCACAAAAAAATCAAGAACTCTTTGAAGAAACAAAATACGATCAAAAGTCAAAAACCGTTTCGAGATATTGATATTCGCTTTCTAAAACTGAAGAGAAAAAAATCCGAAATTTTTTCTATAAAAGTTCCACGACTTCAAAAATTAACACTTTTGAAACTTCTTCCTTTGGCATCGTGTGTATCATAGACAAAGTCAATGGTGCCGTTAGTCAACACAGCGTCTTGTAGCTGAAGAAAAGTTCTACTAGACACCATACATTTTTTTTTAATTGGATATCTTTCTTCGAAGAAATCCTTGCTTGAAATTGTGGCAAATTTTGCCCTATGCTCAACTTTTGACGAGCAGTTTATATCGGACCCCTTGTGTCTGAAGTGTAGTTTGGAACCCTAGTTAGCCCCTCAGGTATGTTTTTTTGTGGCTATCAGAATTCCAGTGAGCCCCCTGTTGCCTACTTGTTATCCAGAGCTCCATTAGGCCCCCTTATTTCTTCAATGTCCTTTGAAGCCCTGCTGAGCCCCCTTACATCTTTTCGAGACTTTCGGAGCATAGGTGAGCGCCTTGTGTCTTTATGTAATATTCGGAGCCCAATTGGGCCCCCTTCTGTCCTCAAGTGTAGTTCAGAGCCCAAGATGGAGCCTAACTGGCCCATTTATATTTTTATTGGCTTTCAGAGTACCAGTAAGCCCCCTTTTTTCCTTCATTATTGTTATGTAGAACTCCAATTGGCCCCCTTGTGTCTTTAGTATCGTTTGAAGCCTTAATGACTTGCATTTCTCCGTAGAATTTGGATCTCTATTGGATCTCCTTGTGTCTTCATGTGTCGTTTGAAGCCCTAATAAGCCCTTTGTGTTTTTCATGGCAATTAGAGTTCCAGTAAGCCCCTAAGTCTTGGAAACCTTAGTGTGAATCCCTTGTACCTTAATGAGACATACAGACTTACAGAGCCCTATTGGGCCCCCATGTGTACGCAAGTGTAGCTTGGAGCTCTTATTAGCCCCCTTGTGCTTTTGAAAGACTCTCAGATTTTCAGTAAGCTCCTTTCTGATGCCTTCTTGTGTTACACATGGTTCCATTTGGCTCCCTTGTTTCTTCAACGTCTTTTGAAGCCCTGCTGAGCCCCCTTGAATCTTTCCGAGACTTCCGGAGCATGAGTAAGCACCGAGGTAAGCACTTTGTGCCTTAATGTGATACTTGGACCCCTATCGGGCCCCCTTGTATCCTCAAGTATAGTATGGAGTTGTAATTAGCTCACTTAGCTTTTTATTGGCTTTCAGAATACCAGTAAGCCCCCCTTCTATAATGACACAAAGAAGCTTATCAGACTGAATATCCAAAGTAATCCAGAAAGGAGACGTATTTTTTCCAGGGACGTTTCTTCCGGGGGACTTTTTCTTGAGAACGTATTTTCCTGGGGATGTATTTTCCCTGGGACGTCTTTTCCTTGGGACGTTTTTTCCCCGGGGACGTAATTTTCACGGGACATATTATGGGGAACATTTATTCCGGGAACGTTTTGCGGGGGACGTTTTTTTCTAGATCCGGTGGCTGAAGAGCTGTTACATCTCCGCACCATATTATTGGCCAGGATATTATTGGCAGGAATATTTTTGACATGGGATATTTTGTCGCGAGGATATTTTAGGTTGGGATATAATTGCAGGGATATTTTTGGCTGGGATATTCTGTTACCCGACCACGTGCTCGTGCTGTGCACTCGTCGTTTTTTTCTGTGGCAGCTGGTTTTTGAAAAGTGCCTAGCGACTAGTTATCGAGAAATTCAATTTTGTCGACAAAATAGATCCTTCTTATGGTATTGTTGTTGACTATATCAGCGCTAAAAACCCCAAACCGCGTTGCATTTGAAAATGCGCCTGTGCGACCTCCAATGCAATCCTCTTCCGATATCAGTCGAAACTTTTCGAAAAAAGTCGATTCCACAGCAGGAAATGTTGCCCGTGGCGAGTCCAGCACCGAACGCCAGAATTCCCCGGCTGAAACTTGCGCAATCAGCGGTATCAAGTGGTATCAGCCAGGAAAAATTTTTAAAATTTTTGAAAACGGGTAGTACTCGACTGGAAAATGTTTGCTTCAACTAGCTCTTTTGTGGTTGTGATTTCTGCTGAATTTGGTTTAGGCAACAGCCAGAAATCAATCACCTTATTCGACAGAAAAACCATGTCCATATACCAAATTTCAAGTCAATCAGATAAACGGTTTGGCAGCTGTAGTGTCGGAAACACTTCAAGATTCTAAAAATAAAAATCTGAGAAAATTAACGATTTCTTCACTCGAATAGATTTTTTAGGCGTTTGATATCAACAAACTGATTTTTAGCTAAGAAGAAATAAGCTCTTGTATTTTCTAGATAGTATTTAAAGTTTAAGAATCGCATACATATTTCGAAAAAGATGTCTTCAATCAAAATCTGTCACGAGTATATTATTCTCTAAATTGATTGCAGAATCCAAACAAACATTTTCATAGAATATCCAGTAGTATAAAAACAAGAGAGAATAACAGACAACGAGCTCCTCCAATATTCACGCCACTGCACTGGGGCACTGGATCAATGTGTCAATATCCTTCATTGATTAGTTTTTGGAGACTCACATGAAAATCGCGTATTAGTATATTCAAAATTTGGGGCAAATTTTTGTTCAAGGGTAGGAAAATTATGCGAAAATATTTCAATCTCAACTTTGAAGAGCTGTGTCTCATTCACTGAGCGTGTTTAAATAAAGTTTTCGAAAAAAAACACTTATTTTTCAATGCTCCTGTATTGAATATCCCTCTAGTGAGGACTTGAGGAGTTTGCACCAAATCAGCGCACGCAGCCCTGAGGATATTCCAGTTAGGATGACAGAGATTTGGGAAGCTATCGTTCACTGTGACACTGGTGATAAATGGAGCCATTCTCTTCTTTTCGACCATTCTCTCTTGACTCTTGTCCTCGCTCTGCTCTCTTCTTCTTCGGTAGTGTTCAAACCGCAAATGAAACTTTTTTGTCTTTTTTCCTTTAGCCAGGGTGGAACACTAACATTTAAAAAAACATTAGGCAAAACTGGCAAAGGTACCGCGTTTACTAGGCGACATTGCGTTGCATCACTTGACACAAATTGACGGAATATTCGCCCTGACATTGACTGATAGCCGTAATGTCTAATGTATTAAGTGTCATCTATACGTAATTTCATTTTTGAAAAACTTGAAAACAAAATCTTAGGCCCTGCTGTATTGAATATAGAAACTCAACGAATTATATCGATGGCTTCATAACAGGGGGGGCGTATCGATGAGCCAAAACATGAATTTTACAGGAGGCAAAAAAAATTCAAAAACTAATTTGAATAGTTTTACTGAAACTCTGAATTCTGAATAGCAACTAGGATATCTTAGATGAATAATCAAGTATAGTTTGAAGCCATATGACGTCATCAATACTTATTTCTATACGCCCATTTTCGTACTTTCATTGATTGAGAGCATGAACCAATCCGAAAGAAAGCACTTATGAATTTGGCGTTTATTCAATGGAGAATTCACAGAAATTGAGCAATTTCCACCTCTCATGACAATTGAAAGTGAGGTGGGTAATTAAAAAATTATTAAAAAAAAACAGAATGTTCAAAAATACCGAAAATCATAAATGTTGCAAGAAATTATCATCGCGTCTTCAATCGCTCTCATCATTTGAAGAGTGATTTCGTCTTCAGATGAATCAATTCAACATCATTTGAATAGTGAAAACACGAATTAAATCCGAATTTTCTAAACTGTCTATATCCCCAACGCTTTTAGTCCAGGCGCCAGGGAAAACAATAAGGAAATAATTGTTTCCTGGCTGGAAACTAGCTTAAAACGATCTGTGTAGCTTAGGTTTTGACATACTAGTTTCCCCCCCTTTCGGAAATGTCGGCGTCATGTCGTCATCATCAACAAGAAGTGCACCAGCGTGGTTTTTGTTGAATATCTTGATTTTGGGTCATCTGACAGCAAAAGATGTGAGGAGTCATTTTGACGCCTATGAAATTCCCTACAGTTTGGTTTTTCAATCAATTTTTTGCGACCCATGGTCTTTGAGATCGAGCTTCTGGAAGCGAGAGTCATTGTCGTGAAAGCTCCATGGCCACTTGACTCGAAAAACTAAAATGTCTATGTGACAAGAAAAAATTCAAAATGAAATTACTCGAGAATCCTTTATGCTATAGTTGCGGTGATGGTCTTAAACTCTTCCTCTTGAACCGTAAATCACAAATATTGAGAAGTCAAATACGTCACATTGTACATATACAGGGTGTACCACGGGAATCAAATCAGAACAGATAAATTTGACATATTTCTTCGATTTAGCCTATGCGAAACTCTAAGCACTTATCACGAGTCCAATATCATTATGCATTGCTCTGAAAGCTCCACTTGATACACTTAAGAAGTGGTCAGCTCACAGCCTTCCTGTAAAATGTTTTGAAGGCCCTCTGAAATTATCAAAATTTACAGTAGCAAGAAATGTATGTAACAGTATATTATATACCAAGGAACCAAAGTGAATTTTTTATTTCTTGGGTGATGTTTGTTGCTCGGGGGCTTTTTGGGTCCAAATCCCCAAATTGAAAATTCACTTTGGTCCCTTGGTATATGATATACTGTTATATACATTCCTTGGTACTGTAAATTTTTAATATTTTGATGATTTCAGAGGGCCTTCAAAACATTTCACAGTAAAGCTGTGAGCTGACCACTTTTTCAGTGTATAAAGTGAAGCTCACAGCGCAAATTCATATTGATATTGGACTCGTGTTAGGTGCTTAGAGTGTCGCATATAGGCTAAATCGAAGAAATATGTAAAATTTTTCTGATCTGATTTGATTCCCTCAGTACACCCTGTATATGTCCAATGTGACCTTTTTCGACTTTCCTATATTCGTAATCAACAGTTCAAAAGAATGAGTTTAAGACCATCACCGCAACTATAGAATAAAGGATTCTCGAGAAATCTCATTTTTAAATTTTTTTGTCACATCGACATTTTAGTTTTTCGAGTCAAGTGGCCATGGAGCTTTTACGACAATGCCTCTCGCTTCCAGGAGCTCTATCTCAAAAACCATGAGTCGCAGAAAAGTCATTTAAAAACTATTCCGTAGGGAATTTCATTGGTTCCAAAATGACTATTCACATCTTTTGCTGTCAGATGACCCAAAATCAAGATATTCGGTAAAAACCACGCTGGTGCACTTCTTGTTGATGATGGCGACATGACGCCGACATTTCCGGAAGGGGGGAAACTAGTATGTCAAAATCCAAGCTACACAGATCATTTTAAGCTAGTTTCCAGCCAGAAAACAATTATTTCCTTATTGAACTGATTTTTGCTCCCTGGCGCCTGGGCTATTTTAACATCTCCCGAATCTGATTTACCCGTACGTACTTACTTCGAAACAAAAATTATAGGCATCTACTGAAAGTATTGTATTCTATCCTTGTTCAAGAGCCAATTGGAGAAGAAGTTCACTTTTGTTCATTTCAATTATTGTGGTAAGGGATAAGAAATATCTCATAACATACTGGATTGGTACAGCAACATCCACAACTAAATACCTACTTATATTGCCAAAAACTTTTAGCTCAAGGGTTAATTTTGATTTTACGTTATCATAATTTTCAAATTCGTCATGCGATTGCTTATTATTTCATTTATGGTATTAATCAGCTCAGCCAAAACTCCTTGATGAGCCAAAAGCAAAACCATTTTCGAGAACTTAGCTTTCATTCGCCCCTCTGTTATGAAGCCACCGATGTACCCTACTGGATGTTTTTTCCCAATTATAAGAGTTTAAATAAGCCTAACTAAACTAAACTATTTGAAAAATGTAGAATGTGATTTTTTGGGTAAAGGACAAGGTATATAAAAACTTTACTTGATGATCAACGTTTCGAGTTTATTTTAACTCTTTGTCAAGATCATTAAGTGTATGAAATTGAAAAGTTTCGGAAGTTTTTGACATATTTGTAAAAAATTTGAAAAGTCAGATATTTATTTGTCCTATATCTAAAAAATCACATTCTACAATTTTATAAAGGACGAAAAAAGAAAAAAACACATGAGTATTGGAAAAATCTCGAAATAAGGGTACTTGGTTTACTGGTGAACTTGTCGTGAAGATTTTAATTTGTTTAGTTGCTGAATTATAATATTGTCCTGAATCCTTTTTTCACGCTTCCGCATCTGTCTGATGACAATTTTTCGCTTGGATCTATTGAGTTTACTCACTTCTTACACAGAAAGTTGTATATTTTTTAGAACTCGGAAGGCACACAACAGAACGTGTGAAAAAGCTCGGAAATCCTTCCAAAACAAACAAAATGCGTGTATAAAGGATTAAATTCCTAAAAACCCCCTCAGCGGGCTTCTAAACATATCACCCAGGTAATGTCTCTCCCTCGTCTGCACCTTTGCTTGATACGTGAGACACATTCACCACCAATTTCCTTTTTTTATGCAACAACCCCTTGAATCCAAAGACGCGCCAACCTTTCAGGTAAAAACAGGTAAAAATGCAAATATGCGCTTTTTCATTAAGCTTTTTTTCTTCTGGATACGTCACACCACGAGGAAACAGCACAGCTGGCTTGTATGTACCCCATCCTTGAAATTTGAAGGGAACCGGAATCTCGTAACTTTTATACCTGGCGGATCGCGAGATTGAATAAATCATAGGCTAAAATTTGCAATATTATCTAAAATATTATACCGGTATTAATTAATGCCGTATACGGTTACACCAGACGCGGTTATAGTTATAAAATTGAAGTTTATTATTAATAATATAAATTAATAACAGGGTGGGGCGTGCTGTAGCCGGTCAGTTTGCATATTTGCATATTTTTTTGTATCCTTGACTGTATGTGACGCAACCATGAAAAAATCTCCACGGAATAAAGTAATTGTTATACTTTATTGATTGTCGGTCGTTTGTTGATTGGAATGGATAAAAAATCTATTAAAATGTTGTTAGCAAGCAGTAGTTTTGTCGATAAAAATAACAAATGGTTGAAATTAACTCGCCAGCGCTCTGTCATAATACGTCAAAGGAGCGCGGGTTCAACTATACAAGGTTTCATCAGCATTCGATGATTTGGTATTATTGTTACATGAATGTAATAAATTGAAAAAGTAATAAATTAAAGTGAACTTTAATTCCTCTGCCTTTGTGGAAGATATCTATGGAAATTTCCCGCGTGGTACGCTGCTATGATGATTGGAAGTTTTCATCGAGATTCGTACTCGCGATAATATTAAAATTTTCATCGCAATTTTCGTCAGCCATCAATGCAATTAGGCACGACTACTGGAAAAGGTGCAACTTTCCTTATTTAGAATTCTTGCTCCGACAAAAATTGCGTTTCAACAGAGCCCCTCAGCGGTCCCCCATCTTCCGTTCAATAATGAACTGATTCCAATGAAAGGACTATCTACTTTGGTTAGTTTTGCTGTGTTGCATGTTCATGTTATTTGTTAGATAAGCTTTAATTATGTTGAATTACGTTTAATTAGGCTGCTCGCTATTAGGTATTTCCATTAATTGAATTTTCGGGTGGATCGTCAATTATAGGATAAGTCCCGATTTGGACTATTTGAAACTATACAAATAGGGTTTATATAGGTATAGTCCGGATGTTAAGGTGTAATACCCTTCACTTTTATAACAAGCAATGCCACTTGGCATACCTGTTGCCGAGACCATGTTTGACCGATTAAGATCAGGAGCCAAAGTCGCAAGCAATGCAGGCGTCGTATACAGGGTGTGGTATAAAAAAAAGTAAAAAAAATCGTATATCATCAACCAAACCAGATGGATTCACGTGCAAAGGCACATATATTCATAATATATTACCCATCAAGAAATAGTCAATGGTTTTGAAAAATCTTGAGCGGTTCTTGAGAAATTCAGGAAAAACTGAATTTTCTTCTGAATATTTTATTTCTTGGTAAATCAGTAAATTTTCAAGATATCAAAGTGCAACTTGGTGGTTCTATGGCCAGTATGGTCATAAATAAAAAATCATCAGGAGCCAAATGCAAGGCCTGCTATTTCCAGAAATGAGACAGTGAACTTTTTTTTCTTTGCGACCGCCATCTTGAATCTCCGTTTTACTCAACAGGAGAAAAAATGACAACCGAATGTGGGATAGTTGAAATCCAGTCACCTCATTATGGAAAAGATAGACTTGAAGCAAGGTGAGGGTCTCTTCGTCGAAAAAACGTGTTACCCAAGGTTTTCATGGTAATACGCATTTGCAGCACCTGTGATGGCTACTCAGAGATTTGAAAGAGCAAAGTGAGTTCTTCGTGACAATCCCGCATCCATTATGAGCTGAATTACCAAAATTCATGTTGATCGGTTCGAAGGTAAACTTTTGATGGCTTGCTGAGCAAAATAGGTGGCGCTTTTTGGTGAGAAATGCAAAATTAATAGGCAATCATCATCATGTTATCCTCACTAAGAGAAGGCTATTGGAAAAACTGAAACTAATCAACGCTTAAATGTTTTGGAAGAGTCAACCCTATAATCTTGAACCATAAAATGTTGGTAACATGCGTCCCGTTGTTACAGAGAGGACATGAAAGACTTGCATGCAGAAAGTTTTCTCCAAGTTCTGAGCCACGTATTATTTTCAGAAAGTTACCAAAATTTTGTCTCTGGATCGATGATGATGAATTTTGGTGCTAAATCTCAAAATGGATGCAATATTGTTGGTAATCAACTTTTGGTGGGTTTCTGAATAAAATATGTGAATAAGAATTTTGAATTTTTTTTCTGCATGCACGCCTTCCATGTCTTCTCTCCTGGCAACCGGACGCATGTGTCCAACATTTATTGACTCAAGAATAAAGGCTTCAATCTCACAAAAGATTTTAGCGTTGATTTGTTTCAGTTTTTGCAACAGCCTTCTCTTAGTGAGGGATAACATGATAATGATTGCCAGATTTTTTTGCATTTCTCACCAAAAAGCGCCAACTAGTTTGTTCAGCAAGCCATCAAAAGTTTACCTTTGGACTGATCATCATGAATTTTGGTAATTCACCTCAAAATGAATGTAGGATTGTGAGAAAGAACTCAAGCTGCTCTTCCAAATCTCTCATTAGCCATCACAGGCGCTGCAAATGCGTATTACCATGAAAACCTGGGGCGACAATGTTTTTTCGATGAAGACACCCTCACCTTGCTTCAAGGCCATCTTTTCCGTAATAGGGTGACTGGATGCCAACATTCTCACTTTTGACCGTCACTTTTTCAACTGTTGAGTGAAACGGAGATCCAAGATGGCGGTCACGAAGAAAAAAAAGTTGACTGTCTTACTTCTGGAAATAGCAGGCCCTGCATTTGGCTCCTGATCGTTTTTGATTCATGACAATACTCGCCGTGAACTCACCAAGTTGCATTTCGATATCTTGAAAATTCACTGGTTTACCGAGAAATAAAATATTTAGAAGAAAATTCAGTTTTCCGCAATATTTCAGGAACCGATCTAGATTTTCCAAAACTGTTGACTCTTACTTGATGGGTAATATATTGCGGATATATGTGCCTATTTGCGTGAATCCATCTGGTTCGGTTATTGATATACAAGTTTTTCACTTTTTTTCTATACGACACCCTGTATACGGCGCCTGCATCACTTACGACTTTGGCTCCTGATCTTAATCGGTCAAACATGGTCTCGGCAACAGGTATGCCAAGTGGCATTGCTTGTTATAAAAGTGAAGGGTGCCCCGTGAATTTTGCCCTTAGCGTCCGGACTAGTAATAGTTACGACTTACTGGCTAAGTATTTTGAAGACTACCTGAATAAACATCGTCACGATTCTGAGATTTTGTATGATGTTTTGTGTATCCTCAATTCCTCACTCACCTCCTTATTGTCTTTAATTAAAGTATTTTGATGTTGAAGAATATGAAGACTCATTCACGCTGATAAATGGTTCAGTACAACAATAGTTGACCGATACATTAAAGTGGTGTTTGCCTTGCAAAAGGTCGCAGAGAGTAGAAAATTTGCAATCTGATACAGTTCTGTGTCTTGATTAACATAATGAGGTTTCGAATTGGGCAACAGGCAGTTTCCTTTCCACATTGAAAAAATGGTGCCGAGTGACCCAAAAAGAACCGTTTTCCAACCAAGGAAAAAAATTTCTCTCGTGCGGAAACATGACAAACTTATGACTTGGGTAACTCAAGTTGATTTCGACCAGCTTCTTTCTTCTTGAGCTTATTCTGGTTTTATAATTTCACTGCAGCATTTATTGACAAGACGCACTCACTACACAAATTGTAAAATCAACCAGGAACTTCAAATTTCGAAAGGAATGGATAGTTTGGACTGTTTTCCGTTTATATAGCTAGCGATCTTATCTCGAAAGGCACAATCATGAGGGTGCCGAAGAAAAAGCTCTCCAGAGTAAAAATAGTTCCAATAACAAAAACCACAAACCGGTTCAGGCTACTCATTGTTCTGAATTTTGTAGTGTTAATTACGAACATTTTGAGGTGTTCAACTCCAACTTTTTGAAACCAAAAAAGTGTTACCAAAGAAATTTTCAATAATTTCGCTTAAGCTTGCATGTCGCTCAGTGACATGTTTTTTTACGAAAAAAAAAGTTCGGAAAACATGATGATTTCGAAAGCGAAAACAAAATACGTAAGCTCTGACCTTCCGCTTTGTAGGCCAAGTCTCTCCATGGGATGTACGGTCATGAACGGTTGAATCAAACTTCTTGAAGCTAGACATGAAACTGCTAGAGGTTTATCTGGCTAATACAGGCTAATACAGGTGGCCTAATAAAAGACAATAGATGCGTAGCGGGTAGCAATTCCTTCAACAATTTCAATTGGCAATTGAGGTTGAGCGGCTCGTCATTTTAAAACTGCTTTGATGATACTCACATTTTTCTTAAATATCGCCAATTTCAATGCTGATGCAGGGAGCCCAAAAAACATAGCAAAATTGTAAGGATTGTTATGTAAAGAGAAAAGGGCTGGCTGCTGGGTCAGTGTCTATACTATGTCAGAATCAAATTTTATTTAATTTACTGAATGTTTATAAAAACAGATTGTGAATATACATATGTGACAATAAAAAAAAAAAAAATTCAATGCTTTATAGAGTTTCAGCCCGTTCCCTAGAACGGTCCTAACCCCAGGAGGCTGTTGGTTGAGGCTCGAAGCTGGCGAGACTTGACGGGGCTCATGTCCCTATCGCAAACACATTAATTGTCACAGCACAGGCTGATCCCCCTCCCCTGGCACAAGTCAAAGCAGATAAAACTGAGTGTATGAGTGTGGTGGAAGAACTTGATGAGTGAACTCGATACTGGTCGGTCGAAAGCTGAACGAACAGGAGCTCCAATGGGATCCACTAATCGGATACCCTAGTGAGCTGGCGTGCCTCTTTGAGAACATTATAGTTTAATACAATAAAAGTATCCTGTATCAGAGCGTATGGCTTTACTATCTGAGGCCCAATTACCCTTCCCCAGCTAAAAGGAATAGCCGTTTAGCTACGACATAGCCTGGGCAGCTATGGAGCACTGTGGCGACATGGTGGAGGTCGCCGACCTTTTGTCACACTTTTTTTCAGTCAAAAAAAAGCTCTCAGCACCCACATTAACTAATGACAAAAATAAATGATCATTATTTTTTGTCAGAGCGCATTGTAATGCGATAAATTTGGACTTTGATTCATATGGGCGTGATAAGAAAAATCGCATTGTAGCATAGGGGGTGATGGGGACTCTGACGGTAAAGTCCACAGGCTCTGATACAGAATACTCCCAAAACCTTCAACTACAATGTACTCAAATCTACAGTACGTACTTCAGACACACAGCAATTCACTCAGGTACCCGATGGGTGAGTTCCGTCGGACCTCCAATCCGTTCAACTCTCGACTGACCAGTCCCGAGTCCACTCATTGAGTTCTTTCTCCACCCTGGTGGACACACTCAGTTTTACTTACTTTGACTTGAGGGACGGAAGGGGGTCCCTTATTGTGACAGTATTACACTAGCTTTGCGGTTTCACCAAGAAACTCTCTTGAGTGTTGAAATTATTAAATTTTGACTTGCAGTCCTACGGGAAAAATCCAGAGTTTTATTCAATAGAAGCATACGAGGGTGCAGAGTAGACATACTACCTTTTTTAATAATTCCGACTTTTAAACTCAAAGTTTTGACTCAAGTTCAGAAATTTCGAATTTTAAACTCAAAATTTCGACTCTTATTCCCGTAACATTTCCCCAGTCTGTTAAATGACGATCCGATATTGAAATCATAAAATCAAGAAAATTCGGAATGAAAAGTATGGATAGAACTGGCGATGCCTCAAATTTTTTTTAGTAACCTCAGTTTTTTTGCCGGGAGTTCAAATGCCGGGGCGTTGTTTGTCAGGCGAGGGGAATATCACGGAGGGATGACACGAAACAACGTCAATAAAAAAAACCGCAAGATTGACATGTGGGGACTGGCGGCTCGATAGTGAAGCGAGAACGATGTGCGATAAGATAATTGATCCAAGCGTACGAATCGGGGAGTATGGAATCGGTATATGAGTAATGGATGCCTGAAGGGCGGTTCCAGAGAGAGGGCGGTAGCTTTGTGACACGAAAGCATTTATACATATTAAATCTGAAGACTCTCTGGTTTAACATACCGAGCTACCGATCCCTGAAACCCGACTAACAGGGCCAAAGGCTTTCTAGAATGCGACATGGTGGAGGCGCCGGGCTTTGAACAATACTCATCAGAATCAATAGAACATGGACGCAGGCGTACCGTTGACGCACCACTACAGGATAAAGCCACGAAGCCATCAACACCAGGGGGACTCGATCCGCCACAGGGAGAGCTAAGAATGATGGCATTCCAAACGAAATAAACAAAAATTTAAAAAAAGACAATGTAAGAAAGGTTGAGCAATGAACTAGTGCACTTTTTTTGGAACTTACATCTCACGAGTTGAAAAACCAACTGAAGTACCACGCAAGATATAAACTAAATTTAGCCAATGAAAAATGAAACAGTTTGACTATTGTAGATAAGAAGTAACTGCAACTACACACATCAAAAGAATCTAGGGGACAAGCAAATTCAGACAATTTCTAAAATCATCATAACTTTTGATTGCCGTCAGCGATTTCATGTCTGTTTTCAGTGATTGATAGCCCAATCCTTCGTTTTCATGTGTTGATCACGTCGAATACGAACAACGTTTTATAAAGTTTCTACAGGGTGATCAATGGAACAGTGTAAAATTGCCGAAAGTTCAGTACGAGCGCGATTTCCCAAAAACAAATTTATATGCATTTCGCTATATATGCGTTTTTGAATTATGAAAATCGAAGGTAAATTGCCAAAGATATTGATCATTTTGTGCCGCCATGTTGAACTCCCAAGAAGTGATCCGATTTCATTGAAACTTGGATCACATTCATGTCTAGTTTCAGTAATTGGAATTTCAAGGTCAAATGTCTTTCTCGGTCACTTCCAAGCCATCATTTTGAACTTTTATGTAAATGATTCGATTTAAGTGTGTTTCAAGTTTCATTCAAATTGAATCATTTATGTAAAAAGTTTGATATAGCGGCTCGAAAGTGATCGAAAGTGACATTTGACCTTGAAATTCCAATTACTTGAACTAGACATGAGTGTGTTCCAAGTTTCAATGAAATCGGACCACTTTCTTTTTTCTTGGAAATTCAACACGGCGGCACAAAATGATCAATATCTTTGGCAATTCACCTTCGATTTTCAAAATTCAGTAACGTTACTGAAGCTGAAACACCGATCTTCATAACTGTGCTATTGGAATGCATGGAATTTTTTTTTTTGGGAAATCGCGCTCGTACTGAACTTTCGGCTATTTTACACTGTTCCATTGATCACCCTGTAGCAACCTTATGAAACACTGTACGTATTTGACGTGATCAAGGCATGGAAACGAGAGATTGGGCAATCGAACACCAAAAACCGATATGAAATCGCTTACGGAAATCAAAAGTTATGATGATTCTAGAAATCGTCTGAATTTGCTTGTCCCCTAGATTCTTTTGATGTGTGTATGTACAAATTGATGAGTTGTTACAGTTGGGAGAAAAATTATAGCAAGCTTCACACTTGAGGTTAGAGTTTAGTGTCTTTCACACGCAGAGTTTTAGTGATGATTTGTAGCACGTCTGTGGTTGAAAGATAAACGTTGGATTTGGTTTCTGATGGATACGTTCCCTAGACACTAGACGTTCAAAGTGAAGCGTTCATTACTGTCAAAAAATTATCGTCAAGTAGACGGAAATTAAGAAACGTGAGTGAGGGCTCAAAAAAGTATGATCTGTATTATCTGTATCCGTATTATCTGGTGTGAAACGAACATTTTGTTTTAATTTTGATGGGAACGTCCTCCCTCAAGACTCACAAAGTATAGCGGTATACTATTGTCGATAAATTATAATTGATGATTAAACGGAAATTGGGAAACATTTGATTAGAGCGTCAGTCATGATGCAAAAAAACGTCTCTGGTTAGAAAGTGCACGTTTTATAAAATGTTGATGAAAATCGTTCCAAAGACGTGAAAGGTGAAGCGTTATATTACGGTCAAGAAATGGTCGCTGAATAAACGCGTGATTTTGCTCTGAAGTGTGCAAGTTTCCTCAGTAAGTCAAGGGCACAACGAGAGAGGGCGCTCTGACTTCCAACTCACCGCTTCGGCCAAGGCCAAGTGTATACAAAAGGGGTATAGCCCAGTCTCACCAAACTCGAAGCAGTCGAAGCCAGCTGCTAGCTACTTGTTCAGTTGTGCTGGGCTGAGTGGGCTGGATGTTGTGCTTCCACAATGACTTGATTCATCTTCGTGCTCAAGCTTCTGGAGATCGGTTCAGTGGTTCAATGCTCTGTAAACGCTCAAAATGGGATTTAAAAGACATTGAACAAGACGTTGGCAGAAACGTTCAATCGAACGTCATTGGACTGTTTATTCAACGTTGTGGCTCAAACAATAATGATTATGCATTTTGCGTTTTGGAAACGTTCCATTTGATGCTTTAGAAACGCTTAAAAAGTAACGTCTCATGAACGTTCAATGAGCGTTCTGAATACAAATTGATCTGGCGTTTCAAAAGCCTTTTAAAAATGTTGAAGGTGACGTGTTTCAAACGATCAACTAGTCGTTTCTGAGCCATTCTGAATAAAGCGTTTTATATAAACGTTCTACAGGGTGATTCAAAAGTGTCGTACCACTTTGATACTTTGAAGGTGCGTAATATGGAGGTGTAGTAGAGTGCTGGAATGTTGTTAAAAAAGTTCTGTCTTTAAATTTCGAAGTTATGGAGGAACAAAAGTTCAAACGCACCACGTCCGATCATTTATTCAGCGTTACTATTGGAACTTTGGCGACGTTTGATTTTCTACCTGTTTCAAACGTTTCAAATTCGTCTTTCGATCTTCAGGTTATAGTCGCTATATCCAGGGCGCTCCACGGTAAGATCGATAAAGGTGAAGCCTGAAGCGTGAAGATAGGTAGCGTTCTTGGAGGCAAATAAGGATCTATGGCTCTCGTATTCCTTGGGGCTGGATTCTGCCAAATGCTTTGTAAGTATTCAATCAAAATTAGGAAAAACTCTTGAACTGTCAGAGATTATAAAATTTTAGTGTAACACGGTGTACAAGCGATGTTATGGGTGCACTACATGTTTTATACAGCCCTATAACAGTAAGTTAGCAACATTACAGTATGTAAGAAAATTTTTAGAGAATCGCACTAAAATTTTTTTTACTAACTTCGTACACTTTCAGTATGAAAAGTCGACTTTCTTGAGACAGTGTGGAGCAATTGAGATAAGCCTTCAATCGTCTCCGCATTTACATAACTTCCAAAGCCCGCTTTGCCTATCGTCAGGCCTCGCTTCCATCATCATACACCAACCAGCCACCCCACCAATGATACTTTATAACCAGCGTGTGCCGTGCCTGATAGTCGATGAGCCAGGAGCCAAAAATCACGATTTTGGTTTCCACCCTGGGGACTTGACGTGTCATACCTTTTTGGATTCCCCACAACACCAGCATGAAAATAAGCCATGAAACGCTTTTGTATCGAGTAGCTTAAGATCGCCATCTTTGAAAAACTGCGCCAAATATGTAGTTCTTGTGGTTTGTATTTTTTTTCGCATCAACGGCACCTCCAATTGGGAAAATGAAACTGAATAAAATTGAACAACAACATTTACTATAAATATCGTTTAGCACCGTCTTTTGACAGGTCTCGTTACTCCAAATATGACAGTTCATAGTTTAGCTATGGCAAATTTATTTATTTGACATTTTCGAGTATACCCAATCATATTTATACGAACCAAACTTCACGTCATTGTCTTCCTAGCTTACATTACTAGAAATGCTGCTCTTAGCGGCATTTTGATGTCCGTCTGTCCGTCTGTCCATCGGTCTAACTGTCTGTCTTATCAATTAATTGCTTCTGAACGAGGAGACCTAGCGAAAATTGACTTTTTCTGTGTAACATGTAGTCACCGGAGAATGGAATCGAGAAAAAGGAAATTTCCCAAACCGTCGCCATCTTGATCCGCAATGTCAAATTTTCTTAAAAGTGATCCAATTTTCATGGAACTTGAAATACACTCATATTTTATATGTAAAAGTATGATTTTATTGTTTCCTTTTTGATTTGACGCCATTTTGTACGCCATGTTGAAATTGGTTAAAGTGGTCCGATTTTGATGAAAATTGGAATCTAGTCGTGTCTTGTGTAGGCATTGATGGTTTTCATGTTAGTTTCACGATTAGCGCCATATTGACTTGCCACATGGAGATTAATCTCCAGCTGTCATGCAAAATCAATTTATTCAAATATTTTCTAAACAAGGGGTTTCCGATGTGACTGGAAAACTTGTTGATGGAAATCGGTTTTTGTTAGCTCTTTTCTACAAGAAGGAACTTCTCCAATGAAAAATGTACGGAAAAAGCTATTAAATTTTCGAAATTTGCGAAAAAATTTGAAAATTTTTCAATTTTTCTTTGAAAATTCAGAAACCAGATAGCAACGCCTATACAGATTAATTCAAAAAAAGTCGCATAACGAATTTGAACTTCCTATTTTCAAAAAAAGGTACTAAAATGGTTTCTACTGATTTATTTTTTCATGTTCACTGGAAAACCATTTTTGGTAACTTTTTTGAAAATAGAAAGTTCAAATTGAGTATGCGACTTTCTTGAATAAAGATGTATAGGCGTTGCTATCTGGTTCTCAAATTTTCAAATAAAAAATCAAAAATTTTCAATTTTTTTGCAAATTTCGAAAATTTAATAGCATTTCCCGTACATTTTTCATTGGAGAAGTTCCTTCTTGTAGAAAAGAGCTAACAAAAACCGATTTCCATCAACAAGTTTTTCAGTCACATCGGAAACCCCTTGTTTAGAAAATATTTGAATAAATTGATTTTGCATGACAGCTGGAGATTAATCTCCATGTGGCACGTCAATATGGCGCTAATCGTGAAACTAACATGAAAACTATCAATGCATACACAAGACACGACTAGATTCCAATTTTCATCAAAATCGGACCACTTTAACCAATTTCAACATGGCGGACAAAATGGCGTCAAATCGAAAAGAAAACATCATTATCATACTTTTACATATAAAATATGAGTGTATTTCAAGTTTCATGAAAATCGGATCACTTTTAAGAAAATTTGACATTGCGGATCAAGATGGCGACGGTTTGGGAAATTTCTTTTTTCTCGATTCCATTCTCCGGTGACTACATGTTACACAGAAGAAGTCGATTTTCGCTAGGTCTTCTCGTTCAGAAGCAATTAATTGATAAGACAGACAGTTAGACCGATGGACAGACGGACAGACGGATATCAAAATGCCGCTAAGAGCAGCATTTCTAGTAATGTAAGCTAGAAAGACAATGACGTGAAGTTCGGTTCGTATAAATATGATTGGGTATACTCGAAAATGTCAAATAAATAAATTTGCCATAGCTAAACTATGAACTGTCATATTTGGAGTAACGAGACCTGTCAAAAGACGGTGCTGAACGATATTTATAGTAAATGTTGTTGTTTAATTTTATTCAGTTTCATTTTCCCAATTGGAGGTGCCGTTGATGCGAAAAAAAATACAAACCACAAGAACTACATATTTGGCGCGGTTTTTCCAAGATGGCGGTCTTAAGCTACTCGATACAAAAGCGTTTCATGGCTTATTTTCATGCTGATGTTGTGGGGAATCCAAAAAGGTATGACACGTCAAGTCCCCAGGGTGGAAACCAAAATCGTGATTTTTGGCTCCTGGCTCATCGACTATGTTCTTTCAGGTGGTCTTTATTGACCCAAAAATCGCTCGGTCATTCTAACCAGAAAAGCGATCCTGGTTACTGAGCCCCCAAGTGCAAGAATAACCAGCTGAGATTTTAGAACAACAAATAGTGGCTGTTGAGTATCTAGCTTACCAGATTCAGCTAGCCCCCATTATCGTGAACGAGCCTAAGTTGATTTCAGTTGAGAATCCTATTAGTCCTATTGCTATAAAAGAACCTTTAGCGGCCCTTAATGCTACAACATACGTTCGCCCTGAAGCACCCTTAATTTCAATGACAGTGATCTAAAAAAAATCAACTGTTTGGTTTTGCAATATTGCAATGATAACTTTTTTCCTTTCATCGCTGATTTTGGAAAATAAAATCCCGCATGGTGAAGCTAAATATTCACCTTAGAAGGCACAGAAAAATTGACTCAAGACGAATATTGATTCAATATATTTATTGAATAAATTCAACATCCTACCACCAATTGTGGTCTGTATAACAAGAAATAATTAGCAATAATTATCATGTGATCCTGCTATAATAATTATAATTATAATTATAATAATAACCAATAATAATATTAAAGACTTGAAAAGTACCTATAAGTAACGAAGGTGAATATTTAATACTCGGGGTATAGTAGGGTGTAGACCTTAAAAGTTTTATCTTCTATATTCTATCAAAAGTGACCCAAATCTGAAACTCCCTCGAAATTCAGTTTGGAACTCGGTTTGGAATGTAGTTCAGTGAACTGAAGATTCAATTTGGAACTAATAAGGAATTGGACAATGTGGCAATGTAGAAAATGAGAAGCTGGATAAGAAATTCCATATGTGAAGGTATATGTTTGACTTCTCCAATCTTCACTCTTGCCGTTAATCGCGTTCAAAGTTGCGCGACAATCCAGTAAAGTGACTCTTTTCAGGGAACTTGCAAAAAATCCTCGACTTGGTCAATAAAAAATGACATTGTAGGGAATGAAAACAATGATGAGAGAAACCAAAGACGTATATTTCACACCGTCTGCGTCTGCGCCGAGGGAAACATGAGAAAGAAATTAAAAAAATATAAAAATGGAAATTTTGGCTGCAAGCATTTTTAATGAATGCTTGAATGAATGTCAACATTTTCAAAAAACCTTCCCAGACAAACCTTTCAATGATCAAATGATCTAACAGGAAGTTCAATGAGTCGTATACAGGGTGGTGGAAATTTCGATGCTCACCATGATTGGTATCTTGGAAACGGTGAGAGATACGAGGTCGGTTGAATCCGAAAAAAGTTGCGCATTTTTGTGGCAATTGAGAATCTGAAAAGAAACTTTGAATGTTTTGATCGATTCCCGATTTATCACGAATAAACTGAAAATTCTGATTTTGGAAATTATCTTTCATTTCTCCAACCATTCAAGCTATTTTAATCAAACTTGGTAGTTTGCTGTTTTTGATCACTCCGAGTCGAATAACGTTAACAGAAATTCTCCAGGCCTTCTTGATTCCAATTTATGATAGTCAACTTTCTTTATTCTTAGAGCCACCATATTGAATTTTTGCACTAATAGATGGAGAAAAAAATTAGCTTTCCGAATTAGTAAGCAACATGTTCTTTTTATGACATTTTTAGCGTCAAATTTCGAAATTTTCGTAAATTATTGACAAAATCGGGAATGCTTCAAAAAACAATTGAAATATTATCAAAAGATACAACAAAAAAAGTGACAGATGGTGTGCAATTGACGTATATCCAACTTCTTAATCCGAATTTTCAAAAATTCACAAAATTTACACTTTTCAGAGTTTGTATAATTGATAAATAAACGGGCAAACTCCTATGGCAAGAAAAAGCCGATAAGGAGAAAAACATTGAATTGAATTGAATTAAAAATCGTGTTTTGTGCTTGTTTGTACCGAGAGTTCATAAATTAAATGGGTCAAGGGTGTCTGTGAGTTTAAAAATGTCTGTCGGAACTGGCATCGTTTTTGTTAAAGTTTGACAAATTCATTACAAAAGGAGTGAGGATTACCTACCCTAGTTTCGACAGACGTTTTTGAATTCACAGGCACCCTTGACTCATTTAATTTATGAAATCTCGGTACAAACAAGCCCAAAACACGATTGAAGAAGTTAGATACGTCAACTGCACACAATCTGTCACTCTTTTGTTGTTGCTATTGATAATATTTTGATTGTTTTGAAATTTAAGAAAATTTCGAAATTTGACGCTAAAAATGTCATAAAAAGAACATGTTGGTTACTAATGCGGAAAGCTGATTTTTTTCTCTATCTATTAATGCAAAAATCCAAAATAACGGCTATGAGAAAAAAGAAGTTGACAATCATAATTTGAAATCTAGAAGGCCTGGAAAATTTCTGTCAACGTTATGCGACTCTGAGTAATCAAAAACATAAAACTATCAAGTTTGATTGGAATAGCTTTAATGGTTGGGGAGATTAAAAATAATTTCTGAAATCAGAGTTTTTAGATTTTTCGTGATAAATCGGGAACCAATCAAAATATTCAAAATTTCTTTTTTTGATTCTCAATCGCCACAAAAATGCGCAACTTTTTTCTTATTAAACCGACCTCGTATCGCTCACCGTTTCCAAGATACCAATGGTGAGCATCGGAATTTTCACCACCCTGTATACATCTTTTTTGGTTTTGGCCGAGAAATTTGGGCGATATGTCTCGTGTATAGCGCCACGAATGTGGCTAGACTGACGCGACGTTTCGATGAATTATTGTCGCCTGACTTTTACACACTTTGTAGCTGAACCAATGAAGGTGGATCTTGATCTTTTTGAAAGACAATTCAGTCTCATACATGTTTCTTGGAAAAAGTTTCTAAAAAATGTAACGTTCATTTGTTTTTTTTTTTCGTTAAATTTTGTATTCAGCATTGCGCTGAAGGCCGTCTGAAAATAAAGTTCATGGAGAAAATAGAGGTCTCAACTCTACATTCTAGGGGCGGATCGAACGCATCATCAAGAAATCTCGACTCTGCTAACTGAAGGTGGATCGAGTTTCATCATAGGAGGGTCTCAACTCAATTACCTGAAGATGGGTCAAAACTCATCATCATCAGATTCTAACTCGTCTCCCGGAGGCGGATCGAAATTCGGCATAAACTTGTTGAAGAGTAGCAACTTATCAGCTTCCCGGTGTGTCAAAACTCATCATGGAAAAATCTAAACTCAACGTTCTTAAGTGGGATCGAAACGCATAATCAAGCGATTTCGACTCTGCATTTGCCAGGTGGATCGAGATGCATCAATCAGGGTTTCCACTCAGCATCCTTCAGGTGGGTGGAAACGCACCATCGGAAGGTGGCATCTCTACGTCCTCTGGATGGGTCGAAACTCAGCATCAACAGGTCTCAACTCAACATCCTCGTAGTGGGTCAAAGCTCACTTCAACAGACCCACAGAAGCACTCCGACAATGACAAGTTAGGAGCAGACGGCAGCCCAGGCGGATCGGTCCAGGTACAATGGTCAATCTTCATCGATCTACATCCATTCCAAGCCATTCGGAATCCATTTTTCACATCCGAAATGACAGCGAACGGCGTATAGTCGAAAAACATTCCCAAGAAACTTGATCTAGAGCGTTCGTATCGGATGTCGCGCCGCGCCGGGAAACTGGTATTCTGCTAGTATGTGGAGCCAAGTGTTGATGTGTTGGAACTGAATCATTTTCTACAGATTTGCTCAGTTCCCACATATAAATTGAATAACAAGCGACATCTTTTAATGATCATTTGACTCGGAATATTCACGTAACTTGATTCCACGGCTTTAATTTATTTTTCTCCCGATTATTTTTGGCGCATCAAAAGCGGTACGCATTGAGCTAAGACAAAAAAATATTTTCAAAAATTCAACTTTGACAGCCTATATCTCTGGTATTTTACAAGCCCGGTATATATTTTGTGGGTGCACACTTGAATGCAGTCGAAGGTAACATTCAGAGTATACAGGGTGAGTCAGATGTAATCGTGCAAACTTCAAGGATAGTTTCTCCTAGACGCCTTGATTCAGAAAAAGCATCCAGAGTATACAGGGTGAGTCAGATGTAATCGTGTAAACTTCAAGGGTAGTTTCTCCTAGACGCCTTGATTCAGAAAAACCTATATTGTATGCCTGTATCTCGCTTCCTGGAAAAGATACAGGGTGTCAAAGTTCACTTTCTCGTTTTAAAAAAATTGTAACTTGCGAACTATCCAACCAAATTAGCTTTAATTCAGCATAGGCTGGTTTGTCAAAAACATCTACCTACTCGCAAAATTTCGAAGGAATCAAGTGTGTAGCGTTGGAGTCATGGGAGGGTCATTAATTTGCAAGCATCTGAAGAAACTTTAAAATATGTTCTCTTCAGAACTCCTACACCACTGATGGGATTCTTTCGAAATTCAGCAGGTTGATAGACCAACTCCGACAAACCAGCTTGTGCTGAATTTAAGCTAATTTGGTTGAATGGTTCGCAACTCGCAAGTTTCAAAATGAAAAAGTGAACTTTGACACCCTGTATCTTTCTTGGGAAGCGAGAGGGAGGCATACCATATAGGTTCTTCTGAATCAGGGCGTCTGGGAGAAACTATCCTTGAAGTTTGCACGATTACATATGACAGACCAGTTTTTTCAGAGCGACAACAGTGAGTCATTAGCGAATCATCGGCTATTCATCGGCGAAATTGAGCTATTGAGTTCCAAGTGTGGGATGATTCCTTACGGGTGTTCAGTAGTATGCAGTAATTCACAATAATTATAAAAGAATCCAAACGCAAAAACCGTAACTTTTTTTTCAATTGAATTTTGAGAAGATCTTGAGAGCCAGATCTGTCCAAGCGTTTTAGCCACGTTTTTGGGGTTTTGTCTTCCTGTGGGATGGTCCAGGAATGGTATGATTGATCACATGGTCATGTACCAATGCATCCCTGTCTCACTCGCTTTTCTTTCTACATAATTTGGTTCCAAATAAAAAACTGCAAATATCTAACTTTTTGGCTTGTGGACAGATCAATACCAACTTTTTTTAAACAAAAGGTGAGTGATTCTTGAACATTTTCGGCAATTTCTCTTGAAATTCTCCAATTTTTCCGAGAGTTTTCCACTTTAAAACTAGTAACCAGCCAGAGACTGGGCTCAAAGATGCAGAGCTCAAAATGAATCCCTTATTAGAGAAAATATCTCAATTCTTCAATCTTTTCCGTCAACTTTTCACCCGAAGGGACGTCTCATGATAAAATTATTTCAATCAATTCCTTGCTAATCGTTGGAGAAGTTTTGGGGTGACACAAACGATTTTTTTCTATCGAGTCCAGGATTCTTTAACGTTTTATTAAGGAAACTCTTTATCAACTTGATTGTCGCGCAACTTTGCACGTAGTTCACGGCTGAACCAGAAAAGCTACTGAATGGCCTTGAAAATTTTCTTGTAGAATATTTGATTTTCTCCTACCTTGTTCTTCACTATTTTTTGACACTAATTTGGTTCTCACACCATTCAAAGAGGAATGTCACGCTGAGGGTTTTCCCATTATACTTGTACTGAATCAGCGTGCAACTTTGAAGTCGATTAAATTTGTCCCTGATAATTTTCAATAGTTACATCACATAAGTGATAAATATTTGAATATACTTTGACAATAGTGATAAAATTTTGTAGAAATATACGAGAACAAATCGATTTGGAAGAGCGAAGCTCTAGGGGTATGTTTTCAAAGCAATTTTTTATATTTTGCAGAGCCTCACGCAAAATAATAAATACCGGGGACCTATACCGGGTGGGCCATAAAAAACCGTGTTCGGAATTTTTCCTTCTAAAATTTTTATTTCGCAACCGATTTTATCGAACTTTCCAGCATTGGCCAGCCAATTCAATGGGCTATCATTTCCGTTTTTCAAAATGGCCGAGACATCAAAATTCAAGATGGCAGAAACGATTGAAAATAGGCCTTCTATTGTTCTCGTTGCTTTCTTTCGTTTCGTTGCTGCTTTTTTGTAATCGAAGCTACAAAAAAGTCAAAACCAATAATGGATTATGAAGAAATAGACCTTTTTTGTCAGTTCAAGACCACAACCAGTGTAATCGGGTCATTGGCTGAGGAGCTATTGCGAGTTAAAGGGAAGCCTACCTTTCGTTTTTTTCATTTCCGCATAACTGATCCAAATTTAGGTATTCTGTCCGCCAATCCGCCATTTGCTCATTTCACAACCGATTTTCTCAAATTTGGTATCAATGGCTAACCAATTGGACAGGCTGTCTTTTTCATGTGAGAAAATGACGTATATGTCCAAATCCAAGATGGCGGAAGCCATTGAAAATAGAAGTTCTTTTGTTCTTATTGCTTTTTAATAAAAATCAGCATAAAGTCGAAACCAATGATTATTATGAAGGAATAGACCTTCCTTGACAATCCAAGATCCCAATCAATCGAATCGGGTCATCTGCTGAGGAGCTACGGCGAGTTGAAGGAGGGTCATTCATAATACATTATTGGTTTTGACTTTCTGGTAACTTTCAATGAAAAGCAACGAGAATAAAAGAAGGCCTATTTTCAATTGTTTCTGCCATCTTGAATTTTGGTATGTTGGCCATCTTGAAATACAGAAATGATAGCCTATTCAATTGGCTATTCAATGCTGAACTGTTTGATAAAATCGGAGGAGGGATAAAAATTTTATAAGGAAAAATTCAGAGCACGTTTTTTTATGGCCCACGCGGTATATATCGAATACTGCATACTGCAAATGGCCTGTAAAATGCAAAGTGTCACTCGAGGCGTCACTTATTCACAGAAAAATTTTTTCGAATGAGTCCTCCTTGCGTAGCTCCACTGAAATTATTAGGTGTTACTTACACTTCAGTTATCCAGCAGTTCAGAATGAAATTGTTATGTTCAAGAATCTGACAAGAACTGACATTCTTGGACTGAGACGTTTGCTGACTGTGCCCAACTTCAGGTGATTTTGTCTGCCAATTTCCAAGCTATCCTTTCTTCTAGGTAAATATGGAAAAAGCAAGAAAAATCGATACCATCTTCTTCATATAAATAGCAATAGCAAATAAGTATAGCCTAAGGATTGAAAGGCAAAGAAGGTAGGTATGTGAAGTTGACCACAACTATGGAGTTTAATACCACAGCATATTGGGCGACAATTTTTTTTTCTTCGTTTCCTCCATCGCCACCTTGAAAAGAATAATTTTACGCTGGCTCAAAGACGGCATCTCGGCCGCATCGGTTCCAGCTTTTTGGCGGATTTCGCGTGTCGCCGCCGACAAAAACAATATAATGCCGCGCGCGCGGTGGAGGGACAGGCACCCATACGCGAAACTCCTCTAAAGGGTATATTAAAACCGCCGTCTGCGTCTTTTTTATTGCCCCAGCAGCGGGCAGAGACCGTGTGGCACATATTTTTGCTTTGGCAAAAGCGCACAAACTCAAAGCGTAAACGCATACAGTACCACCGCACGCTCTCTCGCAGAAGAAGAAAGGAATAAGCATGCACATGCATCAGAATCAGCAGCAGCAGCAGCAACAGAAGAGGGCGAAAAAAGTCCAACAAGAAGCGAGAGTCGGAGAGCGCGCTGCTTTGGGCTGCAGCATGCACATTTCAATAAGGCTTCGCGGTCTAGAGAGGAATAAAACCATTTCATTTTGCCGAAAATATAAAAGCCGGCTCTTGTGTGTGTGTGTATGTATGTGCCGATGCCAGAAAAGGACGGCAGCTCGTCTTGATAATGCCCAGACGAAGAGGCAAGACCCATATAGGTTAAGAAGAAGAAGAAACTGTTCGACAGTGGCGGCGATCTGATAGCAATTTTCGATAATGTTGTTCAGCAGTAAATAATACCGATATGGACTTAGCTAGAATCCGACTACCTGGTAGGTACCAGTTTAAATAAACTGCACTGAAGTCTGGATACTTTTTAACCTTCCAGTACTTGCGGAGGTCTGACCGAACCGAGCGACTCTATGTCTGAATATAGGTACCATCTAAGGTTGAAGCGAAAATTTTACAGGTAAAGTATTTCAAATATACTTTTCTCCAAAGGAGTTCAGTGAAGCATATCCAAATCTTGAGGCATTTCGATATTTGTTCTTCTGAATACCCGATTGGAAAATTGGTAGAAAAATCTTGGGGTATAGAAACAAGCCCTCCGAGCCTGATCTTCTGGCTGACCAACCTTCGCCATGACATGCTATGCATCAAATTGACCGGCTTTCCTTCCTCTACTCTCCAGGCGTTGTACCTGATCAGATTATTGTTTTCTTGTGTTGCACCATGCTTCGATACCAGTGATCATCTGGTACTTGACGATGTCTGGTAACATGCCGACGCTTTCCGGAGCAGGCCTTGACAACAGCACATAAGATAAGATAGGTGTGCGAGTGGTCGTGTGATTTGTGCTCCGCTGTTTGGTCTGTTTGTTGGCGTATTTTCGGTTTTTTGGGTTGTGATTTTGGATCCTTTGAACTGTGTGGGGGCTGTGGCCTCTGGTTTGGGTGCTTTCCTGGCCCGTTGGCCCGAATTCTGCCGGTTTCTACAGTTTGGTGAGTTCGTTCCATGATATTCTTGCGTTTTTGTGCGGTCGTACTTTTTGTCTTCTTCTGGCTGATAGTGAACGTACACCTGAGTGGATTATTGTTTATGTTGTTTATTTTCGGTGCAGTTGCACCGCACTGCTGGGCGCAGTGCTTGTATGCTACCTACTGACCTTTATTTATTTGCCTATTATATATATTACCTTATTTCTGACCTTCTGCACCAATGTGACAGACCATAATACCTACCTCTACTCTGTGCTACGCCCGGCCTCACGGTCCTGCTGGAGTTTTCGTTTGTTGTTGTTTTTGTTCTGTTTGTACACTGATTTTATACGCAAATTTTATTTATACACGGATTTTATTTATTTATACACAGATTTAATTTTATATATGTACAGACTTTTTAGTTTTATCTATTGACAAATTTTTATCTATTTTTTGTGCGTTCATCTCATTCTCTTGCCATGGCTAGTAGCTGTGCTAAATGTAGAACTAGCCGCGGCAAAGGAGCTCTGATTCGTTGTGAGGGCGTTTGTGGTGATTCGTATCATTGTTCTTGTGTTGGAGTGAGCGACATCGAATTCAAATTGTTAAATGAGCGAAAAGGCTTTCTATATTTGTGCGACACTTGCAGATTGCGATGCGAGGTGAACCTGAAAGATGGGTGGACCTCTCTCTTCGATGCCAAGTTCGATAAGCTCAGGAAGGATTTGCAGGCTGGTTTCGATCTTAAGTTTGAGATTTTGGTCGAGGATAAGCTGGAGAAGCTCTCGAAGTTGCTATCCGATAAGTGCGATGATGTTGCGACTGGAGGTAGGCTGGAAGCTTCGGAGTTGTTGGAGGAGGTGCGCTTGTTGAGGGGTGAGAATGGAGAGCTTCGGGAGCAGATTGGGAGGTTGAGCACACTTATGGAGTGTAAGTCGGCTGGCGCTTTGGGTTGTGGCACGGCACTGTCGCAGCCGGTTGGTTTGGCCACTCCTCGGAGTTATGCTGGCGCTGCCTCAAAAACTAAGGCAAAGGTTGTAATAAGGTCTAAGACTGCAAATGTTCCAGCCTCCGAACTCAAGGCTGATATTCTGAAGAAAATTAACCCCGTAGAAAATGATATCAACATCAGTGAGGTTAGGGATCTGCGCAATTCGGGTATATTGATAAACTGCAGTGACACCGCGGACCGTGTAAAACTTTTGAAGCTTGCCGAGGAAAAACTTAATTCTGATTATAATGTTCGCGGGCTCAAATCAATTCAGCCTCAGGTTCGCATTGTAGGAGTTACGCAGGATCTTGAGGAGGGCGAATTTATCCGCTTTCTCAAGGCTCAGAATCGCTCAATTTTTGCGGAGGACTCGAAGTGTAGCTTGATTAAGTTCGCTCCTACTAAGAGTAACAAAAAGATTTTCCAAGCGACAATTGGTGTTGATGCTGACACTTACAGAACCCTCATCCGCTGTAAACATGTTATAATAGGTTTTGACAACTGTGTAGTATACGACGCTATCTCTGTACTGCGATGTTTTAAGTGTAACTCTTTCCACCATGGCTCGGCAAACTGCGATAACCCCGTCAGTTGTCCCATATGCGCTGGCCCGCATGATTTGAAAAGCTGTGAAGCCAAGGTCAGACAGTGCTGTAACTGCATTTCTTTGAAAAACAAAAAGAGCATCGATATAAAAACTGATCATGCCGCGTTCGAATATAACAGCTGCCATGCTTACGGCCTAGTGGCTGACAGGCTGAGGAAGGAGTTGCTCGGTTCTGTTGCCGGATAGCAATTAGCGGTCAATGCGGCTGATGCCTCGCAGCTGTCCTCCCCTCCTGTTCCGTTTCTACCTGGTTCTGGCTCCATTCTGCGACCTGGCCCTTTTGTCTCCTGCTACTACCAGAACGTCAGGGGGTTGTGCTCGAAGGTTTCTGAGTTGTCTCGGTCGGTATCGTCGATGTCTCACATTGACGTGTTTGTCTTGACTGAAACTTGGCTCAATGATGGCGTATGTGATGGCGAGCTGTTTGATCTGCGTAGCTTTTGTGTTTTCAGGTGCGACAGGGATTTTTCATCTACTGGATCTTCAAGAGGTGGTGGTGTGCTGCTGGCTGTGGGCAGTAACCTGGGCTCATCGGTGATTAATATAAAATCTCTTGATTTGTTTCCTCAGGAATTGTTCTTTGTTGACATCCTGGGGGTCAAGATTAAGGTCAATTTCCGTACTGTTTACATTATTGTGATCTACATTCCCCCATCTACTGCTCCCCATCATTATGTTGCCCTCTTTGATTGTATTATGTCTTTACCATTCCTCAGCGGCACCGAGGAATTGGTCATCCTGGGTGATTTCAACATTCCCGAATACTCTGAGGACACTCCGTCCTTGAAGCGTGTCGCGTCTGACAATCTTGTTAGTTTTTTTGACTTTGAGCAATACAACACCGTTCGGAATGACATGGATAGGACGCTGGACTTGGTTTTTTCCAATGCGGTGTTGCGGGTTTCTGAGTCTGCCATTGCTGTTTTGCCTCAGGATAGCCATCATCCGGCCCTGGATGTGCTGTTGTCCGTCAGTCTTGCGAGAAGTAGGAGTCCGATCGGCGTGGGCAAGGGTGAGTTCAACTTCAGAAGGGGTAACTATGCTGCGCTTTACTCCGATCTCGCTTTGGTCGATTGGACTTTTCTTTGCGGATTGAAGGACGTTGACACTGCTGTTGAGGCTTTTTATTCCAAACTGTATACCTTGTTTGATAAGCACATACCTTTTAAGAGGCAGCCAACCCGCAAATATCCACCATGGTTTAACGGCAGAATTATCTCTTGCATTAGACGGAAGGACAGGGCGTGGAGGGGGTTTTTGAGGGGTGGGAATGATGCTGACCTGGCTCGCTTTAGGGAGTTGCGTGGGCTTCTCAAGCGTGAAATCGACATCAGCTATAAGAGCTACCTCATCCGTATCGAGAGGGACATCGTCCATAATCCGTCAACCTTCTGGAAAAACATCAACTCCAGAAGGCAGTGTGGAGACATTCCACCAGTGATGGTTCACGATGGCGTCGAGTACAATACGCCTCAAGGCATCGCTGACGCTTTTGCGGCGCGGTTTTGCTCCGTTTTTGTGAGCCCCTCCTATACATCGCCTCGACGGCCTGCGTGCGCGTTTCCTGAGTTCGGTGGTTTGTTGATTGTCAATGTGATAGGTGAGAGTGACGTTCTTGATGCTTTGAGAAAACTTAAGGCCGGAATGACGACTGGTCCCGATTCTGTGCCTGCCTTCCTCATTAGGGACTGCTCCTCAGTTTTCGTGAGGCCTCTGACCGACATGTTCAATCTGATATTGAGAACGTCCACATTCCCTAAAATATGGAAACGTACACGTATTTGTCCAGTTCATAAGAAAGGCAATAAAAATGAAATGTCAAATTATAGACCAATCTCCCTCTTGAGCAACTTCAGTAAGGTCTTTGAGACTGTGCTGCATTCCTTTCTCTATAATCATACCTCCAGGTTGTTGTCTCCAAATCAGCATGGTTTTGTTAGGGGACGCTCAACTGCGTCCAATCTCATGTGTAAGACCCAGTTCATCGGTGGTGTGCTTGATTCTGGTGGTCAGGTGGACGTTATTTACACCGATTTTTCAAAGGCTTTTGATACCCTGGACCACGACACTTTACTGCATAAGTTATCTGCCTTTGGCTTGTCCCCTTCGTTGGTCAGGCTCTTGAAATCATACTTATGTGACAGACACCTGTTTGTCCAGCATAACGGTTGTAGGTCTAGTGAGTTCCTTCAGCAATCGGGTGTGCCACAGGGTTCTAATCTTGGTCCTGAGCTTTTTGATATATATGCTGACGACATAGTAGCTAATCTATCTGTGAAACATTTATTATATGCCGATGATCTGAAGATATTTTGCAGAATTGATGATCGCGCCGACTGTCGGTTACTTCAGGCAAATCTTGACTTGGTTGATGAGTGGTGCAAAGCTAATTTTCTGACACTTAATGCCTCGAAGTGCTACGTGCAGTCTTACACTCGGAAGCGCAACCCAACTTTCTATGACTACAACCTGGGCGAGTACACTCTTTCCAGACCTGGCAGCGTGAGAGATCTTGGTGTTTGTTTTGACCCAGTGCTTTCCTTCAGAATGCACATAAACGATGTCGTCAAATCGGCGTTCAAAAGTCTGGGTTTTGTCATCCGAAACTCAAGGGACTTTGCGGATGTGGCTACGCTTCGTCTGCTGTACTGCACGTTTGTCAGGTCGAAGCTTGAGTATGCTTCTATTATTTGGAGCCCCCTATATAAGACTCATATTAACAGCCTGGAGAGAGTGCAGCGAAGATTTTTGAAATTTCTGTCCTTCAGGTTGGACAGTGTCTATCCTCTTAGGGGTTTCCCTAACAGTGAGCTGCAGAACAGGTTCCACTTACAGAGTTTGAACAATCGCAGGGCTGCCCACTCCGTTATTTACCTGCACAAGATTCTTTTTGGGGGAGTTGACTGCGCTGAGATTCTGAGCAGGATTGACTTTCGCGTGCCTGGTGCTCATTTGAGATCAAAAGCTCTGTTTCTGCTGCCTTTTGCCAGAACAAATCTTATGGCATCTTCTCCTCTCAGCAGGATGTACTCAAATCACAGCTTGATCGAGAATGAAGTCGACATCCTGTTCTGCACTCCTGCTTCTGTATATGCTGCCTTCTCTAAACTCGACCTGTAATTGGGCTCTGGCCTGTTGGTCGTTTTAATCACTAATAATAATAATAATAATAATAATAATAATAATAATAATAATAATAATAACAGGTCGGGAACCAGATGCTCCTCACCTTCACGGTGGATAATCTAGTAATTGCTTGGCCACACAGGCCAACGCGATAATCTTCCCGACGGCTCCTTTAGATTAATCAACCACACCATAGAGTAGTGATGAAGACGGTGAAGTGAGATCCCTCGATGTAGAGTCGTGATTTCTACACCGCTCGCACAGGACGGCTAAGAACTCGTGCTTGACTGTGTTGTAATTTCTTTCGACCTTCCTCAAGGTGCGACTTAGATAAAGAATGAGACGTTCATCGTCTGGATATTTCTGGCATAGTTCCGCTGCGATGCCGTATCAACTGGCATCAGTATGTAATTCGAATGGAAGAGCAAACTCCGGTAACAAGAATATCAGTGCCGTAACCGTGCCGTCTGTAGAATGGTGCCGTACCCAAGATAATTTGGACATCTGTCGGTCGTCTGGGTTCTGGAATTTCCAGTACATCCTTTCCTTTACCTAATCTGCGTGACCGGACAATTCGTCTCGCGGACAATTCGTAGCGGACAATTCGTCTCGCGGACAATTCGTCCCGCGGAGAATTCGTCTCACGGACAATTCGTCGCAAAATAATGTTTTTGCCCTTTGTCTTAACTTTAACAAGTCCCTTTGTCTTTTCTCGTTGCTTTTCCAACTTTAGTAAGCCCCCTTATTCCTTTTTGTAGTATTTGCAGCCCTACTGCGCATCCTGGTTTCTTCATGTCTTTGGAGCTCTGCTTAGTCCCCTTGCATCATTCTGAGAATTTTTGCTAGTACACCGAGCTTTGGGAACACCAGTAAGCCCCTCATACTTTCATGAGATATTTGGCCCCTATCGGGCCCCTCATCTTCTCTAGTGTAATTTTTGAGCTCTAATGAGTCCTCTTATGTTTTTCATTGCTTTCAGATTTCCATAAGGCCCCTTTTGCAGTCTTGTGTTATCAAGAGCTCCACTGGGCCCCCTTATTTTGTATTCAACGTAATTTGAGCCCTGCTGAGCCTCATTGCATTTTCCATGAATCAGCAAGCAGCGTTATGCCGGCATGGCATGTTGAAGCCCTATCGGGGCCCATTGTGTCTTCAGGTGTAGTTGGAGCCCCGTTGAACCCCCTCATGTTTTTTCATGACTTTAGGAGTAGGTACCAGTAAGCCCCACTTCGCGTTATTTTGTTATACATGGCTCCATGGGGCCCCCTTGTGTCTTCAATACCGTTTGAAGTTCTGTTGAGACCCCTTGCACTTTTTCTGGGCTTTCGGAGCACTATTAAGTCTCTTGTGCCTTCATGTTATATTCGACCTCTAATCCCTTGTTTCTTCAAATATAATTTCGAGCCCTAATGAACCCCCTAGAGCCCCTTGGGCCCTCTTGTGTCACCAATACATCCATGCACCAATATCATTTGAAGCGCTACTGAGTCCCCATGCATTTTTTCGTGACTTTCTGATTTTTATTGAGCCCTATGTTAGGGTGTCCCTTATATTGTCAAAATTTCGATTTTTTTCTCAAGTCACTCCGAAGTTTTTTCATTCGTTCCCATTCCCAAAAAGGAATTTTTATGCAAAATTTCAACTTCACTAGCTGATTTTTCACCCTGCCACAAGAGATTTCAAATTTTGTTCAAAATCAGGTAATGCGATCAACATATTTTTTTATAACAAGGTCATTATACTGAATAATTGTTATAATTGTTGAATAATCAAGGTAGCTAGGGTGTGTACTGATATAAAAGAATGAGATAATGGAAAAAAATATTATCGTAAAACTTAAAAAAATATTTCAATTATGAAGCATTAAACTTGCAATGTGCTTTTCCATAGAGCTTCTTTAGTACAGTGAATTTCTCGACGAGAGACCTGAGATACTAATTTTTTTCTTGAGATTCTTGACCTGAGATACTTTTTTTTCGATAGTTTAACCTATTTTCATTTGAAGGTGCATGCAGTGTTCTGGTCATTGCCGCAGTGGACGCCGCGCCATCAGGCCAGCTCAGGTTCAAATCAATTTTTAATCTCCAAAAACAAAATTATTATACATTGAGCGGATGATTTTCGTATAACAGTAGCCTAGTGAAAAAAAACACAATTTGTCAAAATTATCAATAGATAGCAAAGTTCTTTTAGTTAACCAGTTGAAACTTGTTTTCATCTAAATTTACATATCAGATTCGAGTTCAGGAGATTAAATTTAGTCGGAAAAGATATCAAACTTGTCGTGATCGGTTCTATATGGCTAGGAAAACAAAGAAAACCACCTAGCCGAGCTGAGCCCCTCCCCCACGACACCCCTCCAACAATGATCGACATTTTTTGTGCCGAAAAGGTATCAACGGGATATGATGGACCTAATTACGACATAATTGCATCCAATGGATTGACGGGTTACATCCCTTCCATTTTATGTTGCAATTTTCTAAACCTTGTGGTGTTGCTTGAAGCCCACAAAGATATAGGGTGTGTACGCAGGCCAGAACTGATAGAAATTGTCTTCGACTTGTGAAAGTGACGTTAGAATACACAGCCCACTTTGTCTGTGACTTGTTAAAGTGGCGCTTGAATGCATAGCCCACCAACATAAAACGAAAAGGTATGAAATGAAGACCAATACTCATTTATGAATACTCATGCTACCAAGCAACTTTTCAGCGACATTCGAGACCTTGTGGCAGGGTGAAAACTCTACGTATCGAGTTCAAATTTTGCAGTGATGCTTCAAAATTCAGAAGAATCAAAATAAAAGAAGTTCACGTGGTCCATGGAAATGTTCACTTTTAAGAGACACCCTACCCTATGTGTTATTTGGAGCCCTAAGAAGCCCCCTTATGTGTTTTCGTGGCTTCAGAATTCCAGTGAGCCATCTTGCGCGCTTTTGCATTGCTGGAAGCCCTAGTGTAAGTCCCTTGTGCCTTCATGTAATATACGGAGTCTTATTGGACCCCCTTGTGTCCATAAGTATAGCTTGGAGCCCTAGTGGGCCCTCTTGTGTTTTCCCATAACTTCAGAATTCCAGTAAGCCCCCTGTTGCCTTCTTATGCCATCCAGAGCGCCAGTGGGCCCCTTGTTTCTTCAACGTCTTTTGAAGCCCTGCATGCTGAGCTCTCTTACATCTTTCCGTGGCTTTCGAAGCAGTAGTAAGCACCTTGTGCCTCTATGTGATATTCGGAGCCCTCTCGAGCCCCTTTGTCTCTTTAAGCATTTAATGGCTTTCAGAGTATCAGTCTGTCCCCTTTTGATGTATTCATTTGTTATATGAAGCTCCATAAGGCCCCCTTGTGTTTTCAATATCATTTGAAACCTTGCTGAGCCCCGTTGCATTTTTCCGTGGCGTTCGGATCTCAGTCGGAACTCCTTGATTTGCTTATGATTTTTTGATTCCTTTATTGAGCCCCTTTGTGTCTTTATGTGTAATATAACCCCCTTACCTTCCGAAGCCTTCACTTGCGACGAATTGTCCGCGGGACGAATGGTTGGCCATCCGTATGCTCTTCTGGCACTAGTATTTCGGTTCCGAAAAACCTAACTCCGGGAGCAGTTCCAAACGTGGACCACAAGCAATAGTTCATGTTGCTTCACTATCCAACTGTCCAAACATATTTGAACCGAAACATCAGCAGCTAGTACGGTCTCTTATCTCCTGGTACGTTAGCAAACACAAAATCCAACAGGGCCGTGACGTCAGCTCGGACATGATCGCCTGATGAATTCGAAGAAAGTGAGTTTCGTCTACACAGTCCTCCTCTAGCGACCCTGTTAGAGCTTTACTACAGTGCTTTTCAATACCGTTACTTTTCACAACTTCAATACACTTATTATTTGATTGTTATCATTATATGATATTCTCCAAATCAATTTCTTGGAAATTATAATAGTTTGATGTAACCTCAACTGGCACCAATACTGCTTCTTTCACCTCATCACAATCATGGAATCATTTCATACGGAAGTCTTTTCCCATATATCCTAACAATGGTAATTTCTTGGGGGTCATGTCTTAATTATAGTGATCTTCCTTAGTGACTCCAAGAGCAGAAAAATCCACCTTAAATAGGTATGCAGAAGCCAGCGAAGCACCTACATCACGTGAAATTGTCGAAAGAAGAATTAGAAATCGGGTGTGAGCCTTGTTCGTCCCTAAATGTTACAGAAGATGCATGCACAAGTCCAATAATCCAAGGTCCACTCTTGAACCCAATAATTTATTTGAAAACGTCAAAATTGAGAAAAAAATTAGTAGTGAAAATCGATAAAATCGCGATGGAGAATCTGTTCCGACTCGAGTTCCTCCTGGAAAACGTCAACTTGACCCAAGACAACTGCAGCTGTGGTACGTCTCAGCAGGTGAACTCAGCATATCTTCCCAATGGGTATTCCACGGGTTTTGGGAAAAAAATTAATTCAAATACTGGACCCTTCGTAGAGCTCACATATTTTTTTTTTTAATTTTTGCATTCATTTAGGCCCCGAAAAAAATTAAGAAAATTTTGCGTGACGTCACGCATCCTTGGACCAAAGTACGTTAACAGATGGCGCCAGGTGAAGCTGGATTCCCAGATGCGAATATTCGGACAGAAATGCGATTTTGTATGTCAACTTTTGAATTCGAGGGCTCTGACTAGCCAGTATGAGGACTTTGACATAAAATTTCGCATTTTCTGTCAGAATATTCGCATCTGGGAATCCAGCTTTACCTGGCGCCATCAGTTAACGTACCTTAGTCTTAGGATGCGTGACGTCACGTGATTTTTTTTTCGGGGCCTAAATGAACGCAAAAAAATCAAATGAAAAATATAATAAAAATAACTTTCAGTTTCGAACCTTTTCGTTGAGTTGCTGTAAATGAAGCTGAAGTGAAAGCTTCCAACGTTCCAGATGAATTTGGACAACAAATCTGTACTGTTCAACGACAAAAAGGGCAATCACTTGACCGCTACAAGAGAGCCAGGAAAGGAAACGGAAATCGATTGATGCAATCTGATGCCGCCGAGCTGTCCCATGCATCCCTATGACTAAATCTCAACGGATGGACCAACAAGACATGCTACCTTGTATAGAATGTGGTGGACCGAATTCTACGTGCGGTCCTCCAGTAATAGATTGTGTAGGGATGAGTAGGAGTGGAATAGATTATATGGGTTTCTTGAGTATGGAAAGAGAAATGGGTGGTATGAGGATGGGTAGGGATGGAATAGATTATATGGGTTTCTTGAGTATGGGAGGAGAAATGGGTGGTATGGGAATGGGTAGTATGGGATTGATGACAGGGGTAGGGGAGACATCAGTATAATATGGGAGGTATGGGCATAGAATTAATATTATTAGTACTGCGTATTCGACACCAGTAATGGTCATGAATAGATCTTATCATCATTATTATCATTATAATTATAAACAAATTTTGGAGTTTTGAGAGAGGTATCCTGTTTGAAAATAATCTAAATATTATCCACAGTTCGGTTTAGAATGGATACTTCTCGATATCAGAAGCAGTGTCAAAAAGAAGTATTTTGCTAAACCGCTTTTTGAATAATAAAAATAATTCATCGCAACTAGGAGGCAGGCAAACGTCAGTCGCGAAGTGTTACTTGTCGAAAATTTCCCTTCTCAGCAGCTGGAACTTCTGCTTTTTGTGCAATTATTAGCATGAAGTGGCTGGCCTGACCCGACCTGACCTGATCTGACCTGACCTGACCTAACCTGAGGTGATCTGACATAATCTGACCTGACCTGTGTAGCATTCCAATAACTTTGATGCCTACTCATAACCATAGTCATAACGGGAAAATATACCATTCTGAATCACATGTATATGTATACATAAAACCTGTGTGTTTGTATGATACATATTTAGTTGGTGGGGTTCAAATCAGTCTGAAAACTTGAAGACGACAAAGTTTCCTTTATTTGGAAGACGACAATACAATCCCTCAGAAACATATTGTGGTATTCCCCCTTTGTTTTGTTTGTACGTTGCTACCTGAAGTAGGTAGGGTCGTTGACGTTCGTTGTGTTTGCCGATCGAAGAGGGAGATGGCGCTGGCGCGCGAGCGGCGGCCGCGAGCAGACAGAGAAGAGAGTCAGCTGTGGTGAGGAACACATTATTTTAAGTGCTCCGGTGTGTGTCGTTTTCACGTATTCAAGGTCGGTCTTTCTTTGATTATTGTATCGTGATTTTGGCTTTTACCCACTCACCAAATCATGCGTTTCGATACCTATTTTGTCCGTGAAATTATTGTACATAACGCGAAATTCTTTGTTCTCTTTGTTCTCAACGGGCTTGCATAACCCGCAGTTTTTCCCCTTTGAAATCAAGGTGCTTTGCACTTCTTTGAATTTTGTGTGATTCATCTATTCCCCAAACGATCTGAATTTTGATGGCATTGGCCGTAATTTAGTGGGTGTACACTTTGTGCACTCATCACGTGACCTTAGAATTGTGCTGTCGCGCGTATTTCGAGGTTTCATCAATTGTTTCTTCTCCACAAGTTACCTCACAAACAGTAAGACGACAAAAAAAAATCTTTGCTACGCCAAATAAGCCGCTAAGTAGAGAACCGTACTTTTCATGATTCATTCACATTTCATTGTTCATTGTCGGGTTATACCTGAGAGTAAACTGAGGAATGAAGACTTGTACGCTTCTCCGTGTCCTGTGGGGGGTCCACCACTTGTATGAATCTGCCTTGTTGAGTCTACTAAGCTTTTCTTATTTGGGGGGAAATTATGTATAACGACAAAGAGAGGGCCACAGGTTGGCTCGAGTCGATTTTCTTGTATTTACTGTTATTTCTTGTATGTGATTACTGTTCACTAACCATTGTTTTGTTTTGTATGTATGTAACGTATGGTCCGAAAGTTTTGGGAAATAGTTCTAAGCTAATAACTTTTTCTGAGTAGTCTTTATTTTCGTACTTGATATTGCAAAAATCAAGATCATCTATAACAATAACAAATTCATATTCAACATCTTGAAAATGGACCATTATCTTCGATGGATCTCAATTATCTTTTGCCATGTTCCATGATTTTCTGTATCAATTTGTCAAATGCGGAATTCTCTAATGTTATTGAAAAATGTGACGCCGTAATTGGTCTTCATTCGCAGCTTCCCATCCCTTGTTGTATACTATCCTGCTCAATACTTACCAAAGATCTTATATTGGTCGAGCTTGCGGTACATTGGGAGGCAGGAGCTCTGAGAAATTAATCCTGCTGTTGTCCAGGGAATGATCGAACATGGCAGAAGAAAACTGAGAGCCATCAAAGATAATGGCTCATCTTCAATATGTTGAATACGAATTTGAAATTGTTAAAGATGATGCTAGTTTTTGCAATATAAAGTTAAAAAATTAAAACTATCCAAAAAAAGTTATTAGCTTTTAAAAAAATTCCCAAAACTTTCGGACCATACGTTATGTATCTGTGTGGTTTTTGATGGGTAACTGCTGGGGAATTTCGGGCGAATGCGTTATAGATACTTCTTTCTCCCAATTGCTTACAAAGAGTATGACCAACTCCAACTTCTCTACTTATTCATCTCTCACCTGTCTCTTGTTTATTTATCTACCTTTTTATCTCTTATTTGTTTCTTGCTGATTTATTTACTTGTTTACTGATCATTTGTTTCTTGCTGATTTATGTACTTGTTTACCGATCTGTTGTTTATTGCTTACTTATCTATCAATTTGACTTCTTTTGCTTGTAAAGTGTAAAATGAATTGTTCAGCGTTCAAAGTGTGAGCGAACGAGTTTCCTTTTGTTGTTACGTAAATAACTTGTAAACGAAGCAAACGTTTCAAAGAGGTTCAAGCACCGATTCACACTGACTTGATCAATGCATCACTGAAGTGACTTCTCTGTCATTTCATCATGACTCATTCACACTTGACTTTTTCAGATCATTTGGGAAGGGATTTTTTAGCAATCAACCAGGCAATACGCATGGGTTTCTTTGACGTGTTCTTTTCATGTGTGCCTGTCAGCAAATGCGTCACTTTTCCTTTGAGATTGAATTGACAGTTTGACATGTTCCATGATTTCTTATTTTGTTTTGTTAATCTGATTTTGTGTTCATTTTGATATTGTAAATTCCTGCATTGTCTAAATAATTTGTAACGATTCTTCTTGTTTCATTTGTTTGTGTTTTGTTGTTCTTCATTCACGTGGTGTCATTTTATCATTGTCAATTTCTTGTTGTGATGTGTTTTGAGAAAAGAAACAAATTCATTCAAAACTTTGCAATTGATTTTAAATAGGTAAACCCTAATTTCGCTTGCATGTCATTCGCGTTTCATTCAAGAATCAAACCTCATCTCCAACGACACATTCTCATTTCGAGTAAGAGCTCAACACAACGTAGATAAAATGTAAACGACGTGGGGAATGGAAGAAACAACGACGATCACTGCCAACATCGAAAACGGGGATACACTACAGGAATGGTGCCGTGACCTGGATATACTACAATATATCGACATGAGAAAACATGAAGCAGAAATACATGGTCAAACTGTACAGCACTGGATAATGATAGAGGAAGAAAATTCTGGGAATTAGTCAGCTTCTGACTGGAACAACTTTTACGCATTCAGTATTTAGCTGATGTCTACACTTCTGAATCGGAAGATTATGATTCATGCAACAACTGTACCATGTGTCATGTTTGAACCATGAAATGCAAGGTAGTTTCGTCTAATGTCCGGACTAGAAGATCCTCGTAATGAGATGTGGAGTACAGAAAGTTCTTCGAATCATTCAGAGTGGCCCATCACTCCAACAGATAGGTTTTCAGGCAGCTAACCTAATTTTACCGAAAAAAGCTCGGACAGGTTGGTTATCTTTCTCAAGGGGACGTTCAACTGCTGATAATTCAACCACTATTCCATCCCCATAGCCAAGGTGCCTGTCTCTTCGGAAATTTCAAATGAGAATAGGGGTTGAGCGACACATATATCAAAACTCTCCTAATTATCTTCACAGGAGTACTTTTTTATTCGAGTCAATGATTCCCCTCTGGAATTTTGATATAAAATGCGCCTACGCCTTCATGTGGAACTTTCATAACTTCATGTTACCTTTCAACAAAATGTACCGATGAATACCTTCCCTATATAAGTACATGAATAAATAGAGCCATCCTTTTTACAGAATGAACCTCAACGGTGCGTTTCTGTTGAAAATATGTTTTTTTTTGTTCCACAAGAACCTTGAATGCATTTTGTAGCAAATCGGCAGGCGCCCTCAGAACAAAATGTTGGAGCAAAAATGTCTTGTATATCAGAGAAAAAGGACCGCTGCGCTGTAAAGATAATTCAAAGAGCTTTAGCGTTGGCAACCCCTATTATTTTCATGTGAAATTCCTAAAGAGATTGGCACCCCGGCAATGGGGATGAACAGCACGGTTGAATCATTACCATTTGAGCGTTCCCCTTGAAAAAAATTAAAGCGTCCCTTCGGAAAGAAGAGGTTTTTATTTGGAAACTATTGGAGAGAAATCTGCGGAGCTAACTCAGGGAACCAATAGAGCTTCAGATTACATCTACAGTTTATACCTCAATTTTTTCTTGGCCGTTGCCGACAGAAATGGTATGCGTCTGCTTCAGCCCCAGATGGCAAGAGCAAACTCGAGAAGCACACAATAAGATATTTCAAAGCTACAAAACGAGGAAATCAGGGGCTCCATCAGGGCTTTGAATGTCGGGAAGACTAAGAGATACCATGGGGTTCTGGTACCAAACCACATAGGAGAGTCGCACACGCCGACGGATACTGGAGTCCCGAAAGTTACAACGAAGCTTAAAGAAACACAAGGGTTCATGGCAGCTCCAAACGACACTTGAAAAACAAGAACAAAGGATTGGGGTCCGCTGTTGCCCTAAATATCACCAAAAAAAAAACAACAAAAAAGGGGCACACCTATATCTGTAACATCGTGTGACCGTCAGTTGGACGTAGATCCCTATAAAATTTGTCAGGCCGATATAACAAAGCTCACAGGTTTGGTATCCAACGAAATACTATGGGCCAAACCATAGAAGGCCAAACGCAGATCAACGGCCGCTCCCGCTGATATCGGCCAGGAAAAAGTTTGGAAATTCATAGCACCTGTCCGGAAAATGGTGGAAAAACTACAACTTGAGCAATAATTTGATTCCTTCATTGTGTGGCCTCCAGCCGAATTTGCTTCAAATCCATCAGATAGATTTTGGATGATTAAATGGCACAGTTTGAACTTTGTAATTTTTTATTATATGACAGATGATGAATGGCGAAATGCTTCCAACGGTTCTGAATACAGTTTTTCACCGGCTTTCCAATGACATATTGCAAGTTGAATTCCGTGAGATAAAACTTTTAGCGTTTTTTTCATAATGAAACATTTGTTTGACAGATGACAGCCAAAATCTGATCCGGTCATTCGACAGCAAAACCATGTCTGCCAAATTGCCAAAACCAAGTTTCAAGTCAGTCGGATCAACCGTCCGGCAGATATCGTGGGAGATTACAAATACACAGACACACACACACACAGAGACAGACAGACAGACGGAGAGACAGACATCATTCTAGAAATGGTCTCAATCGTCTTGGGGGGGACCTCGAAATGGATATATCCGTCGAAATCTTAAAAAAGTTTCTGCACGATTACAATAGATACATTTTCTTTCATGTTGGTGGGGGGCCGGGAAAGTGAAAATCGACCTGGCCGAGCTTTTTATAGTGCCCGGGAGCCCGTCTTTCTGGGTCTTTATTGGGGTACCGTGTATGTTGTTGGATTGGACTTGGTTCTTGTTCTCTATGAAATCTGTCGGCAGGGTACAACACTGCTTGAGCAAGGAGCGACCCTAAGTATAGGATGGTGTCGATGGCTCTCGAAACCAGGGGCCCTATTCTTGCAACGGGGAACAGGGCTCAGATGTGTGGTCGCTAGGCAAGGGCCAATCATAGCTCTCCTTGCATAGAAACATCGCATGAGAACTTTGCATGTTCCCCGTTTCAAGAACAAGACCCCAGCTGGATGTTCGCAGCATAAGCGTAATGAATAATACGAGAAGAGCAGGAAATCCACCGTGACCTAGAATTTTATTCAAGGTCACAATAATAGGTAGGAGTGTAACTCATATGAAGAAGATAACCAACCAGCTTAACTTCAGTTCGTACGACGTCAACTGAATGCCATTTCGTTTCTTCTACATTCAGTATATGTATACAGCCGCCCTCATAATTCTTGCAATGCAAGTCAAGTTTTGTGGAGAAAAAACGTAAGATTTATTCGCAAATCGGACGATTCGAGCATTTTTTCAGTCCAGTCTACGCCACTGGAATCCCTGTTCTCATATGGGTCCGGGTGGTGTTCGGGGCCTCGCCGTGGTGTGCTTTTCTGGCCGCGATGCCTGATGCAGCGCGCTCTGTATGGCGCAAAAAGAAGAGAATTCCCCGTCGAAATATTAGTCCGTCCTCGTCCGACCCGCGCGAGTTTATTGCTTCCAAAAGGATTTTTATGGTACGGCATTTTTATTGCGGACAAGTTTTAAAAATTCAAAAAACAACTGAAAATCGCAGACAAAATAAATCATAAAGCCGAGATGGGAATTTGAAAAAGGAACAAGAAATGCGGGGCCTTAAAAATTCGCCCGTTTTAATTGCATTTTTAAATGAGTTGTGGAAGTTTTAAGGGCACAATGCGGTGAATTTATATTGGTTTATTAATTTTAATTTGACGGGTCCAGTAGGCGGCGCAAAAAACCCGCCAACAACGAAACGTCTTGGATGTGTATGTATGTGTGTGTGTCGGGGACTAATGGATGGACGGACGGCACTTTTTGGTATTGCACGCACATATTGCATATTGCATGGACATGGCCCATGGGCGCATTTCCAAAACCATCGGGCGCGAATTTCATTCAAATTTCATCGGTGGATGGAGCTGGAACGTTCTTCATTCAACTTCGCTTTTTTTCTTGGTTTCACTCAGACATCACGTCCACTTTTTCCACAAGTCTGATCAAAATCACAGGCATGCCAACAGATCGACGTTCCATTCTAAACTTGTATATTTTAGTCCCAATCATAGTTTCGTCGTATGTTGGTTCAACAGCATCACAGCGCAAGTATTTTTGGGGAAAAATTGCGGCAAAAAATATCTCTACATCACATAGGATCGGCAGAAAACAATCTATCAAGTAGGTAGGTATCTAAGGAACTGAAACTAGAATTAGATTGCAATAAGTAATTTGTTGATTTTGTTTTTTTTTTATCTGTCGGGTTATTTTTTTTACTAGCCCCAGGTACACACGTCTTATCCAAGTCAATCATTCATAGGGGAGAGTAGGTGAATATCGATCACTTAAGGCAAAAATTTCAAGACCATCAGTCGTTATGTGCACTGTCAAGGCTGTACGTTTTGTACAGTATTTCCCAACCGTTTAACTACCCAAACCTTAAATGCCCACTCACTAAGTAGAAACATTTTTGAGAGAAAAATTCAAAAGCAAAGTAAAAATTTTAGCAGGTGATATCGACCAGTCAGTGGGGTAAAATCGATCACCAGGTCGGATAATATCGATCGCACGTTTTCTTAACCATTTTGTATTTTGCATGCTTATCAAAAGTGCAAAAATACAAGTTGAAACATCTCTTTTCGAAAAAGGTCTAATCTTATTCTTATTTTGCCCCCCTAATCCTGATATTCATCAAAAACGACGCCCATGTTAGGAACCCAAAATAATAACAGAGAAAATTAAAAATAATCCTTGGGTAGGTATTCTCAGGAACCTCGTCAGGTCATCTTCGCACCACATGAGGCACGATTCGTTTTTCGCCGGTATTTCTCGCAAGGCATCTGAAATGATGTATAAAACTTCATTTGTACAATATCGACCAATATCGAGGGTAATATCGACCATCGTGATCAATATTGGCCGACAACAAAAGCAAAAAAAAAAATCTTTGATGATGAAGAACTAGTTTAGATTATGAAATAGCTCTGCAATTGAAAGTCTGCAATGCCTTATCATAAACACTCCTGAGCTTAAATCACATCGGCTAGAGACAATAATTTGCTACTGACAGCTGTGCTGGAGTTCACTTGCAAAATGCCAGATGGCACTCTATGTCATGATTTCAAAAAAAACTCACAGGCTGGGCCATAGTGATGCAGTCGATATTAGACCGCGGTCGATTATCGCCTCTTTTCCCCTACAGTGCTCTTTGAAAGTTTGGAATAGTGGATTTGTTTTTCCTTTGTCAGGAATATCGAAAAATGATTGGCCTGAACCAGCTATCAGTCGTATGCACAATGAATGATTCGTTCGAAATAAATTGATTTGTAAGTGTTTGTCTTGAGTGGACTCTCACCTTTGAGTTTTTTTACCTGGAGCTCCAGCTTCAACTCAACATGGACTTCAATTTTTTTTCAAATTGGTAAACGATGAAAAGTTTTCATTGCAAAATCAAAGAGGTAATTTTTTGAGATCACCCTGTGAATAAAGGAGTAGTGAAAAATTCAGAGGCTGTCCCAAGGTAATGGGGTCATATTTCATTGTGGTGTTGAAATCCAAGAGATTTTCTTTTTCAAACGGGACACCCTTGACAGTCGAGGAACTTTGCACTGGTTCAGCTAACACTCTGTAGAAATTATATGTGAGGCATGCAATATTTTGGAAATATACGGACTGATGACTTCTCCAGTCGTCTAGTAAAACAGTTCAAACAGATTTCAAAACATTTGTAGCTGTCAAATTGTATCCCAATTTCAAATTGAGCATATTTTTTGGGAATGACGTTAACTATGATGCTTAATTTGAAAACAGCTTTCTCGAGTGATTTTTGAATTTTTGGATTCTTTCTGCAGCCTCCTAATCTGGTGAGGCATTTTTGGTACCGGCACATTCTTATCTATTTTCATTTGGAGTTGGTAATACTCATACACATTTTGAGTGACTAGTAGACTAGTAATAGTAATGGTTGGTTGAAGCCTTTGCTAATCATCAGCTCTACGCTGTGAGCTTGAGGAACTCGCCCGCATATTCTCCGGTCCAAAATAAGAGACACAGTTCTCATACCTAAACATAAGTCGAAAAATGCTTTGTATGGGAGTTACAGACCCCTAGTAAAGGGGGTTTACTATGTAATCCCGACAACCTAAATCCCAACACCCCAAAATCCCGACGGACGGAGCCCCGACAGCCCAAATCCCAACACCCCAAAATCCCAACGGACGGAATCCCGACACACAGTAATACCGACATACCCAAAACCCCGACATATCTAAAAACCCGAAATCCCAGAGTTAATCTCCCAAAATCCCGACGGATTGAACTCTGACGCTTCCGTCAGTCTAAAGCCTGACAGTTTGAATCCCGACAGTCTGAATCCCGACCTCCATAATCCCGACCGACCCAAAATCCCGGCACCTGAAAATTCCGATAGTCTACATCCAAAATCCCGATAAACTGATCTAAAATCCCGACACCTACTCGTATTATTATAGAACCCGAAAATATCAAATCCATACCAAATGTCCATGTGCACACCTCCTTTCGTATCAAGTCAAACCATGAGTAGGCTGATTAAGGGCTCCAAACTACATTTGAAAACACATGGAGGCCCGATAGGGCTCCGAATATAATATAACATGGAGGCACAAGATGCTTTATAATGCTCTGGAAGCCACGTAAAAATGTAAGTGCGGGCTCAGCAGGGCTTCAAAAGACGTTAAAGAAATAGCAAGGGGACCCTCTGAGAGCTGCAAGGGCTTTCAACATCGCAAGAAGATACAAGGGGGCTTACTGGAACCCTAAAACCCACGAAAAACACAAAGGGGCTGATCAGGGCTCCAAACTACACTTGAGGACACAAGAGGCCCGATAGTGCTCCGCATATCACATGATGGCACAAGGTGCTTACTTATGCTCCAAAAGCCATAGAAAAATGTAACGGGGCTCAGCAGGGCTTCAAAAGGCGTTATAAAAACAAGGGGGCCTTCGAGGGGTCACTAAGGCTCACATCAACAACGCAGGAAGGAACAAGGGAGCTTGCTGGAATGGAGTTTTATACAAAAAAAAAAATTTGATTGAAATGAAAACTACATTGAAAAATAATTGACCCGTGTTTTTTTATTCAGTCAAAAACCGTATCGTTTGGGCGCAATAAATAAATAACATCAACTATTTCTGACGTCACAGCGAGTCACCGCCTATACCGCCTGTGTAAATGACGTCAGAAATAGGCATAATATAGGAATTTCGTTTATTTATTGCGGCCAAACGATACGATTTTTGGCTGAATAAAAAAATACGGGTCAGTTATTTTCCAATATAGTTTCTGATTCCATCGAAAAAAAAATTTTTTTTTCAAAAGTATAATACTCCATTCTGAAAGCACAAACAACACAAGGGGGCTCGGGCTCATCAGAGCACCAAACGACATATGGGGGTACAAGAGGACCTGATGGAGCTCCGAAAGCTATGAAGAATGTAAGGGGGCTAGCAGGTCTTTGAACAACATTGAAGACACAAGTAAGCCCAGTGGAGTGCTTTATAACAAAAGGAGGCTTACTTGTACTCTGAATTCACTATATTCAAGGGCTTAAGGGCGCCCGAGAGGGCTCCAAATATAATATGACGACATAAGGGTGTCTACTACTTGTACTTCTAACGACATGAAAAAATATGAGGGGCTCAGGAGGGCTCCAAAAACGGTAAAGAAAAAAGGGGACCCGATTCTGGACTTCTGGATAACACAAGAAGCGAAAATGTTTACTAATTCTTCAAAAGCCACGGGAAATGCAGGGGGGCTAAGCAGGACTTCAAACGACATTGGAAGAACAACAACAATGCAAGAAGGTACGAAGAGGCTTGGTAAAACTCTGGAAGCCATGAAAAAATACGAGAAAACGCATCGGGGCTCCATCGACACATAAAAGCACAAGAAGGCCCGACAGAGCTCCAAAAATCAACGAAAAATGCAAAGAGGTTCAGAAAGGCTTCAGTCGGGATTCGGGGTGTTGGGACTACGGGGTGTCAGGGTTCAAATTGTCGGGATTTGAGCTGTCGAGATTTTGAGTCTGTCGGAATTATAACCTATTAGTGGACAACGTCCCATTGAAGGGACGACGCCATTTGTTTCAATAACTTCAATAAATGGGAGTTTATCAGAGCGCACGCCTCCGAATATCATTGTCCAGACTTGTGGCAAGTGTTTTCAGCGGTTGTTTGTTGTAAAAAAGTGTAACTGGTGTTTCAGCAATAAAATGGATTCTGAACTTTATTCCTCGCAACGTGGAGGGTAAGTATCTTGCTTTATAGGGTAATCTTATACTACTTTTGGCGGTTTTTTCATATGAAATACTTGAAAATAACTATAGTGGATAGATTCGGTTGATTGGACGGTGATTTAGAAGTACAGTTTCCACAAAATATTAGGAATAATGTGATGTCCCTTATAAGGGACGCCGCCCACTATGACTACTATTCGAAGTCTACATTTTCGCAAGTTGACACTCGCATAACTGCTGGACATCATAGATGATGACGATGTGGTACCTCCTGATCAAATTTTTATTCTGCCATCCATTGATAGTGATCATTCCGACGATGAACATGTTGGAAATATCCACTTACCACTTACCACGCGGTATTTTCAATCAGCCTTGTGGAATTGATAAACAAAGAAGAAGAAAAAGATGATTATGATGATGACTATGACAATGAAGACTCATTGCCATAATCTGAGCTACAAGGGCGCCCAGAAGGTAGCCTAACAATAAAATCGAAATACATATTTTTCCTATCTATACCTCTCCCCTGGTTTTTCTCTTTGTAACTAATAACTAGAGAGCAGATTTATATGCGGTAAAAAAGCTCGGAATATGTAGTTTATATGCGCTTGAAAAGTATCAAAATATGCGCTAAAAATGTTCAAATAAAGCAATATATGCGAGTAAATATGTGATATAAGCTGCAAAAATATTGAAAAATTTTAACATTTCCATGTAAAACCAACCAACCAACTCTGACCATCGAAGTAAAAAAAAAATTATCGAAAATTTTTAATTATTTTTTTCTTAAAATGAAAAAATCGTGATTTTTTTGGCACATCTAGATAAAATGGCCAAAGTATTGACAAATATCCAGTTATATGCAAAAATATGGACTAAATATGCGGCTATATGCGATTATATGGACTATCAATTTGTATGCAGTAAAAACTCAAAATAATAAATTATATGCAAAATAAAACTTGGTATTTAGATTCCTTATAGATTTAGTGTTGCCGTCTAGAGTTAGACTTTCTAGACTCTTGTCTTGAAAAGGCGTCAAGACTTAGACAAGACCTCTAGAAACTCTTGTCTTGAAATTTCTAGACAAGACAAGAGTAGGGCTGTCAAGATCAAGAGTCTTGATTAGACTCTTGAAAAAGAAAAATTGAAAAAAAAATCAGATATAATCCTCTCCGTTGATGATTTTTAGTTTCTACCTCGGTTTCTACTGAATGTGTGATTAACTTGGAGATTTTTCACAGAGTTTTTTGACAACATAAAATAACATGAATGAGGGTAAACGGTATGACAAAATAAAATGCTATTAAAAAAAAATCATCTACTTCTATCTACTTGAAATGAAAATGATTGCAATGGGTTATTACACTTTTCTCATAAAAAAATCTGGGAATTTGGGAGTTTAAATTGGAAGAATAATGAAGCAATAAACTTGTTTTGCGCTTGCGCACTAGGCAAACCATCATGTCATTATGCATTGACCGTTGTTGTCAGGCTGTCTGACAGGAAGTTTACAGTCCATAAATATTCACTAGTTATGATTAAAAATTAGGAAAAACAAAACAACACATAGATAAAAGCATCTTTCTGTATATTGTGAATTTTATACATAAGAAGACAATTTAATGTTTGGTTTGTGGTGGCAGTTCACTATAAATTTATCAATTTTTCATCAGAGGATGAGAAAGCGTTGCCAGAGAAATGCCATTCGAATGAAATCTCCTCCAGACTCTGTATGTCTGTACTGTTTTTTTTTTGTTCTCATGCGAAAGTTTCGTCCAAGTGATTTTTTTTTCAAGGGCTGCTCTAACATCTTCTAAGAAATTAGGTAGCTCGATGAGGCTTTTGGTCAATAGCTGCGAGGCGAAGTGTTTCTTGCTAATAAAAGGGAAATGATTCAGACAACATGCTGCAGCCAGATATCCTTTCAATGTACCAAAACAAAATACCAATTAAGCTAATGCTCTTTTCAACCTTGAGTGAAGTTAGTCTTCTTGCCCACGTCAGGTTGACACAAGCGGGAAACTGACACAGGTCTGCAAATAATTGGTATATTTTCGACAAAAATATTGGACCACGTCCGCACCACAACATCTGGGAACTCTGGGTCCAGCTTAAACCCAATTATTTACATTTCTTTGTCCATCAGCAATGTTTCGAACACCAAACAGCAAAAGAATGTTGAAGTTGATTGCTTAACTTTCCGAGCCGATGGACTGCGGCGAGTTAAATTTCTATATCCTTTCCCGGTGTCAGATTTTTTGAGTACTTTTTTAAATAAACAGTAGTTGACTATATTTATTCAGGCATCAACCTACGGATATAAAATCGTATCTTGTTTTCTAATATAAGACCCCATTGCAGACATATGTCTACTAACAGGTCGGGGGTGGCGGTGGCAACCTTTTCTTTCAGCATTCACACCAATGATAAATTTCAATGTCAATAAAAGTGAGTCTTTGTTTTGAAATTTGAACTTAAATATACCCAAGTAGAATATTTGATTGGAGCCCAGTCTCTATTCGAAGGGTGCTCCTTGCTCCTCACAGTTTCTCTGTTTTTCTTACTAAAAGATGTTTATATCTCTGTCACGTATTTTTCTTGGAAGAAGGGGTTTTATATAGTGATTTAGTTTCAAGAGTCTATCTAGACTCTTGAAAAATTTCCATCAAGAGTTAGACTCTTGTCTTGAAATTTTGAAATTATCTTGACATTTCAAGACAAGACAAGAGTAGGGCAACTCTTGTCTTGTCTTGTCTAGACGGCAACACTATTATAGATGGAAACGTCAAGCTGCAAGTCGACAGTTGCATCCAACTTAGTGAATAGAACATGTAAAAAATTATAAATCCGCTCTCTACTAATAACACAGATGAATCTTGTGAAAATAAAATGGCTACAGAATCCTACGGAGGTCCCAGATAATGACATATGCATAGAATATGATCCCAAACTACCATCTTTGGACCAGCTCTAATGCCTCTAGTCTACAGTTGAATATTCCAAACTTTTTTAAATGAAGAGCTGCTCAGCTTGATTATAAGGAAAATAACAGATATGCTCAACAAAGAAACGACAACTTGGACTTGACTCTAAATGAGCTATATGTATTTTTAGGAATTCTTCTTCTATTGGGGTATGGGAAATATCCCAACAGAAGGCTGTTTTGGTCCAGCGAAGGTGACCGCTCCCCAAGCAGTGCTTCAAGCTTCAAGGATAATAAAGAACCAAATAGATTATTGCTGTTACCCCATATTATAACTGATATTATTCAATAAATATTCTTCTTCATTCTACAGTTGTATAATTTTTTCACTTGTCACTAACTTGATCAACAATGAGCAGCGTCCCTTATAAGGGACGCCCAAAATACTAAAAACCTATGAATTGATTTTCAAAATTTTGCCTCTGCTGTGTTTCATTAAGACTCTTTTACTTAAATATGATAGAAAAACATATATTTTTTGAAAAAAATAACTTTGCCCACTAATAGGATAAGGTGTCGGGATAAAGACTGTCGGGATTCTGAGCTGTCGGGATCAGGAATGTCAGGAGAAAGCTGTCGGGATTCAGGCTGTCGAGAAGACCAGATGTCGGGCCCTCTGTGTTCTGATAATCAAGATATCATACTTCATTCAAATATGTCCAGTTGAAAAAAAAAATAAGATCAAATGTTCGAATCAAGCTTGTTGTGAGTTTTATTCATAATGTTGTTAGTCTTGCTACGTCGCAACTGTTTTTGCTGAGGTTGAAAATTTTTATTAGATCGATTTTGCAGTTTTCCTCTGTTTTTTTTTTGGACTGTTTTTTATCCACTTGCTTACTTTTCTCAAACTTGTAGAAGATATTTTATATTTCTTCTGATGGCAGCCAAACCAAGATTAGTTTCCGAAATTTTTCTCAATACTGGGAAATATGTCAAATACTCACAAAATCGTGAGAAGTCAAATTTTTATTCGAGCCAGGTGAGCCCCAACGTGCTCAAAATATTGAGCAAGGATCATATTTTGAGTAACCGGTTCAATCCATTCTTATATGAACAAGATAAATTTTGAGTCTTCAGAAAAGTTGTAAAAATGCAAAAAAGATAAAATAATCATTCCATTTTATAAGCTCAAAAACTCAACCCTTTCAAACAAGTAACCAATAAATCTTGAGCCTAAAAACAATACAAAATCATCCGTAACTAACATTTCGAGACAATATCTTGAGAATAAAAAATCCATAATTTTGTATGAATTTCCTTGTCACCTACCACTTCTTTATTTTCTTCACAATTCTGTAGGTACTGGACTGAAAAAATCGATGCTCATATTTTTTCAACTACCGAGAGTTCATAAATTAAATGGGTCAAGGGTGCCTATGAGTTTGAAAACGCCTGTCGGAACTAGCATCGTTCATTTTATGTCTGTAATTTTTTGGTTATCGTATTCTGTCAAAGCAATCACATTTTCGGAACATTTAAAATATGGTTTTCACGGAAGGGCACAAAACCTACATCATCGAGGCGTAGTTTCGAACTTGTGTGCGAAGAAATGAAGTTTGAGGATGTAGCCAGCGTTTATGTTCAGAAGATTTCCAGCAGCACTCTCCAGATTTTGCAGCAGTACCTACCAGATAAGTTTCAAAAGTGTCTTGCACATTCTCTCAAGAAAATGGACTCTCTTTGGAAACATGCCAGAAGATTGTCAAGAAGGACTTGGCCATGAAATCGTTAAAATACAGAATGCAGTCATATCAAGCTCTATTGCTGGCAGACCACCCCAGACGTCTTCCTTACTGGCACTGGTTTGTGGATGATTTGATGAACGACAACCTGCTCAACTTGACTTTTTTACTGAAGAGGTGTGGTTCCATCTTTCGGGGTGCATCAATTCACAAAATTCACGCTGATTTACACAAACGCACTCATGGTAGGATCAGAGATCAATAATATGGGACGTAACTTGTCAAAGTTTGACAAATTTATCACAAAAGGATTGCGCTAGTTTCGACAGACGTTTTTGAATTCACAGGCACCCTTGATCCATTTAATTTATGAACGCTCGGTAGTAACACTATGATAAGCAAAAGTACTAAATTCCATCCCCAAACTCGATTCTCGACTTTCAAAAATAAAGTAAGTTCGTTGAAATTCTATGGAATACCCTGACAATAACTGAACTCCTCGAAAAATCAAGAACTTTTCTGATGACACTTTTGAGGAGCATACATCGATATTTCGGAATATTTTTAGAATTCATGAATCATGATCCTGTTTTGTTATCGACAAAGTTTTCGGCTCTTTCTCTGGAAATTTGAATTTTTCACGACGATTTAATCCCTTAAAAACCAAAGGATATCACCACAAGAAATATGAAACGGAAACAAGGGAAAGAAACAAAGAGCGTGATGATGTAAACCTTTTGTCCAGAGCCACTCACTATAACCGTTCTATAACCCCTTTCGGACTTGGATCCTCACAATGAACGCCCTGCTCCAAGCAGGCACCGGTTTTGAGAAACCCCGTATATACAGCTCTGCAGCCTACAATCAAATCGCCGCACGCGACGTGAAAGCCGGATCGCCCCGAAAACCACCGCAAATGACGATAATTTAAATTTTAAGCATAGTGATGGTGCGATGCCTAAAAAAATCAATTCCATTTAGAGATTCGCGCCTCCTCGACTTAGGAATGGAACCTCTTTGCATAAATAAACATTTTCCTACACTTGCCCAGCACAGTGTTCGATTCCTCCAAGTAGGCATACGCCTGGTGAATAATTATTGTCATTATCGGGACAGGAAGCGAGAACGTAATAAAATGAATTTTATATGTAGGCATGGCTTGCACATTTCACATTTTAATTGAAAAAATTACGCGTCAATTCTATGATATGAATAAACAAGGCATGCAGTGTTTGTTGTGGATATATAGGCAACATAGGATATAGGTATAGCGTGTATCTCATATTCTTTTTATAGAAGTACTCAGAAAAAGGCAAAGTGTTCAGCATATACTGCGTCAGCCGACCGGCGAACACTAAAAAAATACAAATATGAAATGAGTTATTACGTGTACTGCCATAAACGCTGCCACTGGGTACGTGTCGGAAATTCGAATCATTTTATTATAAATTTTTCAACAGGTATAGAATAGGAGTGTGTACCTGCTACGCTCACTTGACGATCCATATAAAAATGTATTTAAGTTCCCTTTTATGAGCTCATTACAAAAATATATTGTTTTTGGGATGCCTTAGCCGTCAAGTGTTACTTTCTTGTAAACGCATATGATATCACTTTTGTTGACCGCTCGTTGTCACTCGTTTTCCATTACACGGCGTACATTTCCGTCACTTTCTGTCCTTCTGATGTTTGTACATATTTTTTTGGCTACAGTGCTCTTGTCAGAAAAATCACTAGTTGAAAAGAGCGTAAGTTAGAAATTTGGGCTTGTAGCGTTTGTTAGAAAGTGTCCCGATAAAACCCGAAGGCCGAGCTGTTATGATATACTAGAGAACCTAAAACACTGTCATGATTAGATTAATCTATTCGTTCGTGATTTTCTAACACACGCTCCTTCTAACCTGCGATCCACCGGTCAGTATCAGTGGTTAGAAGTAGTGTATGTTAGAAAAATGCCACTGTAACGTAGCTTAGAAAATTGATCTTGATCTCCCGAAGACACGCTCGTAGATTTAGTCGAGCTTTGGTCAATTTGATATACATTTTTATATGAAAGTATGTATGTATTGACGATGCCATCAAATCTGTGTCGTGGGAACTAATCATTTTGAGAAATAAGGTTCCATACTCCCAGCTATTCTGACAAGGACAACACGACTTGACCTGACCTGACTTGACCAATTTTCTAAGCTACGCTACAGTGGCATTTTTCTTACTATACTACTTTTAACAAACAATACTAACCGGTGGATTGCAGGTTGGAAGGAGCGTGTGTTAGAAAATCACAAACGGAGATTGATCTGAACATGACAGTGTTTTCAGGTTCTCCAGTATATCCCATTAGATCGGCCTTCGGGTATCATCGGGATACTTTCTAGCAAAGCCCAAATTTCTAACTCACGCTCTTTCTAACTAGTGATTTTTTGACTCTCGTTTCCACAAGAAGAAATTTAAATGCGTTTTCGAAGGAAAATGAATTTTTGAAGTTTATGAATCACCTTGTAGTTGAAGTGAAGTTCAGTGAACACCCAGTGGTTGACAATTTTTATTGATTAGTCGTTTATGAACAATTTCCCAAAATCACTCTTAATAACTGAAACAGTGAGGAACGAAGTTTCAACCATTGAATCCCCAAGATCACTCTGGATAACTGAAATAGTGAGAAACGATTGGACAAAGTTTCAACCATTGAATCCCCATATCTTCAGAAATGAAAGTGTCACTATTTTTTCATATTTCTCGTATTTTTTACTGCATTTCATATACCGCTATGCATAGACTCAGAATGTGATACTTTTGAGACACCCTGCATTCTACTGAAAAACTGCATTTTCTTCTGATGTTTTCACGCCTAAGCCAATTATCAGGTATGGTTCATTTCAGAATAGCAACTTCAAATCTCAAAATATAGCAATTTCTTTTCGTAGAACGTATTATATTCCTAGAAACGACGGGTAGGTCATATTGACGTTCAAAATCCATATCCATCGTTATATGAACGTTTCACTGTTGCATTCCAACGTTTTTTTTTTCATGGTTGAACTGACAACTTACATGAACCGCTGCCTGAGAAACGTTCAAATAGCGTTTGTGATATAGTTGAAAAAAACCGTTCGATTAAAAAAATTAACGTTCAGTTTTATTTTTGACCAGAAGCATTTCCAGGGCGACCGAAGTAAAGAGCTAGGTACAATATTGTCAAAAAATTATATTTGAGTACGGAGCTTGAGCAATAACGTTTGATTAAGGTTAGTGATGATTTAAAAAAGCCTCTGGTTGAAAAATGAACGTTTTATTCAATTTTTGATGACAATGTTGTAGAGACGTACAAAATAGAGCGTTATATTATTATAAGGGAATGATCGTCGAATAAACAATTAAACACGTCTCTCCTGTAAGTCAGGGTCACACCGAGAGTAGGCGTAGGAGTAGGCGACTCACCGCTTTGGACCAGTCCAAGTAAATACAGAAGTATAACCCGATTTCATCTAACTCGAATCAGTCGTTTTCATAATGACTTGATCCCCTGTACGTGCTCTATAGTTTGGACTTTGGAAAATCATTTTGTTCAACTCTCCGAAACGGCCGAAGATGACCTTTGAAAGACGTTTGACAAGGCGTTGACAAAGACGTTTCAAACGGGCGAAATTAGACCGTGTAATCAACATGATGATTTAAAAGATTTAAGATGATTTGAAGACCGTATTCACTACGACGTTCCCAAAACGTTCGATGTCACGTTTAGAAAACGTTGATTTGATGCCTCAAAACCCCCGAAGGTAACGTATCATAAATGTTCAATAAACGTGTCGAACACAATGGATTTGGCATTTCAAAGACGTTCTGAAAGTTCAAGCGTTTCCTAAACGTTCAATACTTGGTTGACAAAAACGTTCAAACAGGCTACATCCATTCGTTTATTCAACGTTATTTTTCATACGTTTTCGAAATTTGGTGCCCTACCTGTTTCAAGCGTTTCACGCCTAGGTCAGTTTTTGTCTGTCTATTGTAGAAGTTTGAGAAACAGACAAAAACAAGCAATTTGGGACAGCCTGTACATATTCGAGTCGAACAAAGTAACGAATTGGATGTAATTTTTTATCTCTGAAATGCTGGTTTTGACGACTTTGGTCTTGAGAGTATCGCACTTCAAGTCCAGACTGATATACAGGGTGTTTGCAAACTTTGGGGTAGAAAACTAAACCACAGTTGGGACAAATGCTTCAAAAGTATCAAAAAAATGTCGAAAAAATTAGGGCCTTTATTTTTGAAAATATGGAGGTCAAAAGGAGTCTTTCGACCTTCTCTATTTTCGTTGTTTTGAAAGATTTTAGTAAACTCATTCCAACAAACCAAAAAGCTGTGTTTTTGAATCTTTGGATGTGTTTTGTGATTTTATTTGCCATACAAGGTGAGTCGTAAGTCCTGGAAATCCAGTTTTCTACAAAAATGCATGCAGAAAATGTCATATGGAAACTACATGTGCTATTTGTTGCTCTACATCAGATCAGTTTTATAACTTTCAGAACTCTTTCAGGGTATTTTCGAGGAAAAATAAATTTTTAGGATTCATGACTAAATGAAATTACAAGACATTCAAAGTTACAAAAAAATTGGTTTTTGGTCTGATGGAAAAAGTTCACTCAAATCTTTCAAAATAACGAAAATAGAATTGGTCGAAGGATCAGTTTTTGACCCACCATATTTGCGTAAATATAAATCATAAGTTTTTCAATATTTTTCCGGCACCTTTTGGGGTATTTCCCTAACTGCTGTCCAATTTCCTATCACAAGTTCGCAAACACCCTGTATAGAATCCACCCAAGAACACTATAAATATATTCAATGAAATACGACTTTCATTTTTGAAGATATGGGGTCAAAAGTTAGAAATTTGTTCCCCCCTCCTTCATTTTTTGTTATTTGAAGTTATTTTGGCGCACTGTTTGTAAAAGGCCAATTAGTCAAAATTATTGACCTGGGGACGTGAACTGAATTTCTGTTAAACATACAGAGTCATAGAGCGCAAATATCCAGTTTTCTTCATTTATACCTGTGAAATATTCCACTGGTTCCAAAACTACTTTAGAACAAGATAATTCCCATGGAAAAATTATCAAAGTGGCGTTTTTGGATGGGAATAATTTGTCAAGATTCATGAATCACCCTCTATACTAAATGGAAGCTTAGTAAACACCCGTTGGTTGATAGTTTTTACCGATCACTCTATCACAAATAGCTCCCAAAATCTTTTTGAATAACGAAAATAGAGGGCAGTGAGGTCCCATCCCTTGACTCTCCATACATATCTACAAAAATGAAAGTCATAATTTTTTGTAATATACAGGGTGGTCCATCCTAGCGTAATTATCCCATAGCGGTCTTACCGTTCAAGATAGAGAAAAAGAAAAAGATGTAAGAAAGAAGTTATATGGTTTGATAGAACCTATAACCTAAAATTATTTTCAGCTATACAGGTGTCCCATTTTGACGAGATCAACAAAACGTTAATTTTTTAAATGGAGCAACTATATTTTTTTGCATTGGCATGTTCAACTCTTCCAATTATCTCATGCCTGTATTCTTGTTTTTAAATTATGTGGCAGTGCTACCAACTAAAAATTAAAAACTGAAAAAAATCGCATTTTCACAGTTTTCTTGAAAAAATCGTAGCGGCCTTGCTTTTAAAGAATAAATAATGGAACTTAACATGGTGATAGTCAAGTCAAAGACCAATATCTCTATATGAAAAAATTGCGATTTCTTGATACAGGACGTTAAAAAAAAACATCAAACTTTATAATTTTCAAAGTATCATAACTAATTTTTTTCAGATGGCATGCCCCTAATTTCATAACCTAATCTAATAGTTTTTTTCATCCTCTTTCAGTTTTACCAGGGGTACTTCACCCTTAAACTCCATTTTTCTCGAGATAATCGGAAATTTTCACAAAATTTGCTATTTTTTTGTTTTTCTCTCAAAAATTGAGTTGGACGTGATGAATGAAGACAAGCCAAATAGTAGGTACGCAACTCTCAATTAATCAGTCTAAATATTTTCGAACAAAGAAAAATGACTTTACGCAAGAGAAAATGATTGATATGATATTCTGGTAATAATCCAGATATCTAGGATCCCACTTTGTTTTCTTTTTGCGTTGAAGCCATTTTTGCTGTTCGACAATATTCAGACTGACCAACTGACAGCTGCGTACTATTTGGCTTGCCTGTCATTCATCACGGTCAACTCAATTTTTGAAAAAGAAAAAAGCAAATTTTGTGGAAATTTCCGATTATCTCTAAAAATTGAGTTTAAGGGTAGGGTACCTTGAGTAAAAATGAGAGAGCATAAAAAGAGCTATCAGATAACGTTATAAAATTAGGGGTATGTCATTCGAAAAAAATGAGTTATGATACTTTGAAAACTATAAACTTTGATGTTTTTTTGTGAACGCCCGTATCAAGAAATCGCAATTTTTTCATATTGGGATATTGGTCTTTGACTTGACTATCACCATGTTGAGTTTTATTTCTCAGTTTTGAAAAGCAAAGCCGCTACAATTTTTTTCGAGAAACTGTGAAAATGCAATTTTTTTCAGTTTTTGATTTTTAGTAGGTAGCACTGCTACACAATTGAAAAACAAAAATAAAGGCGTGAGACAATTGAAAGAGTTGAACATGAAAATGCAAAAAAATATAGGATGTTTCATTTAAGAAAATTGACGTTTTGTTGATCCCGTCGAAATGGCACACCTTGTATAGCTGAAAATAATTTTAGATTATAGGTCTCATCAAACCATATAACTTTTTTCCTACATCTTTTTCTCTATCTTGAACGGTAAGACCGCCATAGGAAAATTACGCTAGGATGAACCACCCTGTACTGTACACACCCAAATGGTCTAGGGATCACCCCGAAATTTAGTTTCGGCTAAAATGACAATTTCTCGAGAAAACATTGGCCGATTTTGGAAATTTTTGTGATACTCGATAGAGTGATCTCTTGACTACAAGGTACCTACCAGTTTCGGTCACCCTAATGTTGAATTTATGTATGATATACAGGGTGACAATGGAAGGGGGCTAGAAATGACCTGACTTCAGCAAAGTCCGGTTTGAGAAAACAAGTCGCAGAATTTATGAAACATTTTTGGAAAGCGTACAATAGTAGAAATAGTTTTGGACTTTTGGATCGTATTTTGTTTTTCCAAAGAATTATTGATTTTTTTGTGATTTATGGACCGAGAATCAGGCTGTAAAGAAGCATTTATGATGGGAAAAAATTGGTTTCTATAGCAATCGCAATGCAATGGAAACTCACCACTCGTTCATTTTGAACCACCCCGGGCTATTTATCATGTAATGCAATGTCGCAGCATGCTTGATTTGTCATAGTCCCGAAAGAGGTGCAGGTTTTGACCACTTCTGAAGGTCGATGGGATCAAATTGTTGAATGATACATTTGACAGAGCCACTGTGTACGCTCTTGTCCAATTTCAAGGGTTAGCAAGACCGCTGGCAGAGTCTGCACAAAAAAAATCCAATAATTACAAAAAAATAAATAACTCCTTGAAACAAAAAAAACAAATACGATCAAGAGTCCAAAATCATTCAAGGATGTTGATGTACGCTTTCCGAAGATGTCACCTAGGAAATTCTGCTAGTCATTTTTGCGCTTCTTTCATTGTTATCCTGTGTATCGTACAGAGAGTCAACAGTCGGGTGACTCAAGACGTTACCTTGTAGTCAAAGGATTACTTCGAGGATTATTTTATCGAACATCACAAAAATTTATAAAACGGTTAACGTTTTCTCAAGAAATTGTTATTTTACTCGAGACAAAATTTCGGGGTGATCCCTAGACCATTTGGATGTGTATATTATTTACTACCATGTATCATTCTGGATTCTCAATACAATACTTTTGAGACACTTTGCACCCTGTATGTTGTAGCGTATTCAATTTTTTTTTATTACAAAAATCACATGCCGCCATGAAAAAGTTGGTAAATTTTGACACCACGACTGGGTAGCATGAGAATTCGGAAAAAAAACATTGCAACAAAATCTGGAACTTTCACGATGAGGTCAAAGCCCAGTTTTCTTGGGATATAAGTTGAATAATTGTTGACAAAGATTTTTCACGATTTATTCAACTCCCTAATGACCTCTTTACAACCGTGGTAGAGTACGAATCATAAATCATCCTGCATAATCTCCTATGGATTGAAACATTTGGAGGTGGAACGATTTTTTTCTTATTCCAACGTAGGTTCCATCAACATAAACACAGATGGACGATCAAAAATGAGAGGATTCTATTACATATACAGGGTATATGTACCAAAATTTGCAATTCGCATTCCCAATATTGCTCACTGTAGCTGTTGATCTTGAAACTTTTTTTTAATGCGTCGCCCTTCCAAAAATACTTGCCAATGCTTTTGTCAATACACTTATCAAGGATTTAAGTCGACAAAACATTGCTGTTACAAGAAGTCATAAAATTCTTCGAGAAGTCGAATCTAAAAATCGAAATCATTCGAAGCAGAGCAAAGCACGTATCGTATTCATCTGTCGTCGGAGAGCTGAACTTCGTATATACGGCTCAGCAAGGCCAAGGGTAATCCTCTCCTCTTAATTGCAACAACAACAAAAAAAATCGCATCTCGGCTCCTTCCCGCCCTCCCCTCCTGTCCGGCGCCCCCCGCGACCCCGTTCTTCCACCCACGCGGTCAAGTGTCAAAAAACTCGACCACTTTCGTTGTTATTCGAACCGGCCGGCCACCACAGCCACCGCAGCCACTCTTGTTGCCTCTCTGCGTGCAGACCGAATGAATGGGACACCGTCTCGGCCTGCGATCATCGCAGCATGCCTCGGATGCACTCTCACGTATACTATGCCTACTAGAGAATTTGTGCGTGCGTGATGCGTGTAGTAGGTACGATTTTGTCGTGGCCGGCGACAACGTATAGAGTACGCACTCTCGCCAATTTTTGCTCTCCGCTCATCAGCCCCGCACTCTAAACTCAAACCTTCTATTTACAATTTCAGCCAATCTAAATCCGAGATTTGACTGAAATTTTTTCGGCGGTCCTCCCGGGGCGGTGGAGGGGAGCGTGCCGCTCCACTGGAGGGGGAAAGGTTGTATTTTCGAATTGTGCACGGCTTCAGTCGCACTCCGTGACTTCTGTGGGGAGGTTATCGGGACGGACCCTGTATACCACTCGAGACTTCTAACCCCATCAAAAACTTTAATATTTATACAGAGTGAATTTCGACACAAACTTTTTTTTGAAACTAGTGCATAAGTGCGGTACTGGACGCATTCAAGTGATACCTACGTTTTTTTATCGACATAATATTATTATTATTGTAGTGATTGATAGTGATTGATTGGACATTTCATCATAATCATCTCTCTGGATTTTCCCAATAAGGTAAGCCCAGATTTGACCCGATACGATTTGAACCGCGACATTGATTTTCCGATAAAATGGGCGCAGACAGGTCATGAGCCTTTTTTCTTCGTTTTAGCTCTTTTAGCTTTATAGAGAGAGGGTGGTTGGGCGAGTAAGACGCCGGCTGCGATGGGATGAATGGATATCGCGATTTTGCGCCGTGACGCTGCGAAATAATCGACGTCGGGCGTCGTGAGGGCTTGTGGATGATGTGCCGTGTCAAATCAGGTGTGTCTTGACCGCGCGCTGAAAATTTGCAAAATACCACAGCACGCTTTTCACTATAACGAACATCGCATCACGCTTCTGAGGGTGAGTGACTGTTGTCAAGTTCCCCCCCCCCCTCCTTTCGCTTTCATTCACATGTTTCACGTTGTGTCGTCGCGCAAAGGAAAAGTCCGGGAAAGCGGGAGGCTTTGAGGGGATAGGGTAGGGTAGGGTAGTTGCCATGCTTGCGTTTCGCTTGTTCGTACCGTTCGCAATTTGAATTTTCACCCGGAAAACGAAAACGTGGATTATACCAAAAATTAATTATTATTCAATTCTCGATTGTTTCCAGTAAAATTATCAAAATATGTATTCTGTGTATAAGGATAAAGGTGAAGTGGTTTTTCCGCGTTTTATTGTCAAGCGAGTTCAAGTTATTCGATTTGTTCAATATATGAATACGCAATATTAACTTAATTCCTAAATCGTTTCCTTTGTTGAAATCAACAGTGTTGAATGTTCCATTCTCGCTCTTGATGCGTTATTTCTTGACTTTCTTCATGTCGTCGAAAACCCAAGAAGGTCAATTGATGGCGTCCCAGTTCTCGTTATTGATAAACATACGTTAATTTTCTGGTTCAAATTTTTGACAGTTTAATCAGCGAGAACGACACAACAAAACAACATTTTCTTGGAATTTCCTTGTATAGATTCTGACAGTTGATTGAAATTAATGCCGCATTTTTATTGGGCCAGACTGGATTTCAAAACAAACTGAAATTTACGACCGAATTTAGACTTAATTTCAGGTCGATTCGGTCATTTCACTCGTTTCAGTCATGTATAGTTTTTTGTTTAATCAAAACGAAGTATGAGCTTTGTATATATTGAATTTCAAGATTGGTTATGTTGAAATATTGGATGGACATTTCTAACAAATGAAGTGATGATTTCATAAACGTGCGTAGAATATGTAAAACTTTTTGTGCTTTGAAGCTTGTTATCTGTAATTTGCGTCAAGCTTTTCCTTTTCAATTAAACGTGACAAACTACTTCGGATTATTTTTTATTTTGATTTTTTTTTGAGCATTGACATAATTTTTGTGCAACTGAATTTTATTTCAAAGCCTCATTCAAAGCCCTGTTTCAACACTGCAGAACCTCATGCTTGACTTTTTGCTTTGGTAGTACTGAACGGCTTTAAAATCAACTGAAATCTCGCTTGGAATATGTAAAGTAAAACAGACAAAACCACTGAGCACACATAGTAATCTATTTATTCGAGTCCGATGAACCAGAAAATTATACCCATCAATGAAAAACGGCAAAAAGTTATGCTTTTCGTACGTTATACGTCGCGAGCAAAAAGAATACTATATTCAAAACAAAATGAGGCTTGAAAAATAGCAGCAAATATACTCACCACTGGCTTTGCTATCAGTCTAGCACTTTATCAGTTTTCTTTTCATAATTGAGAAAATGTGGTTTAATCTAAAAGCATTATCGAGATTCTCAGATTTCCTCGATCTTCTATCCAGGGTCTAACAACACAATAGCTAGCCCCTCGCTTAGCCTCCGTTAGGTCATGGATGCTTCAATAGATGAAGACTACCTTTTCATACATAATAATTGAGACGCTGATAATAATTCTGTCATAATAATATCTTTCAAGTCACCAAGTTCAGAATGTGTTGATATAAACTTTTTTTTATTGTTGAAGAAATTATTATTTTTCTTTACCTTTCGGCAAAACTGCTTGTTGTTGCTAATTACAGATTTCTTTATAATCCCAACAATTTTTTCAGTTTCTCATTGGGAAATTTCTAAATGAATTTTATTATTATTATTTCAATTCAACTTGAAACTTGAAATACCTACAAAAACAATACCTACCTACAAAATACCTACAGTGATGTCAACACTGAGGGAGGTTGAAAGGTAAATTTTTGGAGAAGCTGCTTCTCCAATATTTTTATATTCATAACAACCAATATTATTTAGGGAAGAGAAAGCCATCAAAAAGAACATTCTTTCTTGAAATTCAAATTGCGCTTATCCATTCCACAATGACTATGTTCTCTAAAAAATTGTCAATATATTGTCCTAGTATTATAGTAGTATCGTTGGACAATTTGACAATAATTACAGAAAGCTTTTTCAAGCCTACGGAATTTATAAATATTTCCTCCGATTTTTCTTTGAGAGCACCAAGTTCGTTTTTGGATTGGAAAATGAAAATTGTATTTCCCAAGCTTCTATACACAACAGTCGAACCAGTCGAAGGCTATTTGTTGAAGAGCTCTAGAAAAGTCCAGGAGCTTCGCTCATGAATTCGACACGCTTTTGACGGCTCCTGCGCCAATGGTACGGGTTGCTGGTCTATACCTGAATCGGAGTCTCCAGCGAATTTCGAAACCATCTTCCGTATCTTATTTCAAATGGCTTAACATATTGAGCTCTTTTTTCTTGCCGTTAATCGAGTCTAATCTGTTTCGGCTTCACCCCTATTGCTCTTGAGGACAAGCGGTCATCATATAGTTAACAATTTTCAAAAATAAATATTCACATCTTCAAGTAGAACTTTCCAGCGAATTTTTCAATATCTTAACCTCCAGAATTCAAAAAAACAATTGTTGTAATCTTGGGATTATGTATTTCGGCTAATTGATGATATTTCAGAAAATTGGCTTTCCGAAATTGTTGAGCAACTGTGACAAATCCTTGTGATTGAGTGCCGTGACACCGGTTGCAAACCTCTTACCACCTGCTTAGAAAAAAGTGAACAAAATGAGCTATGTCTTCATCCGGCATTCATCACTTCCAGAGCTATTTTCCTCCAGTTTTCCTGCAAAATTTGACATTCAAATTCATCCAAAGACAAAGGTTCAAATTGTAGACCTGATTGTATTCATCAGCAGAGAAATCGAGAGAGTGAAACATGCTGCAATCTTATTATTGGAAGAAAACCGAGCCTAGCGAATCGTGTTTTTGTTCTTGTGTCTTCAAAATTATTCCAATATTCCTACAAATTCATGTTCTTTATGTCGAACAGTTTTTAAACTTTATTGAGGTGTTGAAATGGATCAAGTCGCATTTTTCAGAGAACAAACGTCACTAACACCATCAATCTGGGTATACATTTCTTTCCCTTTTCACGCCACAAAATTTAGTTGGCAAGGATTCAATCCAGATAGAGAATGAACTGATTACAGATTTACTTCCGTTGAGTTTCCGTGAGAAACTAATTTTATCATTTAGAGAATCATTCACATCATTTTCATTACCTCAAGCTCAAAAATGTAAAAATCATCAAAAAAATCGAACATTATTCATGACTTTGAACTAAACTTGAAACTATGTATTTTCACATTGTATTTTGAAATTTTCATAACAATTGAGAAGATGCAAATAAGTATATCCATTTATAATTATTATAATCGCTCAAATTACCATTAGTGCACTCTTCTGAGTAACCAGTTCACTTTCTATTGCCAAAAATGAGAAAATAAATTTCCAAGAAAAATAAATAGCAAAGTTGCTCTCTTTCGCAATGATGTAATCTAGCTGATTATACTTGATTCAGCAGCTTATTTTAGCTGGAAGGTTATAGGTAACTGTACATATTTATTTCGCAAAACAAATCAATAACTAAACAATTTTACGAGTTATATCAATTTTACTTGAGCAATTTTGATGGAAAAACTTCTTAATTTAAAAAAAAACACTATAGTTTCTTGACCTTTATTTGATTTGATTCTAATGTCAAATCATTGGACCATTTATACTTGAAACCTATGAGGTAAAATTAGGCAGCTTATTTGAATTGACTTGGATACAAGAAGAAGTTATGTTATACTCTTCCTTCTGCTTCAATTCATTGATATAAGTATCCAGTTTCATTTCCTCCCCTTCTTGTTTTTTTTAGAGTCATCCACCCTCTATACCCATTGCCTCAGTGACTGGAGTTCACCAGTGTGAAGTTTCATTATGGAGATCCAGAAGTCTAATAAAATGACGAAATATTTTAAATCGAATGAATACCTGGGGTAAGCGCATATCGTGAGGTGCCTGTGTAGTGCCATCACTGCCATCTGTTCGTAGAGAGTGGAGTTGCTATTCAGGCGCTTGCACGTAGCTACAGATAGAAGGCAGCATACGGTAATCTCACGAAGTAAGTTTCTCCTCCTGCGTACTTTTTCTATTCGATATTTTCGAGCTTGATAACAAGAACTTCATCTCTGTCCAGAATTAAATAATTCGCAATCAATAACATATTCATGGCTATCACTTTACCTAATCTGTGAGGTAGTATTCACAATTCATCATAAAAACATTTCAATGAAATGGAGAACTTTCTGGGAAACATAATATTCCATCCAATAGATTATATTATTAAGGGCGATATATTATTCATCGACTTTCCAGCTATATAGGGGGCCTAACACAATAATTTCGCGGAGATTACCTACTTAGAAAACACCTCCAATTATCGCATGCATCAATGCCTTACCGGGGAATATTCTTTGATGTATTTCATCCGAAGGTCTAAATAGTGGTGACCTTGATTCATCCACCATATTTATCAATGTGGAAGTTATTACTGAAGACGAAACTCTCGGAATATTCAACCACCCTCTTATTTTCCTTCCCGGGTAAGATGTTATGATATAATTCGAATTCAATACTTCTTCAAAAATGCCGAAACCTGAAGTCAAGTTGGAAAGAACCTATCATAAGATTTAAATTTTGATATGTCAATCGATATAGGCGCTGATGTCAAACAGTGACAGATGAATAACATGACATGTCACTGATGACAGTTGTGCCGTGACCATCAGGATAACTGCCGTAAATTCCTGTGGAAAACCAGACAGGAAATGAAACGACGGACGACTGAACCGAGCTTGCTGATTTTTTTTTTCGATTCAAAACGAGCTTTTAAATCTCATTTCGCAAAGTTGCGTTATCAAAATGTAACACAACGCCTGGTTTATACGACTTTCTCATGAATATTCGTTACACTCCACACTACTTTACTGTTTGCATTATTTTCAAAGTGTACAATTTGTAATGGGGGAACAATGGTAAAGTGCGAGCAATAAAAAATAATTTTCAAACAATTTTTTCATATGCATGTACATACGTATATTCGACATTTATGCTCCCCGCTCTAATCCTATTGTTAATCAAGTTTCACGATAGTTTGGATTTAGAATAAAACTGAAAACAATACTTAGGTACCTCTGAGCCTTGTATTTTATTTTAATGTTATATATTGTTAAACTGAACTGAGCGAAGCAACAGGTAGGTAGTTTTGGATTATTCTCCACACTATTTGTATATTATAGGTATAAAATCAGAAGTTTTTATCAACACAAAGGCATCTAACAATTTTATTGTACACCATATTTTTTCTGGAGCCGTAAAAAGTTTATTGTGTACTTTCTATATACCTACCTACATATGATTTTTTTCAGGTTTTTTTTTCGATTTATTAACCAAGCCACTTTCTAATTCTAAGACAGCAAAGTCATCTCGTTTAACAAAATCTTGTCGGTGTAAAAAAACTTTGTGAGACAAAAATAAACTCGATACAAAATTGGTTAGCAATTAAATTACATTGTCGCCAACATGAAGATTATTACTGCATGTAGAGAAAAAACCAGTTTATACGATAATAATTGCACCGGCAGCGGCAATTTATTATCACCGGTGTAATTGAAGCTCTTATTTTCTCAGCTTCCTTTTTTTCTTCAATTTTCAATATTCATGACTAAATACTGTACCGAAACTGTGCATCTTCTATTATAGGTACATGGATATTATAGTAGGACATACACACCATAATGTGGGTATAGTCCCATTTTAGACGCGATTTGCTTATAAACAAAAAAAGCAAGAGTTCTAATTTTTGTTGCGCATTGTAGAGAGAAACTGAAAAAAATTGTTCATACTAATGTTTGGGAAACAACTTATTTTTTCGAAACTAACAGAAAATGTAGGTTAGGTTATGTAGAATTATGTATAACAAGACATGTCAATGTCTGGTCTGATGTTCATCCTTCAATGTTTGCAACATTTTGAGGATTGGAGAAACTCCGAGGAGTCAAGTCTGGAGACTTGGGAGGCCATCTTACATTTCAATATTTCGAAATTATAGCCCAAGCAGAATTATTTGATTGACAAAGTGATAAATAATAAAATAATAATAACATAAATAAATGGCATTATGTATTATGATTTTTCTCCAAAGCATTTTGAGAAAGAGAAAAATCCAATACTGTTCGTAGAAATAGCGTATTTTGATATTGCAAAAAAATTTATAGGTTGCTCATTACAAAGCAACCAAAATGAAAGCTAGCTTTTTAAAAAAATCGCATCTAAAATGGGACATACGTTACGGCGGACCCTGTGTTCACTCTGTATTTTTATTTAGCGGTTTTCAATATTGATCGTACTAGGTAACTGATTTATTGAGTTCTGAACGAATACAGACGTTTTGGAACTAATACCTAGCCAAGCAAAATTGTTTACTTATAACAGAATATTAATTGTTGCACATCGAGATCCACGACCGACTTACATATCTGAATAATTTAAGCTGCGTCTGGAAATTTATGTTACAAACATCCAAAACCAGTTCCCGAATATAATAAAATCGGAAATTCTTGTAAACGAATTAATTATGCACGGTTAAAATCCTAATAAAAACGGGCGGCTCCGGTTCTCTCATATAATGTTTTTATTATTTGGGATACTGTTCTACTACAGTGTTCCACCTTTGGAATTCTTCATTTTCCGTCATTATAGTTAGATGCCAAGTATGATAATGGAAGTTTCATGCCTCCGCACAAAACACGCCAAATAATTAATAAATTTTGTAATAATAATACTCGCTGGTGTATGAGTGCATATGCCAATCCCATTTCCAAGTTATAAATTTTCATTTTATTCAAATTCTCCATGTGGGCTTCGGAACATACAACAATGCCATTATTATCACTTAGCATAAATCCATACGTTGCCGTGGAATGCCGATTTTATTGCTAAAACGTTACGCTTAATTGAACTTTCAAACGAGCTTCGCTAGGGGGGGACTTTTTTTTTCTGTCCTGGAAGTTCTAACCCAACTTTAAACGGTAACAATTTCGCAGACAAACCAGAATTAGATTTTCAGCCACATTCCGGCTTTGAAAAGAAAAATCAGGTTATGTGCTAGGTTATAATTATTATTACGATATGAGCTTTTGCATTGTGACTCATTCCAAGAATATCCGCCGCTAAAATAGACCACATTGCGAGACAATTTGCCGAGACCAGGGCATTGTTTCCCTTCCTTCGAGACAAATTAAATTTCCGTACATGAAATTCTTTTTCATTTATGAAGATAAGATTAAAGGTGTGTGTGCACTATAAAAAATATGACTAAGAATTTATACAAAATAACCTTTTGTTGTGAAGGACTTTGTTCGATTGACCAAAGCATTTATTGTTTGAGTTCTCTTCGACTCAGCACTTTTGCAATCATTTACAAAATATGCTGAACCGAAGCGAATATCCCAAATTATAATTTGCTATTACAAAACGAGACTTGGACGAGCCTGGCATTCAGCGTCCTATATCAATCATACTTCAGCATACGTATTACGAAACCCTTTTTTATTGTGAGTCATCCGGCCCTTGGATCTACCCCTGTAACATTAGCCGTTGCATTGAGTACACAAAATACGAAATTACTGAGGGCTTGAGTTCAAATTATACAGGAATTCAACACAATTAAAATGCCGCAAATTATTCAGAATAATTGACACAATACAAATTTTTTTCTCCGCGGAATTCCAGGCATTGAAAAATTCTACGCGTTCAAGGAAATAATTAATAATAACAATAATTAGAAGTGGAACAAAACAGCTCTTTACACACATGCTTCATCAAAGAGAAAAAGATGATGGATGCTGGAAGAAACGAGCATTTCACACCATAAATCATGCAATCAAAAACAGATGACTCCGTATAAATAAAGTAATTTCATCTAAATAATAACTTGATGAAATGAAAGAAATACATATTTTTGTTTATGTTATCACTTCGAGCTAGCGCTAGCGGAATAGTTGTTCTTATTAATAATTTGAGAAAAACTTTGTCAACAATTTATGCTCTCGCTCACAATAACTATAATAGAATTCCTGCTCTAATGGAACTAGCAAAAAAAATTGCAAGCAGCAATTAGTGAGATTTTACAGAATCGCTACTCTTTCATACTTATGTCTATCTACCTAATTTTATTCTTATTTTTACAAAAATTAACTGTACTTTTTTTACCGTACGTTAATGAATGAGAACAACAAGCCATAGGTGTAAAACGTTTCCGTTCTAATTTTTAGGCAAGTACCTGCAGACGTTTCGTGAATTTGTGAGTTAGGTTTTTTGTTTTCCACTTTTATTAAGCCATTATTTATGCATTAAGTACCCAACTTGTGTGTATAAAAAACAGAAGAAATAAAAAAATTGATAGCTGATAAGCACCTAAACAGAAAAAATCTGGTTATATCTAATTATGACTAAAAAAAAATGTTGGAAATTGGATTGGTGTATAACACACCAGAGTGCTTCCGTTCTAGATTTTTGCGTCCATACGTTTTGGTTCTTTCCTACTTAAACCGTCAATTAGGATTTCCAATCAATCATCTTTTCTTCAGATTTGACGACATTCGTTTACCGAACAAAACTGAGCCTGTGTCGAGGTGTATAGGTAACTAAACGCCGACTTTCACTTTTTTTTACTTGATTAGCTTTGAAATGCTGGAAAGTGGAAATTATATTTAATTCTTTCAAAGAAAAGTGCTTACCCATACTAATTTGCAGTTGCGACAATTTTACGATGATGGAATTGCAAGAGAGTCTATTTTCTGGACTTATGGAATACAAGTAGAGATGATTTTTTTTTTCAACGATTTGGCAACGGTGAACAAGATCCGTGGCGCCCTCTTACGAGTCGGATATGGAGTAAACTGGTTAAAAATGTCATAGCAGCTGAAGTTAACAGAATACCAAACAACTGGTTATCATACATACAATGAATTTTACGCTCTCATTTTCAAATTCAAAACACGTTGTTTCAACGTTGATTTTAAGTTTAATAATGTAATAACGTCATTTCAACTAGTTTCATGCTATCTAGCACTGTCAGTTACTAGACCTCGCATCAAAATTTCATATAATGAATGACCTACTTTTATTGTCAATTTCACGTGAACTTGCAAGTCACAGAATATTACGATTAGTTGTTCATCGACTACAAATGGTGGTAATCACTTACCGGAGTGAAAACGTCAGTATTACGTCATTTTATTGATCCATCACTATTTGGCCTCAAATTCGACCTTATAGTTAGTTTCAAGTGAATTTTGGAGAAAGAGAGCATTCACAAACCTTGTGAATCCAGTGATGCAACTTCTATGCCATTTTGGTCGTCATATTTCCTCAAGTTCTTATAAAACTTATTTTTTCGTCATGATAAGCCATATCCTGATGCCTTTCTAGAACCTACAATGAAATATGAATGGTTATTGAGGAAAAGTGCAACAGCTTATGTGAAAACAACGTTGATTAAGATACATATGCGAACATGTTTGTTTGAAGCTGAAGAACCTGAAGTGCTGATCACTAACTATTATTAGTTTTGAATCCATTACTTAAAGTAGATTTTTTTAACACGTTATACAATAATTTACTGCAGGAACAACACGTATAAAGCATGTCATCCAGAAATATTGCTGAAATCAGATTTATTTTGTACTATTTACGTCAACTTCACGCTACTGAAATGCTTATTTTGTGATAATTTTCATAGAATCAAGTTAAAATGACATTCTTCAAGACAAGTAGAGTTAGTGTTGACCGATAACGTCATAAAGACTTAAAAAATGACGATAGCCCAGTTGATCTCTTTTTACGTTTTTTGAACCAATAATGGTCGAGTGGAGTGAACCTGTTGTACTTGTAAGCGATCCAATTTAATATACCTTCAAAAACCAATTTGATCTGACCTGGCAGTAATAAAAGTACCTTGATCTGACGGCAAGAGTGAGCGCCCTTTATTTTATCTGATACCTAGTATTCCGAATTTCTACCACTGAAAACACCAAATAAAGACAAGTTGATGAATGTTGTGTATGTCGATGATGAATGTCGAGTACTCATCAGTTGATTGTGAAAAATTGGTTCGTTACATCATTCGCGAACAACAAAAGCGTAATTTCAAGCGATTTGCTTTGTAGAAACTGGCGGAAATCTTGAGGTTCTTATTATCAGCCAAAAGTCTTTCAAAAATCGGCAATTAAGACAAGGTATAATTATACGAGGATTGCCATAGTTAAAACCCGCACTAATTGGAGAAAAAGTCCAGAAATGAGACTGCACATAATAGAAAAAGCGATATTCAGGAGAAAAAACTCGCAATGTCCTCTCCCACGCACCATATAGGACGGCAAAGCACCGAAAACCCATCATCCCATTCTAACAATATTTCATAAATTTTAATTAGACGTGATGGCCACAAATTAGTTTTCAAGTAGTAGCGATTTTTATCGTCCGGAATTAACATTTATATGGACAAATTAAAATAGCTCTTTTTTTCCATCGCGGGGCTCCTCTTCTATAATACACGCTCATTATTGGCCGTGGCACTTTTTTATGGTGTCCGGATCTACACCTAGTTTGAAATCTCGCACTGTACGCACGCGGTCAATGTATCTTTCTTCAAAACTTTTGATATCTCTTATCTTTTCTTCTCCCACGTAGTACGGATGTTAAGTAATCTTTTCGACTTTTCCGGAATTCACCAACTTGTTTACAATAAAGAGTAATAATATGTGGAAAAATTGTGCGCGGCATTTTTTCATGTGAACCCATGTATTTTAATTCAATTAGAACTTTTATAATTTTTATTGGCTATTTCATCAATTGTGTTCAGATCAAGCTTGTCAACTGTTCGAACAAAACCAAAAAGATGTGTTTACTTGACGTAGTTTTCTACGGCAAAAAACCATTTTTTCACTACCAGCCGTGAAGTACATCGTTATTGATCTGTTCTTGAGCCGTCATGTCGATTTTCCACTATGAAATAACCATTATAGCTTCAGCACCTCTTACATCAGCTCGATACCAAGTTGTCGACACAAAGTTAGGACGTCGTTAGTTATCAAATACAGGGCTCTCATTGGCTGATAGACCTTGTTATGAACTGTTGCTATGGTGATCTTTACTAACGGCGGTCTGAGCTCCAACTTGATAATGAGCAGTTAACGTTAGATCACTCAACTGCGCCTTGCGAGATTCAATCTGGCGCCTCAGCTAGAATCTTGGTCTTCTCAACCTTGGTTCGAGAGTGCTGGCCCAGAAATTATCAAAAGAAATGGAATTTGGATTCATTCATTCACAAAACAGTTCTACAGCCCCATTAGGGCCTCTGCGCCCAAGGTAAGCCTTATACACAGAATCCACAACCATCTCCGCTTTGGTCTCCCCTTAGCCCTAGTTTCTTCCAACCTTCGTATCCATAATAGGATTATCCCTCTAAAGTTTCAACAGTTAGTTTGGTAAGCTTTCTTTCAAAATGAGCAGATGATTCCTATTGACCACTATTCTTTTGGATGTTCTTTTCGATTGCCTATACCTTCTTTGCTGACCTTTTCACAATCTTTGTGATGTTAGCTCATATACCGTATAGTCAGTACTTTGTACTTTGAACTCATCTATCCCTTCCTCTACCTCCCCCCCCCCTACAAAACTCAGATTCCCCAGCTATCAAGGGTGACTGCCTGTGAAGTTGCTAAAAAAGCCTAAAGGAGATGCAGCTCTTCAAAGTTTCACTTCTTCATTATTTTTCATGGAAATGGCAAAATGAATATTTTGCTCTAATCTGCCAGAGATTTGCTCCAAAGGAATATCCACTTGTGATTCAAGTTTCATCAAAATCCAACCAGTGGGTCTGAACTTAGAAAGGGAGTAAGGGTTGGAAGAAAGTTGAATTTCAGAAGAGCTTTATATGAGGTAGTGAAATGAAATGAAATACATAGGGTATGTTTCTTTCGATTTTGACTGAGACACTCTGTATAAAAAATCCTGTTTCTTTTTGGAGACTTCAATGCTTCATGAAGCCTATATTTTATTTAAAATTAGCTCGGCAGCATCTACTGGGCGAACGTTCTGAATGTCCACAAGTTGAATATAACCTCAAATTTGCCTTGATGGTGCATGCAGAGAAGACTGCAAGATTGGAATCTTTCGGGGTTTATTCCCATCGAGTCGGGCTTTGGCTTTAAATTGTAGCAAATCGTTTTATTTGGTCGTTCCGTTTGAGTCCGATCTGAATACATTTGCGTTTAAAAGGTGCGGGAAAGGTAAGTGAGTGAATAAATCCGCTTGATGGCCGATAAACGAGCAGGAGTAAATTAAAAATGTAAGAGCCATAGTTTTAACGACGCATACACACACTGCTCGATTCCGATAAAACAGAGAAGAAGAGCCTCTTCCGAGAGAGAGCAAGACCCCGAGCGCGGCCATAAGAAGACGAAAACATAAAAAAGACATAAATAGTCGGGAAGAATTTAAAATTAAGCCACAAAAATCCGAAATCGGTCCTCGTCCGACACCAAGACGAGACAACGGTAATGGGACAAGGACGGCCTACTGCGATGCTTCCGAAAACCGTCACCATCGGCCGGCTCTTCTCTCTTTATTTGTATAGAGCGCCGTGCAACGGATGAACCAAAAGTGGTAACTCGGTGTTCTTCAGTAAAATTTATACTCACACTCACATAGTTGTCATGCATGGCTGTCTATGTGAATTGAAGTCGAAAAATAAACAATCAAAAAAAGCATGTGGACGCCGACAAGCTTAATTTTCAAGTCACCCTGTTAAGCTCCGAATAATCCGCGCGCGATGCCCAGTTTTTCGATTTTTCTTATTCGTATAGTGCCGGCGACTTGTCGGACACGTTTTTAAACGAATCCGAGGAATTTTTTTTGGGGAATGCTCTCTAAAAGACATCTCGAACGACACCCGATAAGGCCGTTTTATATATATTCGAGTATAATTCGACAGGCTCCACCAAAGGCCCGGAGCGAAGAGGAGAGCGAGTAGCGAAAGGGGGAAATAAGACGAGGACCGCGTCGCGGAAAGGAGAGAAAAAAGTCGAAGCGAAGAGATGAGAGGACGACACATTAAATTTTTCGTTTTATTGCTATATTTACCGGTGGACACCATAAAATAACATCATCCGTGGGGGTTATAAAAGCCCAGGCGGCTTTTACGACGCAACAGGCGTCAACGCGGTGTGTGGACCGGCGCTGCTGGAAATTTGAATTTTCTGGAAATCGCAGAGGGTCTTCGAATGGCAGTGTAGTAATTCTCTCCCGGGTGAAAGTGTATACTCGAAGTATTTCATTTCGAAATGCCTGAACATTTTTACGACTGGAAGGGAGTGTTTAGTGCCCGTCTGGACGATCAGCTGCAGTTTACAACTGAGAAGAAATCAACTGAAATGTAAACAGTTTGTTGTTGTTAACAGCAGTTGTTAAGAGTTAATAAGTAAACTTGCTTAACTTCCTTGGGGTGAAGATGAAGTTTGCCGAAGCAGCAATATTTTATTGATGAAACAGTCAGAAAGGAAGTGCCTTGCACTTTTTCAGGCGATTGAAAAGCTGAGAATAGTTGATTCCATTTGAAGAAATGGAGCAGCTTGAACCAGAGCTGATGGAAATTTCAGGTTTGTGTAGTTGGAGACTTGAATCAGGTTCGGTGTTGAAATGGCGAATCTAGGAATCGTTCGCATGATTTTCTATCTGCATTGAATACCTGTTGAATTCCAGATTTCTATGATGAGTAGAGTAAAGATGCCTATTATAAGACACTTTTTCCAATCCCTGTTAGATATAAGACACTTTTTGGGGTTCCTATTAGATATGAGACACTGCAGTTAGAAAAAATCATGTATTTTCTCAACTTTTTTTTTGTTTCGAGAATTTACGTTATCCGGAAGAGAAGATGATCTACTTTAATCGGTGAAATGCAGTATCTCATATTGGGCACTGTCTCATAATAGCCGTCTTTTTTTACCCATAGAGATACCTGAATATTAGCCCCCTGACAAATTGTTGTATCTTTCTTGAAAGTTCCTTTCATTCAGCCTAAGCGAATTACAAAATGTAACACAATTTATTGTTTTCACGCATAACAAATTTCATTTCAGTTCTTGTAAATGTTACAAAATTGGATTTATATCGCCGATAAAATGTTGCAAATGTATATAATCTTATAGTTGCCCAGTAAAACCGCCTGTAAATTCTTGTTTAGTAACATTCATTTTACCATTCATTCCTCATCGATATTACCTAGGCATAAAACTCAGTTTCGCGATTTTAACGACCCCAGACTTAATTATTGATCACGTTCGCGCGAGACTCTCCTAATTAGCTTAGCATTTTTCAGGCAACGTTTCCATCAAATAATATAATTATCAAGAAGCGTCTCGGAGGTTTTTTCTAGACTATCCGGCTGCTTTCGAGCAGAGTTAGATTGAATCATCTGTGAGTTCGAAATATTGATGAAAATTGAGCTTGCGATTGCTTCAAGATATTATTAGGTTCAATGTTCACGAGTAAACTCTAAATAAACTTGCAAGAAATACTGAAAACTGCAAAAAAACAATGTTGTGGAATATTCAATATGAAAAAGTTGACGCTTTCAAGCAGCACTGCTATGATATAATTTGAATGAGGAAATTCGCACGTCAGATCGCCAAGCACCACCATCGAAGACCGACAGACACGTGTTTCGATCTTATTTGTATCTCATCAGTGTCGGAGTATTCGAATTCGAGCCAATGCTAATCGATTCCAGTGAACGGGTTCCTATATACCACTCTCTGCAGAGTACTCACAAGTGAGACTTCCGTGCAGCGCCATCTATGATTGGCACACCACAATGTATTGGGTTCCCTTGTGCGGGTTTCCTCATTCATATATCGTTGAATGTCTTTGAAAGCAAAAATGGAATTTCCGGAAATTGAGGTGACATTATGGAAGCGCTTCAAATAAGATTTTTATAAGATTTTCAAGTGCTATACGTTATGCTTCAAGCTAGTTTCATCTCAAGCCACTTCGGAAAAGTAGTTTTCCAAATTTTTCTAAAGTTATCAATAAAAATGACTTGCAGCATCTCTCATGAAATCTTTCACCGAGCACGTTTTCCAATCTTAAATATCTTTCCAAAATTTGTCGTTCAAAAAATCTGAGACCACAACGATAGATCCAATAATTTCGAGAAAAAAACTGTAAACGCCAGTGGAATTTTTGGAAATCAAGCTGGTATTCCAAGAAAGTTCCACAAATGATTCGCCGGGAGCTGCCGCTGGGCATGTTCCAAGTAAGATTTTTTCTCAGACTTAAGGGAGCCCCTTCTTCAAAATATTCAAAAGTTATTGAAGTGAGGCTTGTGGCATCTTTTAGAGAAGCTCTTGCCAAACACGTTGCAAATTCCATCTTGCCTCACAAAATTTTTACCTGCCGTGTCAAAAAGCTAACAACCTCGAAAACGGCGGAAATGATGTTTTTAAAAGGTATTCTCCAAAACTGAGCTGATATTTTGGAAATATTTGACAAGAGATTCTCTGGAAGATCCGTGTAGCACACTTGAAATTGATTTCATCTCAAAGTCTTTCTTAGGGGCATTTTTTTTCCAAAAATCAGAAAAGCTTGGTTCGACACTTTTCAGAAGAGCTACCGTCAAGCACTTCTCGATAGAGGCATGCATACGGCTTGAAGCCTCTAAGGCGAATGAAAAGTTGATCTTGCAAGCGCAGACAAAATGCTAGAAGATCATGTCGTATGTACATGAAATATATTTTGAAGCCTAAACACTTGAGGTTGCAAAAACATAGGAAAAGTCAGTTTGGACATCTTAAGTAAACCGCAGAAGTCAACTTTGATAACTAAGGCTCATGCTCAGGCTCAGGAGACTTGGAAAGAGTCACGTACACGAGCTGGGTACGACGTTGAAGTCAAAGAAATTTTGTACTGACTACATAATTTCAACATATACAAGCTTCATTTGTGGTATGTTAAGATCATAGTTTACCGCAATAGATTGCTGAAAGACCAACCTAACACAGAGAGAAAACAAATTTAAAATCGATCACGGCAATCAAGAATTAATTCAGTTGCGTTTTCAGGCAGCTCAGTCTATGCTTTAGAAAATTAAAAAGCAAAAACAATTTTATCAGATAGAGATGGTTACAAATTGAACAACCAAGAAATAATTTATCACCCACAAAAACAGTTAACGCCGCGTTATTTATTCAGTTAAATATTATGATTATGTTAATGACATGCTTACAAAAATTAATTAACTGTGAAACACTATTGGGCGATCACTATCCGCTCGCTTATTAATCCTCCACTTCTACGGTAGTAAAATTTCAGTAGAGACATTTTCTCTTATCCTCTCAATTATCGTTTTTTTTTCACATCCCATCAATTCATTTTATGGAATTGGCTTTTTAGTTCTTGCAGTGTTTTCCTGATGGTAGATTACTGAAGACGTTCAAATAGAAGTTATAAAGCTTTTGCTTCGGTGATGCTTTCCAAATTTCACGTTTTCAATAGAAATCTGTATATACCCACTGAGGCAGAATAGACGAGAAAACTCGTTACGTTCTACAATAAATTATAATTATTGTTCTGTTCTCCTTTCTATATGAAAAATAAGAGAAGAACTGACAAATAAAGAACAAGAATGCGAAGAAATCGAAAAGGTCAATAAGAAAGGGCAGACGAGACGAATTCCGCACATGAGTGTTTGAGAACATCGAACGAGACAATGTTGCTGCCGTTGATCGTCATCAGAAAAACTGACCGGTCGTATTTTACGTGCAGAATTAAAACATATATGGTATAAAGTCCTCGCGCGAGTATAGTATAAAATAACTAGGGGTATAATAAAACTAAACTAGTAACGTTAAATCATATTTTCAATAAAACTAATTTTTCTCCGGCAATGGAGAATTTATTACACAAAACCCATAAAATTTTATATCCCAGAAGACTGTAAATTTAAAACACAATAAAATACAATTTTAATTCTAAGTAGGCTGTGCGTATGGTGTGCTCGTTGTTTTACGTGGCAATTGGAAAATGGTGTTTTTTTTCGCTCCACCATCCAGCAGCCTCTCGACCGTATACGCCGTCGAAAAAAAGAACCGTTCGATTATTTCCATAATTTTAATGATCGTTTTACCAGCTCTCATTGTATTAAACATATTGATAAATGATCCATACAATTCTTTTATTTAAATGTAAAACCCTTGAATGATTAATGACGTACACCGATGTGCACAATGCGTACAAGTTTTTTTTTATTGTTGTTATTTTTCCGCGTCACGGCATTAATATCGAATATTTTAATGAATTCTGTATAAATCAAGTTCTCTCTGCCCTGTCGGTAACAAATGAGGATCTGGAAGAAGACCTGGGTGATCCATTACGTGCAGTATTCTGTTTCACTGATGCCATCATGCTCGACCAAACACAATGTATTCATGATGCTCACTTTTTTGTGTTAATCTTATTTTCTTCTCTACATTCCGCTTTTTGTGTATTATAATCCTCTATTTACTATTATTAATATTAATTTTTAATTATTACAGCCAGGGTCGTAAATTGGGCCACGCAGCAAGAAAGAAACATCAAAAGTAATAATTTTATCTGGTATACAAGGCGTGTTAGATATGTATCTTTCCGGCATTTGAATAAATATGAATTTCAAATTCACGAAAAAAGCTGGCGTAGAGAATAAATAATAATACAAATATTGTATTATAATGTTGTGTAAGCACCTCTTTCACGACCAGTTGATAGTTTGGAATATATTGCGCTTTTATGGAGATCTAGTGCGGGCGCGAGTGGGGATCAAGAAATTTCACATGGAATGATCAATCGGATATTTACTCGGAATTAATTGGCAACAATTTCTGGAATTGCAGTGGGCGGTTGAGACGCGCTGCTCAAATGTCGCGGGATTCACATTAAACTCATCAATTTTAGTTGACACGCGTGGTTAAGCTGACACGTTCAATCATTTGACTTGTATTTCAAATATGCGGAAAGAGAATGCCTGGCGGTGTCTTGTGGAATCGCCAAGTTTAAGAAAATGCTGTTTTCATACGTTACATCAAGTCAATATTGGTTAACTTCCATCTGTCATTGATTATAACACTGAATTAGTTTATATGCGAACGCTCTGTACATACGCTCGGTGCAAACACAAATACTACTAAGACAATGCTTCTTATTTTTTTATTGCTCCAGATCTGCAGCAGCAAGCGCCCCCTTTTCTTTTAAATCCGAAATTTGTCTCATTTATCTAAATTGTGGGCCCATAAACTCGTTCAAATAATTGAAGCTCAGTTCTGTTGCATGGTAGCGGAGATTATACCGGTACGTAAATTTATGGCAGTATTTTTTTCGGCACCTCACAGCGGCGCTTTCATCTGGCAAATATTTGGATTAAATTTCGTAAAAAAACTCTGCATTACCGCAGGATTATTATAATTATTATTATAGAGCCGACGCGTTTACACACACACACAGAATAATAAGGAATATAAGCTCTCGATTCTATTTTCTTTTGCGCTTGAACGGTGTCAGCAGTAATTAAACAGTTTTTCGGTGTCACACACCACACACATATACACAGCACCAGCACCGAGCCTCTAATAAATATTTATGGCATTGTTTAGTTATTGTTCTGTTCATATTAGGGCGTGTCCATAAGTTTCAAATGTTTCATTACTAACGTTTTATTATACATCCTTTGCACATGAATTTCTAGCAGTGACCTGCTTTAACGTACATGTACGTTAAGCGTTTGCCTCGCTTATGTTATAAAACCAAATAAATAAAAGGCATACGTGCGGAATTGTATGGCGACCGCCATCTTTTCACCGATGCCTTCACGTTTTTCCAATTCATATTTGTTTAAAGTGTCAACCGCCGTGAATTTCAATAGTTTACTGAGGGACGTGAGCTCGAGTACCGGATTGGAGGGCCAGGTGGCGCTGTCGAGACTATTAAAGCTTCAGCGGCGTGACATCCTTCCTTGCGAGAGCTCACTGTTGCCAACTTGACGTAAATTTGTCTCTCCAGCTGAAAATCCATTCATTCATGTCACTAATTAGAAAACGAGGCATTTGGCTATTCATGATAAAAACGGCGAGTGCGGTTTGTAAGGCAGCGCATCAATCATGAAATCAAACCTGCGTTTTTCATGAAAAAAGCAAATGATACCTCAAATGTGCAATTTCCTCAAAGTTGCAAGACTATAGGATAACCTTAGGCCTAGGTCTACAGATATAGGTATCTCATTTGCTTGAATATCTTATTCCTGAACAATTCTCTTCTCCAACTATTATAAAAGGTCAAGAAGTACCTGTCCCAGAGTTTATCCGCGAATGCTTTTGCAATTTTCCAGCTTTGTTTCTTACAACCGATATTGTCAGGAAATACAGACCTCTTTCTTGTTCATGTTTTGTGAAGCTTCTCTTTTGGCAGAACAAACCTCAAAAGAAAACGATACTGATTTTTTTTTTTATTGCAAGAAAGATTGCCAGGCACTCTCTCTCCGTTTTGCTTGCAGCCAAATCCAGACTTGCCAAGGGTCGACGCGAAAACAAACGGGGGTCGCTCCGAGGAGCAAATTTTTAATATCGACCTCCGGAGTGAAAAAGTTGATTTATAGAGCAACTGTTTCGCGTTACAATTACCCGAAACCTGACTCGTCTTTGATCCATTGAATCCGCCTCGCCGGCTACGCATGGGCGATTGTATCTCGTTGAAATATTCAAATTCGGTTTGTAATGTAAGGGTTCCAAATTTGCATACGGCCATCTGTGTGTTGTGTGTATGTGTGTGCTTGCTCGCATTACCCTCCTAAAAAACGCAGAAATGATCCCTTTCGAATACCGCGTGGTGTTGTGTATGCGCTCTCTCCTTTTATGAAGAACCGACTATGAAATATTACGATTTTTGGCCCCTGCTTTACGATTTTAATGGATTTATCACCCTTTTGTTTCGATTTCATGCATACGCAATATTCTGCATAATGCTCACCAAAAGGGGTTGTTCGGATATAATGGGATCTCGGACAAAACTAGAATTGCAGCTTGATGATATAAATCTATAAATCAGTCGCAGCGTTTGCATCTAGTTGATTTCAGATATGGAAAAACACAGAACATTTAAATAGCAGTAGGTTCAATTTTTTTGTACGATACTGTCGATACACCACTGAGCTTGACGTCATTCTATGAAGTTCAGTAATTATTGTTTCATACATTAAGTCGAGCATCAATCCGTAATTGGGGGTTACTAATACTATCAATCTTAATCTTTTCCTTACTTTGAAGCAGTTTTCACTATGCGTTATAGGTTAAATCTGATTTCCCACTCATATAAAATCAATGTTTGTTGCGAAAAACTTGATATATTGCGTACTATTCGATGTGGGCAATTTGGAAGCAAATGGGGCAGAACGGGTCATTTTCTAAACAATAACCACTTGCGGCCATTATTAGCGCCCAATAACATCCCATTGTGCAGTTGGCAGATTTCTGGAAAAACGCTTTATTTGCGATAGCGCTCGTTAATCGCATTTTCTTCCTACGGATACAGGGTGATCCGGTAAGAATCTTGAAGGAATCCAGTGGAGCTTTCAGTAGAAGCAAAAATGTTGCCTACTTCACGTAACTTTGTCTTGTAATCTTCTGTATTTGATATTTGTAAGAAGAACCTTAGCCTTGAAAGAGTCTCAGCTGCATGCAGAAGATACATCAACATATTGTCAGCTGAACTGATGCCTACGCACTGATGAGCTTCCGATTAAGAACGAAACCCGTGTGCGTCGAGTTCTTGGTCCGATCTCCAAGTCCAACGATGGAAGATTCATGATGGCAGTGGATCTCCAGTGGACTGGAAATGGGAAATAAAAGAGTCAGTTTCCACAAGTAAACTATAGGCTGTCTGATTTCTACATGATTCGAGTGGGCTGTATTTCTGGTCGTCATCGGCCGATCGCGGCCTGAATCGCAGCCCACTCGAATAATGTAAAAATCAGACAGCCTATACCTACTTCACTCAATAATATTTGAAGTGGATCACCAAAAATTTTCAATCATGTTCAGTGCCTCAACTCCCGGAGGAATATGACTAATTCGGAAGTTTTCTTTCACTCTAATACTTCCATTCTCTCTCTATCACAGGATAGATGCCAAATATTATCCAAGTCATCCGCATCTGTTATACAGGGCGTTGTCTGAGGCCCTGCAAAAACAAAAAAGCTTGCTTGGATGACTCCTAATCCCGAGAAAATTTTGAATTTCTTCAGCTGGTGGTTACTGATCATTTGTACATTTCTCTTTGAGGATTCTGGTAATCCAAATTTCCAACCGCATCAACATCCTCTTCATCACTTGAAAGCAAAATCTCTGCTTTTTGTTGGAAAAAATATAAAAAAATCACTGGAATCATTTCTCGCATAAATATAATCATTTTGGGAGTGTATGAAATCTGACAAGTGGAATTTGAGAAACGGGGAATGATTAATCATTGGATTTCGCCGTGTCAGATTCCATAATGATCTTGATTTGATTGACGAGCCACTGACAATCGACTGTCAATTTCGCGAGAGTAGCCAGCGCAAGAAAAAGAAACCGGCAACCACATGTGTTTGTGCCGCGAACCGGAAGGTGGGTGCACATACCGAAGTTTCAAGGCTATTTTTAAATTTACCTGGTGTTTTATTTGAAATTTACCACGAAACAAAACATGTGAATTAGGTGTTATTGTTACACAAAAATTAATTTCGACGGGTTTTTTGCTTCCCGGTCCAATTCCGAACAATAGTTTCTATATTATTTATCTGTTGTTGAATTTTAAGCATCAGTTGGATTGTGAGTCGCTCTTGATTGGAAATATATAACATTGTAGTCACATCATGTGAAATTTTGACTCTGGTATAAATACGGCTTCAATTATTGTGAAGTACAGAAATTTTGTTCAAAAAAATGGCCGCAAAACGAAAAGAGAGTGCCTGAGCATTTTTTTCGGACTGGAAACTTCAGTATTATGCACAAGGGGTGTTTTTTTGAATCTGGCGTCAAAGTGTGCTGTGCTCTAGCCAAATTCGCCTGCATTCGGCCAGAGCAAAACACACTTCGACGCCAGATTTAAAAAAACACCCGTTATTATATTGCCTTGCATATTGGTAATAATTTCTGTGATATTTCCGCCAAATGAATATTTATAATTTATTTATTATGAATTAACTAACAAGGTGTTTTAGTGTTATTGTCGGCGATATAATTAATTAAAACATCAGTTGTAGAAATTAACAGCAACACTCTGCCTGGCTGTAAGTGAGTTTTTACCATAAACGTAACTGTCGTTTAGCATTAATTTATTTTTTCACACATCTTGAAAGCGTGCGGCGGATAAAGACGTTATACCCATACACATTCTAGTTGCCATTTGTTTTCTTCCATCTCCTTTGTGTTTGCAATAATAATAATATCCATTTGTACATAACCTAAATCCCGAAGTTATACGCCTGCTTCAAAACATCTCTTTAATTATAGAAATAAAAATTGAAAAATCTAACACAAAGCGATTTCTTAACGTTTTAATATTGATTTTTACGCAACTCACGTCAACAATAAATAATTTAAAGCACCGTATAATAATAATGCAATACAATAAAAATTCCGTAAGGCGAATTACACACAATATACCTATACTACCTACTTACACACACACATACCTACACACACACAAAATGCGACAATAGGCAGAAATTCATAGATTTGGGTCAGATCGGAGGAGGCGGCCGGCGGCCTGGCCTGGCCAGCGGTTTTTGACAATTTAATAATTCATGTCCCATGCATACTTGATTTATCGATGGCGCGCGGCAACTGTTTTACTTCTTGATCGGAGCGGTCGCGGGCGGCGCGGGGCATTTGTTTTTCCTCGATGTCTACGATGCGCCCGCTGCGACGAGGCTATGTCGCGAAAACACGGCCACAACCGCCATGGTGTATAGTTTCTAGAAACGGCCAACTTTCTTCGAAAATGCAATTATTTCAGAGCGTAATTGATTTTCTAGCCGCGCGGCGCGAAAAATTGCCGCGCGCGGCAGTAAAATGTGAAAACGCAAGTTTTACGATGTGCTCAAGCAGTGACTTTTACGTTTCAGGGATGTCTGGATGTTGGCAACAATGGCTACCGTTACTTCCGGCCTGCTGTCCCCCAATTCGTATGGCCTGAATACAGGTGAGCTGAGTTTGTTTGCGGTTTTAATTCGCACCCCGGCAACCATGGTCAAGTAGTCCAGTGGCGTAGGTATATCTACAGGGTAATCCCGAAACCTAGGATTGAAACGGTACCAGTATATGGAATCTTTTATGAAGCTTAAAAAAAAATTCTTCGGTTTTTATTTTCGGAATTAAATTGTCAAAAGGTGGTCCTTCGAGCTTTTTGAATTTCGTTATTTCGAAATATATTCCAGTTGACTGTTGGTGCATGACAGGTTTAATCCATAATTTGGCACCCAACAACTTGATAAGATCTTTCAAGATAAAGAAACTAAGAGGGTTCTAACTTCTAAGGATCACTCTTTGACCAGACTTCATAACTTCGAAAATAAAAGTCGAACTTTTTTTTTTGTCCTGCATCAACTACTCGGTTATAAGCAGGTTTTTCAGTAAGGGTTCCTGCAATGATAACAGGTGATGACGATAACAACGAAGACATTGTTGGAACAGTGGGGGATTAATAATCAGTGGGGTTTTGTTTCGATGACTTTCTCCTCTTATCCCTTCTCCCGGGGCTTCACCGCACGATAGTAGATACCCCAGTACTAAAGGAACGCGTGAAGAAGTCCCATCTGACTCAGTGCGGATTTGAACCAGGAACCTTCGCCTTGAAAAGCGGGAGCCGAGCTCACTCGACTGGGCTAAGTCGAAGAATTGTTTCATTATAATGTGAGCTTCACAAAAGATTCCATATTATCATAGTACTGTTTTGATCCGACCTTTCGAGATCACCCTGTATTATACCTGCCTAAGCAAATATTTCATTAATATTGCTCATTTTCTGAGCGGCAAGATAAATGGCGCTCACTATTGTTGAGCAATGAGCAACAACAACACCAATAACAACAGTAATAATAACTTATTTAAGTAATTTTTCTATGAGCCATTCTTCCAGGTGTTTTTAATGAACATTTTATCATTCTTATACATATTTTTAATTATTGTTCTCATTTCATGAAAAGACGCCATACTGATGATGAAGTAGTGCTGTACATAATCCCGAAGAATAGAGACATTATTATCATTATCATCATAAAATGTTGCGTAATGATCGCTAGATGAATACCCGCGGACAAGTGAAAAGAAATAATACTTGTACCGTTTTTGCTTGATGATGGCTGGGCAATAATAAAAGAAAAACCCAATTTTTTAGCGTTTCAAAGTTTTGCTCAATATCTGCTGATTTTTAAATGCCAAGGTGAAAAAAATTCAATGGAATCGAATTGTAAAGTGTCCGCGAAAAAATTCTGCGAAACAATAGTTGATAATTTATAATTTCGATTCAAATCGACCGTAGGTAGGTGAATTTTCTCGTTCGGGCGAAAAATAATTATACCGATGAATCGATAGCCTTGGATTTTTTGTGTGTATCTTCCAATTTATACTTTGAACCACATTGTTTCCAAAGTTAACGCAAATACTTCAGAAAATAACATTTTTTTCCTGTAGGTACCTCCAAACTATTTTGACTATTATGTTAAGTGTTTTTTTGCGTCAATCCTGCGTTACTGCTGATTTTCTTATGTCATCGTGTGAGAGAACAATGAAATATTCATCGCTTTATCCGAAATTTCGCAATCGTTTCGGGAAAAATCATCAAGTACCTATACTATTTGATAAAAAATAAATTGAACATTTGAGTTTGAAAGAGCAAGCATTCAAATGAGCTGAACTGTTTAGTACAGTATTTTTCACTGTGGGAAAACTATTCTTTCCAAAAGTACATAAGTTCAGACTGCAAGGTGCAGAAGTCTAAGCTTAGCGGGGAATGAAAGAAGATACTAATTCTACACCGACTAAATATAAGCACATACAAAAATTCATATATGAGTGGCATTTCCATGTAGCGCCATCTGCTCACTAAACTCCAAAAATGTAGAGAAGCTTGTCTCTAATTCGACCTTATCTGACTTGATATATCAATAAGCAAAATTTGAGGAACGATTCATTGAAACTTTCTCACAGCCCCAACCAGTCGTCAGATTTGTTCAAAATTTTGATAGAGGAAAGCAGGAGGGGCGTTTTTTAAATTCTCGACGTTTCAAGTTTGTGAGCCTTAGCATCACAGGGTGGCATGACTTAATGCATCAATATACACCCAAACCAATTTCGTAAGATTTTCAATCGAGTTTATGAGACTGTAGGTTTTTTGGAACATTTCCAAGGCCTCTCCAACCTCTCATCTGATAAGGTGCTCTTCTTACCGCATGTGGTGTATTTTGAAAACTTTTTTAGTAAAGCGTATGGATCAGTGGAATTTTTAGTGATCATTGGTTCTAACCTTCTTGCCGAGCTCCCTATTAGACCCCCTAGAGCGGAGAGCCTCTCCATCATCTCAAGAATGACAATGAAAATATTCGTTTGATCAAGTTGACAAACATCTTTGAAGTTTAGAACTATCTATATTCTCTTCGTGAAAAAAACCAAAAGTTCCCCTCTTTTACACAAAAGGTCCACTCTGGTAGTATAGAATATAGAAGTGAGTTTTTTGTGCAGCGCCATCTGTCGGTCCACAAAGCCTCCAAAAGTGTAAGAAAACTTGTTGCGGCAAATCATGATTTGACCTAACCTGACTTGATATTACAACAACATAAAAACGTATCCACACTGTAGAGGCTGAATCACAAAATTAAAAGCTCAAGTGCTGTCACTACGGTCAGCAAACATCAAACGTTACATAACGACAACACCTGTGCGCCTAAGCACATGGGCAAACAACTCAATAAAAGGCGTAGAATCGGGAATACCGGTTGAGAGAGAACCGGCCGATTACAATAGCCATGAACAAAAAGAAGACTTCACGTTTATACCAAATAACTCATTTTGATTAGCACTTTTGTGATAAATTTCAGACAAACTTGAATAAGACGGTGCCGTTTTCGATAAGCTCGCCGGGATCAACCGCATCAGCGGCCACGATGTGGCAGGTTCGCGGTCGTCGTCCAATTTGTTTTTTCGCTGTCAAAAATTCAGTTTGGTCTGCGTTCAGTTTTTACCCAAATATTTCTGTAAATGAATACGAACGTGACGGTTTTACGAAATCCCTGTAAAAACTCGACGGAATTCGGCGGGACTACAATTAAATTTCGCGTTCTCGGAATGGACACCGGGGGGGGGGGGGAGTTGTGTGTGCGCCGAAGAGTCCGGACGATGAACGCTTTTTTCGGACTTTCCCTTTCTGTGTGTGTATGCGCCACGCCGTCGTCCTGGAATTCATCAAAATTTATTCTCCGCAGGAGGAACGGGGAGGACGGTTTTTTTGCGGTTCATTTTCTGGCTTTTGCCGTCAAAAAAGCTCGCATGAATGTATAATCAATGCGTCACTTTTGCGGTGGCCGGGCTAGAACTTTATTCGGTCACCGTATAGAAATTCCCGAAGAGGTCCTTGCGCGCGCGGAACTTTTTGCCGGTCGGGCACGCGGAATGCCCCTCGAATTTGGTACATCAAGCTCACTGGTCTGCTGCTCGGAATATAATACTTGATTATCCATGGTAAAACGTGCAACCTATGCCTTTCCCCTTATACCTATCCAGTTTTTTGGGGAACTTTTTTTTCCATAATGGTACCTGTCTGCTTCTGCTCATGTATACTTGAAGAAAAGGGGAAAACAATATATTACTTGAAGAAATTGCAAAGGCTCATTATCGTCATCATCAACAAGGCTAGAGTTTAACATTCCCGCTTTTTGAAAAAGGGAGTTCCCTACTGCGGTACTACAATGCGGTAATAAAAGCGGAAAAGCGAAAAGTCTAGCTTTAATATGAAGAGCATGGCGTAAGTTTTTGACAAAGAGAAACGTTTCAAGTGAAGAAAAAGCCCTTAGATCTGAGAGTTCTCTTGTGTCTATGTTAAGTGGCCCCCACGGTATTTTGCTCTGTCGTTTGTAGCCGTTTGTTTTCTTGTAAATTTTGGAACTCTAGCTTGCTCCATCGTATCTTCTTGTGTTGTTTAGAGCTTGTTTCGTCTTTCATTCCGAAGAATATGTGGCCCGTTTGTGACTTGCATTGCGTTTGTTGTATTGCTGCGTCGTTTTGAATCCTAGTGGGCTCCCTTGTGCCCTCGCCTCTTGTGCAGAGCCATAATTAGCCCATTGTGCCTCCTTGTTACTTTGAGAACTCCAGTGAATCTTTTTGTTTCTTCCTATTGTGTTGTTCAGAGCCCTTCTGAGCCTCTTTCTGACTTCTCGTGTTCCAAAGCCCTGGTGGCCTTCCTGTACTGTGCTTCGTCTATTTTGCTGTATAGTTTGGAGCCCTAGTGGACTTTCTTGGATCTTCATGTCTCATCCGGAGTGCTAATGAACTATCTTGTCTCTAGTGAATAGTGAGTTCGTTTGTGTTTTCTTGTGTTGAACAGAGCCACTTCTATCTTCTTGTGCTCCAAAGTCTTGTACCGACCCGTGTCTTGCCCTGTATATTTTGTTGTGTCGTTTGGAACTCTTGTGGACCCCCTTGTATTTCACGTCATCGACCATCATCTCGTTTGGAATGCTAACGAGCCGCTATGTCTCTTATATTGTGTCATTTAGAGCGCTAATGAGTCCCATTGTATCTTCTTGTGTCGTTTGGAGCCCAGATGAGCTCCTTGTGTCTTCTCGTATCACTAATGTTCTTCAGTTTTGTGTTGTTCAGGGCCTTGCTGGGTCTTCTCATCTTCTGCCTGTGTCCCGACTCCCGATGCCCTGGTGAGCCTCTCGTGTCTTGCTGTCTATGTTAGGTGTATCTCACCGTGCCATTTGGAGTCTTAAGGGACTCCCTTGTGTTCTTATATTCCGTCTGGAGCGCTAATGGTCCCCTTGCGTCTTTTAAACTTTGATAAGCAAGAATATCTCTTGTAACTCTGGTGTGCCCCGTGTATCTTCTTGTCGTTTGGAAGCCCCTCGAGGTCTTCTTCTGTTATCAAGAGCACTACTGGCCCCTCTTTGCTTTTTTGTGTCCCGAAGCCGAAGCCTCTGTGATAATATGTCGTTTACGCTGGTAAGCCTCTTCACGTCTTTGAGTGTATTTTGTAGCCTAGGTGAGCTTTTTGTATCTTCTTTTGACTTCTGGAAATCCCAGTGAGTCCCTTTGCGACTTGTGTTGTTCAGGGCCTGACTGGGTTCTTTTTCTTTTCGGTTCGGATTTGCATTCGGATGCCCTGGTGAGCCCCTTCTGTCTTGCTTCATGCATATGTATATCTCACCTTGTCATTCCAGGCCCAAGTGGACCTTCTCGTATTCTTATGTCCCGTCTGGAGCGCTAGTAACCTCCTTGTGTCTTTGTCTTTCAAGCTTTCTTTTGACTTCATGACGTCTTTTGTCTTCTTGTAACTTTTGTATCTTTAGTTGAGCCTCTTGAGGTAGTCATGTGTTGTTAAGAGCATAACTGGGCCCTCCTTTGGTTTTCTTGGGTTCTTTATCTGTTGTTTATTTTTGAGTATAGACGAGCTCCTTGTGCTTTCTTCCAACTTTTGGAATTTCAAATGAGCCCCTTTGTGTCTTGTGTTGTTTAGAGCTTCACTGGATCTCTTTTTTCTATTTGTTCTCTGATGTCCTCGTGAGCCTCTGGTGCCGTGCTGTATAAGTATATATCATGATTTCCAGCGTAGATTGGAGGTTCAGTAGCCCCAGGCCAGGAGTCTTTAGATGTCGTTGCATCATACCTATACAGTCGGGTCACTGCAAAGTGATTTTGAAGGATTTGTGCGCCCCAGAAGCATCTGGAGCAAGTGGGGTCACTACAGTTATGCTATGGGATTCTGAGGCCTAGAGGCCCTGGACATATTTTAAGACAGTATATGAAGTCAGTCTGTTATCATTGAATTTTCCTGACGCTGAATTGTCCTGACAGCGAAATCAATATGACGTCAAACTGTCGTTATCAATTCAGGTCCGGAAAATAATTTTTTTGTTAGCTCCTCCAAAAACACGGGTTCATCCTCTGTAGAGAGAAGGGACAAAATTTTGAGTGTTTTACATTTCAAGTGCGTGAATCAACCAAGCAAGCAAGGAATCAAGGGATAATCTTGCTGCAATTGATTTCGCAACACCATATTTTACCATTCCAACTTCCATCCTCAAGTTGACAGGCATGTTGTGCGAATAAAAATGATCACATCTTCATTGAGGGACTGGAGACCTTACTCAGCTGTCCTACACATTCGATTTCGAATCGTACCAAGTTTATAACCTTCCTTGATTCTCTTTGGACCGTGGTTAGGGATAAATACGGATAACATTATTGTTGGTGAGACATCGAACAGGAGGACTTATATCCGACTTTTGTTACAGATCAAGTGAAGATGTCCGTTGACAACAATGCCTTCGACAGATACCACCGCACGCCGCACAGCGCCTTCTCCGCAGCCAACTCGAGCGACTCCGAGCCGGACGCGTACACCTCCACCGCCTCCTCGCCCAAAGACTCCTCCAGAGGTCCGTCCGCCGCCCCCCTGGGCGACCCCGGCCCCAAACGCAACAAACGCAAAAACTTCAAGCCCCGCTGCTCGAACATGGCCTACTCGGACCAGGAGGGCGCCGCCAACGATTCCGCCGCGGCCGCCCTCGACTTCACCTCCTCCAACGACAACCTGAACAACAACGTCAGGCGGAGGAAGACGCTGGCCACCAGGCGGCTCGTGGTCCACGGCGCTATGGACCTGAGCAAGGGCATCACCGACGACGGCGGTAGCGGCTCGGACAACTCGGACTCGATGGACTACAACCATCGGGGGGAGTTCAACGACGACAACGACGACAATTCGGAAAACGACAGTGCCAAGATACCGTCGAGCTTTTCGATACACACCCTGTCCAAGCCGCACGTTACGGATTTCAGTGGGGTGGTCGGTGGCGGGAGTGGGGTGGTCGGGGGACCGGCCGGGGGGCCGCAAGTGGTCCAGGATATGCGGGAGTACGCCATGAACACCATGCGGGAGCTGCTCGGGATCTACGGACTGACGTCGGAGGTGGCCGAGAGCATCTCGCGGCAGCTGCCCATGGCCGCTTTCAGCACCGGTAAGTTTTCTGCTTCATTTTTTTTTGCCTCGACTTGGTCTTGACCTTGCCTCCAGTTCGTCTTGACTTTGGTCTTGACATCGTCTAGATCTTGGTCGTGATCTTTGTTTGGACCTTGGTCCCGAATGTGACACCATGTCATTGAAAGATCATCGATCCAACGAAGTGCTGTATATTCTATTCTATTATACAAAATAGAAAACTATCGACCAGTCGCTATCCTATGCAATTTTGCCATTGTTTTTAAGATGATTCTGTGCAAGAATCTGTCTTACCATATCAAAAATTTTATCTCTCCAACGCAAAATGGATTTGTGGCCAACAGATCGACCATCACAAACTTGGCAACCTTTTCTCAGTTTGTGGTTGAGACCCTGGATCGCGGCGGGCAGGTTGATGTGATCTATATACCGATTTTCAATAAGCATTCGACTGCATAGATCATTGTATGCTTCCCCGAAAATTGAAAAGATATGGTTTTTCGGAACCCTTGTTGAAATTTTTCCAGTCCTACCTCTATAACAGAAAATCATACGTGCAGCTTTTGGGACACAGGTCTGTGAGCTTCACTCCTAGCTGGGGTGTAACTCAGGGCTCAAACATGAGACCTTTACGGTTTTTGATCTTCATCAATGATTTTGTTGATAATTTAAAATGTCCAAATCTACTTTTTGCCGACGATATAAAAATCTATCACCGTATTTTTCTCAACTGACGATTGTGTCGTTTTGCCCAGGTGTCCATGCATTAGAGATCTTTATGTCATATTTGTTGAGTCATATACATTTGATAGACACATCGAGAGATGTGCAGCATCCGCCTCGGCGATGTCTGGTTCTGGTCTTATCTACAGAAACTGTGATTTTTTTCGCGATGTTCCAGGGTTGATGATGTTCTATTCGCCTCTGGTGGGCAGAGGGCTGGAGTATGGGGCACTAATATGGCATCCCATTCATGCTTTGCATAGTTGATCGATTGAGGCCGTCCAGAGACGATTCTTGAAACTCTCAAAATTCAAAAAGGATGGAGTTTACCCAGCGAGAGGTTACGATCACGATTGTCCATTGAGTAAATTAGGGGAGAGGAGACATATACTGTTCATATTTGCTGGAACAGAATACCTTTCTCTGTTCAACTTATTTCTTGATTGCCTGTGTCTACACATGATGTTTGCTTTTGCCAGCCTCTAGTCTTTTCCGTTCATACTTTGTACCATGCTCCCAATTTCCAAGCTTTTTTTGATTTTTCTTGATAATTTTCCGCTTCTGCTTCTTCGCCTTTGCATTATTGCTCTTTCATTTACCGCTCATGTTTTATTCCATTGCCATGCCCTCCCTTTTTCCATAATTTTCTTCACTCTTTTGAGTTCTCAGTCAACCTGTTATCCTGCTAAGTAAGGTATGTGTCAGTTGTATTGGCAGATATTGAGGTTTGATCATGCCTCAAAAACCTTTTGATGCCTCGATGCGCATACAGGAACCGTTTTTCTGCGTGTGAATGGGTGAGACACTACCGTAGCGAAGCTGATCGCGAGCAGCTCCACTTTTTCTCCGTTCCTTCTCCAAGGACGACGCGAAATGATGGATGACGACCACCCCATGTTCTCGCATGAAATTAGCATCGACAATTCGCACTAATGCCCGGCGGATTTTTTTCTCTATCCGACAATTTCCAACCAGTTTCTCTCGGCCGTTGTTATCGCTTGTCGGTCGGCCAATAATTCCGGATCACCACGCGTGTCCATGCAAACATAAATTCTGCCCGAGCCATTGTGCAAGACCGGGGTATAAAGTGCCGTATTGAAACATTAGATCATAGCGTAATATGTTTTCTCGACTCCGTACAGTTGGAGCATTATAGACTAGTAGTTGTAGTAGCTACAAGAGAAAACCCGAGCATAAATCACCGACCGTGCCGATAAAATATTGAAATGAGAACGTACAGCTAGCAGAGATACAGTTTTATTGTTTGTTGTCTATCGGCATAATTCAGCGATAATTACACGCACATTTTTTTGTTGAAATGATATGACTTGAGTTTTATTCGATAATTATTGCATGGATGTGGATCTGGCGCCGGATCTGGGTAGGTTATACCAAATTTGAACTTGGCAATTTTTCAGGCCCCGAGTGTATAACTGGTTGTCTAAACGCACGGGGGTTTTCATCCCTTCCGGCTACCAGCTACCGGATTATTTATCTTTTCCATCAGCTCCTGAGTTCTGACGCGTTTTAAGTATGTCGAATGTAAACAAGACAATCTGGCAGACGACGTGTGAAAATTTCGAATTAATTGCTCGAGTGAAGAAGGTAATTCCGAAAATAAACATTCAGATGTATGTAGAATCGAACATTAATAAACAGTTAAGCAAATAAAGTCGTCATCCAGCTCGCCACAGCATCCACAAGAGAGAACTAACGGGGATTTTTGTTGTTATTTGTTATTTTTATAATGCTCTCATCGGAGATTCAAAAGCCATCTGAAAATCTGATGAGCGGATACTATACAGAGAGATAGATGGATAAAAAACTGGGTCAGAGAATTTTTACCTACCACACATATGCAGAGTAATTCTACAATTTAGCAATTTAAATTTGCCAGGTATTGCTAAATAAATAAATTATTGCCGCGGCTTGGAACGAGCTTGCGTTGCATACGCCTACCGTAACGTTTGTACTTTAGCACTTGACGATTCTGTCATTTTTCGTAACAATTATTATTATCAAACAGAAAACGTAATTTGGAATCGCAACTGACACAGATCTTGGTCACAGGCGAAAAAAAAATCGCCGCGGCTTTCTTCCCGGATAGATTTCAAACGCTTTTCTCCCCTTCCACATAACCAACCCCCACATTGTCTTTTGCTTCAAAAGAACTACAAAAGCACTCACTCGCACATAAACCATCCGGTTTTTTTTCGGTATATTTTCGGATATTACCACATATTAAGCGGAATTACCGCAACCTCCCTTTCGCACAACCCCGTTTCCAACGGCCAAACAAAATACTAGACCCTCATCCCTTGTACGACCCCGTGCACTGCTCGAGGTGTCCCGCAGTTCGCGAAGACCCTCCGGAATTCCAATCAAAAGATTTTTTGCAACGCATATCCCTTCTCGTGTATGTGTGTGTGTGTGAAATTCCAGTTTTATGCTTTTTATGGAAGCGGGGCACCCCTATGCCTCAGGTATAGCAGGTAGGTAGGGTTGAAAGATGATACCGGGATTAGTAAATGATGTTGTTACCTCCCGTTAAAGACCATGAGAAAATTTGGGGTTAAATGCATTATGGACGGTAAATTGCACAATTTTTCAACGTTTAAGGGTAAAAAATGGATATCTCGACGTCTTTGTCATCCCTTTGTCTGAATATACCTGCACGTATGGCCGGAGAGTATAGTAGAGGAAGAGAATAAGGGTTCCGATAAGCCGAAACCGATAGTTGGCCCGAGGTTTAGGGGCATTATCGGGGTCGTGTGTGTGAATTTTTTTCGCGTTCTTTGTGTCAAGATGCAGCTTTTTCAACGTTTCGTAACTAGAGTGCGTCTTATTGGGACCCGCGGATAAGAGATTGGTATTCAAGCTTCTGAAACACCCTTTCCCCAAAACAACGTCCCAGTTCTAATTCAGAAGGTAAAAATTATTCACTAATTGATTTTCATAAAATTCTTGAGCGATCTGATCTGAGCTAGGTACTTATGGAGAGACGTTTTTAGGGTCTGGTGTAAAAGCTGTTGTGGCAACATGCGACACGAAATTCTTGCTCCTATTGAAACAAGAAAGCAAGTAAATAATCGTAGAACAGCTGTAAATAATTTGAATGGAAATATTTGTGCTGACAGCTCCATGAAGTCTGTCAAAATCAAAGTAGTCTGGTCTGGGATGAGCTGTGGAAGGGGGAAACCAAATTGCTGGAGTTACACTTGCCCAGTGGTCCTCAAATTTTCGTGTTGCAATATTCTCTGGGTGATGAAATTATTCTGACAATATTATTTGTGATGGAAAATGTATTTCAAATTCCTATTTACTGAAACTACCACCTGCGTAAAGTTGCTAACATCAATACATGGAAATGAACCTCTAAAATGCACTTTGATGTGCTCCATTACCGTTTGAGAACTACTGGCAACAGATCAGATGGTAGCCTTCATGGGGTCATTATTTTTGTGATTCAATAAGGTATAAAGTGATCGGCCCTCGGATCAGCCGTCCAGCTTGACTAGGAGGTCCATCGATCTGTAGTTGAGTTCAAGATACTTTTGGAGCTCTCAAGATGTCTGTTTCGGAGATAATTATAATCCACTCTGGGTAGGCTTTCAGGAAAATCTATTCTGTGTTCAAATCTCAAGACGACTATCAATTTGAGTTCAAATTTTAAGAGGATTTCCGATCGACTGAAGAAATTGGGCTCATTAAGGTTTTCTATTGAATCAGTTCCAACTGACCCAGATCTCAGTCACTTACTATCGCAGCATGGAAGAGTGCTAAATGCTCGTATATGCAGATTTCAGAGGACAACCCTGAAAATTTTCATAGAATAACGCAACGCTAGGTCTCTGTCTACGATCATGGCTACGGCTACGAGACAGTCTCCGGAGTGATCATCAATACCAATTTGAAAAATCGACCCGGCCATCACATCGATTAACAATCACTGCCAATCGATTTATCGCGCTTCGAATTCAATCGACGAGCGATAAATAACTCGTTGAAATTTCGGAGCACCGCTTGATTATCAACACACACACAAAAATTAATTGCCTCCGCACCGGTATATCTACCATACGAATTTCCAGAGCCGCCTGTGGGCAAAACTGTCGCGGGGCAAAAAACCCGAAAAATTTAAATTCGTGCTTCTGATTCAGAGCAATCGGTGATAAATTAATAACACATCGAAGAAGCAGGACAACGACTGCGGCTCGAGCATCGGTTCCTCGGCTCTCGGAGATTTTAATGGACACGTCAAGTTTTCTGGGTCCGAGCCCGCAGGCCTGGAATTAGGCGGCTGTGATTTCCGTTGTGATTCCGCGTAATTTGAATAATTCCACACAACGCCATTTGTGGAAGCCGTCGAGCAAAAAAGAAGAGACGAAGAGAGTTCAAGTAATAATAATAATAACACATGGCTCTTTTGAGTTTTAGGATTTCTTGTGTGCGAGTATGACCGGGCACCTTCATTTCTCCTCATATTTGAGCTCAAAGTAAACAACTTATTAACGCTGTGAGGCAATTTAATGGGCGTTTCTTTGACGTTCTTAAGTCTGTTTTCCATCACACAAAAAACGCCACTTGAATCTGATGATAAACACTCTAAAAATGAATCGAAACAGAAGAGCACTGGCTCTGCAGCACCAGCACCGAGAGCATATTTTAGAAAGTTACCAGCATTTTCGACGGATATTTTCGATAATTAATTCGAGTTCGTTCACTCTACTAATCTAAGCGAGGCGCACACACACACACACACACACAGGAGACCTGGCCAAAAGGAAGTGAAAAATAACATCACCCATTTCAGGCAAATTCTTATTAACTCTCTTGAGAATCCGGCTGATGCCGTGATGGGTCCCGAGCGAGAACGTTTTGTTTGAATTGTTGATTGTCACTTTTTTTCTGGCAGTCATTTGTTTGACGAAATTAAAATATTCATTTGTTTATTTATACGCTAGCGCTGGACTCGACCGTAGTGAGGTGCGTCATTAATTTCAAGCAGCAGCAGCTGAATAATTTATTTTATTAAATTTTTTCACGTGAATTTCGCTTTTCGGATTTATTCCCCCATAATTTTTTTTCATTTGGTGGGCACCGTACCTGAGCCGTGCAGACAAAGAACTTAAAAGGGCGGAAAAAATCGGTTAACCTCTCGAAAATCGACCCCTTCTTCAACCCTTGTGCCGCGGCTACGTACTTATCGATCTCCGACCATCCCAGGGTATGATCGAAATCAAGAATTTTATTGACGCGATTTGGTAACGCGTATGGAAATTTTGGTTATTTGTGCGAATTCCACACGTTTGTGGTTTGTAGGATTGTAGGTAAACGACCTTCAGAAATTTCCGATTTTTCGTAAACAGTTCTTGTTCTGGTTTTTGCCGAATTCTTGTCGTTTTATTTCCATTCCAAATATTTGCGGTGGAAAAACAATATTTCTGCCGTTATTGCGTCAAAAGGCAAAAAATCGAAAACACGGGATTTTTCTTGGCCATATTAGCATCCAAGATCTGCATCCGCGATATGTTGCACTGCACAAAGACCTTGGACTGGACAGGTGACAAATAGAAAATAGGACACTATAAAGTAGGCACAAAAAACTTGCATTTCAAATCAAAATAGTCATTAGGGAGAATCTTTTTTTTACAACTAACTTGTCTGTACCGCGTGCTGTTATTTTGGATAAGAGGTAAGAATTATGAATGCTCCTATTTTAGATCGTGCTTTGCCTCAATATGTTAATTTTTTTTAGGTCATTAATTATTCCTGTGTAGTTCAGCAGGCTTCAAAAAGTCTCACAGGCTACATTTTTTTCATTTTTACTGGACATGAAGCTGGTTTTGAGCAGAAAATTAATGAAAAATAGGCAATTGAAATACGCACATAGAAGTCACATTTTATGCCGAAATAGAACAAAAAATTTTCAACTCGCGTTGATAAATACTGAAAGAGCCTATTTCAGGCCTTGCCATTGCCAGATTAGGCCATTCAATTCGAAATCAAGCTTTGGAAGTTCATGTTTTAGAACAAAATACAAGAAAAAAATATGGCAAGCAATAATTGTACTACTAATATTTTCCGTTATTACAAAAATTGAAGGTCTATTATGCTTTTGGAACCACGTAAGAGCTGGATTGGTGAAATAAGGCGTTGCAAAACTAATTTCAGCGGGATTTTTCCTTGAAAGAAATCCACCATGATGTCTCTTCCGAAAACTATAAGGAGGTGTGTATTATTTTATAAATTGATCATGAAAACATTTTTCTTGAATCAAAATAATTCTTTCGATAAGTATTTCAATTTTTTTTTGTTTGGAAAATGTTTTTATGATCAGTTAATAGTACATTTCTGTAGCTTTCGGAAGAAACTGAATGGTGGTTCTACATCGTCTTATTCCTCCAATCCACTTGCCAGCCGCTCCTTATAGACCCCGCATCTTGTATTCCAGAACATTCCAGTCGTCTTCTGGAAAGGTCTCTCCAAGTTTCTCGTCGCTTTCATTATTATACGGCACATTCCAGCATCCTAAGAAGCATTTCCATGCTGCACTACTTTTGATTTTTACAAGCTTTGTACAGGGTGCTCACGTATAAATTATACCCCCGCCCCCTGGAGACTTCCTCTTGAAGATAATTAAAAAAAACGGTTCTTATGTAATTTTTTCCGTGAGCTTCGAATTTGCCCATGATTTTTTTTATGGTGTATCGCAAACATAAATTCATTTCTAAAATCCATTTTACTTAAATGATAGGAAATTCACTGAGTTACTTTGGAAAGAAAGAATATTTTTTTATATTTAAAAAAAAATTCACAAAACTTCTGCAAACTAAGCTATCAAGCGTGACATATATTCATAATTAGGATAAAAAGTGGAATCCATTCCCGTATTAAAATACAGGGTGTCCAATTTGAGAAAAAAATTTCGATGTTGCACCCTGTAAGCGATATACCACAGAAAACTCTTGTAGGCAAATACGAACCCTACAAAAATAATACATATATGAGAATCGTTTTCAAGTTTCCAAACGATCTTCAAGGGCAAGTCTCCAAGGGGGGAGGGGTATTATTTATACGTGAACACCCTGTCAACAGCTGTAAGTCCACCGGTTTGACAAACATGGGGTTTCCGGTATGTACTTCTGTTTTGGAAAAAAAACTGCTGTGTGACAGCTCGTGGAACCATGGCATTATTGCGATATTGCGATATATCGATAAACACCTAATTTCAAGCTTCGGACCAGTGAATTGGCCATCTAGATCATGTGATATCACACCTCTAGACTTCTTTCTTTAGGGTTACGTGAAGTCCAAAGTCTATGTGGATAAGCCGGCTACAATTGAGGAATTGGAGTGCCAACATTACTTGCGTCATTCGCCAAATACCACTCGAAATGCTCCAACGTGTCATTGAAAATTGGAACTCCAGAATGGACCATGTTAGCCGCAGTTGCGGCCAAAATTTGACAGAAATAATCTTCAAAACATGAATGTCAAGAACAGTTCTTTTGTTTAATATTAAAGATTACCCGATGAAATGTTTCTTTCTGATTTTTTTTAATTTTTGAAAAAGGTACCTTCAAATAAATCATCCTTTATAATGGTAAGTTTTTGACTGAATTGCAACATTTTTGAAATCTCAGGCGCGTTACATGGACCAAATGTCATTCAGCTAAACTGATATATCTACCGGCTTTTGTTATGATTTATCACTGCATTTATCTTGAAACAACTTGAAAATGAATGGCTCAAATGAATTTCCCAGATCCAAGTCACCCTGCATTCTTTGCCAGTAAGAGATGGAGAGACTGATGTGAGCCGTCAATTGTCAATAACTCGCGGCGCGCTGCGTCCATAATAATAAGTTGAAATATGCATGTTCATATATTAGATATTAGTTTAAGAAGACGAGGAGATGTAAAAGAAGCTGATGCGTGTACCATCACGGGTCGTTGCACTTTGAACAATTAAACTATGTATCTCCATATGCCAATCAGATACAAACTCGCCGTGTAACATAACCTAATAGACAGATGTAACTTATCGATGTACGCGGTAATGATATAACCGTGCGGCACCACAACCCCGTGGCCGCAGCCGGGCATTGATTAAAAATTAAAAAAGTGCCCATCGGGTACGTGAAAAAAAGCAAGCAGCAAAACGCAGCGCAGCACCGCACTCTCAAATCATTTATCATTGTTGGAAACAAATGAATTTCCCCGGCCGGCTTTGATTATAAACTGGATAGAACGAGAAAGAAAAGAGACGCAACAGAAGCCTTTCGGGAAAGAAATAAAAAGAGAGCGAAAGTGGCGGCTGGGCGCACTCGAAATAAACGCATACGGACAAGGACGGAACGATGGCGGAGGATGATTAATAACTCGGACAAAACACAATACGGGGTTAAAAAGCACAAAAAATCGACGAAAAAAGAACCAAAGAGGTACTGTTCCACCCGAATGCTAGAGCCGGAGCGCGAGAGGTTCATATATGCATATATTGTGTGTGCGGTGGAAAAAGAACAGTGAAATTAATGAATAAATAAGCTATTTATTATCGGACGGAGAGAATAAAGAAAGAACTTCAGAAATTTAAAACTTAACGAATGCACACACATGTGGATGTAAAACCCACCATTAATTATAAACCACTTTGAAAAATCAGGGTGGCGCGCTTCTCTTCTCCGAGCCATTTGCATCGCACTACCTAGATCAAGATCATAACCTCAAATCTATAGATTTAATCGAAAAAAGAGGTCTCAAAAACGAACGTCGTCTTTTTGTATGGTAAGTATATAGCGTTGCTGTAATTAATGAACGTTATCGTGATTAAACACGAAAATCCGACATTAAAAATCGTGATGTGGCACTTTTCAGATCGATTGGATGCGATCGAAAAAGGTCTGCTCTCCAGCTTTGTGTATGTTCTTTCGATTTTCTTATTTTCATTCAGAAAATGAATATAGTTTCAGAGCTTGAGGCGCTGTCCCGTCGACTTTTTTGCGGTTTCCGCAAACCAGACTCGACATTTGAGCGACTGCCAGCGCTTGATAAATTAGATAGAGCGTTGTTTGCTCTATTCCAAACGTATCAAAACGTCAAGTTCGTAACTAGACGTTCGCTTTCGAGATAAAAATCGGACGCGGAAAAATTGGCATAAATTCCGAATTTTTCGTATAATTACCAGTTCCACACAAATGTCCACAATTACGTTACGCTTGTAATTATAGCTGATATGGAAACATGTGGGGACGCGTAATTTCCATGCTAATAAATTCATAATTTATGTGGGCTATAGCTACTTTGAAACATAATTGTATGGGCAATAAAAAAAATTTGGGTGTATGCCTGAACTTCTTCTTGAATTATACCGAAGCCATCTGTCAAAATATTTCGAGTGTAGATATGCGATGCGATGCCTAATCCGGAGCCATGGGTGAGTAACGAGCTAATTCGCTTAAGCGAGCCATGTCGAAAAGGGTTGAATTAAACATTTTTCACAAAAAACGAACTAATATAAACAAGTAATCTTCTGAATGATGAAAACTGAAGATAAAACTCGAGAGTAATAATGTTGTGGTTCTTGCAAAAATTGTATATTATAATGGTAATCTTGGAATAGTCCTAGATCTTCACCTAGATTCCAAGAATTTCTTGCAGAATTGTCAGTACAAAAACAAATTCACTGTAGGAAATTGCGAAATTAAGACCTCTCGCGAAAAAAACCTTGTAATTTCAGGGTTTTCCCGTAGATTCTGGAGACGTTTTCCCCAGCGTGCTCAATTTTACATTTTTGTATTCATCAAAAGAGTAGGTATCTGGTTTTAAAATTTGAATTCAGTTTGGTGGACTTGATTTCGGTATTTTAAATACAGTACTCATAACAACGCGGAGCGAGAATGCCTGGCAGTTTTTTATGCAATTCTGAAATTTCTTCAAGTGATGTTACTGTTTCTATAGCTTCGAAACGAAAAGTATGGCTATTTTTTGCATCGTTGTCATTCGGGATCATCATCATCAAAACTTGATGCATATATACAGAAGCTGCATCAGATTCGGTGCATCAGGACACACTCGACATGACACAGAGCGTAGCGCTGGTGTCCCGGACACAGAAGTCTTGACCTTGAAGGTGATCGCAAACTGTCAAAAACCTGGCGGGCATTTAGATCCAACAGCGCTCAGATTACGCAACATGACAGTTCCGTTTCGGAATAATTTGCGAATCCTGTGCTGCAAGCATCGCAGCTATCGTATATTTTACGAGCGCGAACCCATAAACCGAAACAGATGGGAAAATATCGAGTGACATTCGCAGAGAGAGCATCTACCAAACAGACACATGTTATGTTAAATTCCATTTTTATGATTTTGAAAATGTACCACTATACAGCTTCTCCTGTTTACACGATTGTTATTGACGTTAATCTAAATTTGATGCGTCGCCTGTATACGTTTCCACGCGTCTCGTGTGAAAATTGTTTTTCTGTGTGTGTGTGTGTTTATTGTCAGGAGACTAACTCGTATTTTTTCTTTCTAAGCCGTTTAATGGTTACGATGTTATTGACTTCTCTCTGATGTACCGTTGTTGTCACTCGAAACCTCTGAGTAATTAGCGACATTCCGCCACTGTTTTCCAATTTTTACCAGTTTTACGCAGCATCGGGTTTTTTATTTATGCCGAAGCACGCCCGGCATTTTTCTTCCGAATCGATATTTATCGCCCGGGTGCTTTGCACCGCAGAATCCGAAATATTCGCTGGCTTGTTTTAATTTCGCCCAGAAAACGGCCGAAAATGTCGCTGCTGGCGGTGCCCGCCGCCCAAAGGGCAGTACCCGATAGTCGAACAACCCCGCTCGGAAAAAATGTGGGCTAGGCCGAGCTGGAACCGTATAATTTTTTTGTTTGAACTTTAATTATTGCCGCGCATCAGAACTACGACTACTAGATTTATTATGGAAGATGCCCAGGGGCGTCCCGCGCGGTAACGGTCCCGAAATTATTGCCATCCACGATAATTTATTGCCGCTAATGCACGAAACTCGCTCATTCTCTAGCGTGTTGTCCTCGGCGACGTAGGTGAAAAACCACTCGGGATTTTCTGCACGCCGAAATTTGCTACATTTTCATATTTTTTTAACGGTACCCAATTTTACGAGAGCTCGCGCGCTTTCACGAATTTGATGCCCTTTTTTCTATGCACAAATACGAGACGCGCACTCTAATTACGATGATGTGCCCATACAAAATTGCTCGGTAATTTGTTTTTTTTTCTTCGGCGAGCACACCTCAAGGTCTCACCGTGCTCATGCTAATTCCGCAGATTTCTTTATTTGAACACAAAGTCGCGCTCTACACATCATTCAATCATAAATTACCGAGAATTGCCGAAGACGAAAAAAAAAGCAGAGCGCGGAGGAGGCTGCGGGAAATAATGAGAATCATAATGAATATTCCGAAAGTTTGGAGAACACCGCATCGGTTCACCTTGATGTGTCAGTTTGAAAAAGATCTTTTGGATATGAGCAATAGGAACGTGATTTTTTTCTTAACTTTTATACCCAACACACAACAATTTTCAGAGAGCAATTTATTGTTATCGGTTTCGAGAATCATAATTGGGTCTATTGCCAAAGTCGCTCCAAATTGTTTGTTGTGGAAAATATTTTTTGTTATTCCGGAATCGGGATTTGAATGCTGCATCCTTGAGATTTCACCATGGGACTGACACTCCGATTGACAGCAGGCCAGGATGGACAACGTAATAATGCAATGACGTAATAACCTAACCTATATGTGACATGTCCAAGTTTGAGCTAAAGTTGGCAACCAAGTGCCGGTATTTATAAACTATTATTGAGAAATGGGCTGGCGATAAATTTTAATTCAAAATAGACGTTGAATTGCTTTGAACGACGCGATCGATTCTAAAATTACAACTAATTTGGATTAACAACCAAAATTGTGCAAGGCGAAAACAAATTGCCAGCGTTTTAAAAACAACAAACCACAAACGTATCCATATACGAGTATACAGGAAAAAACTGACACAGGACTTAGTCATTGCTAGAGCTGGAGGTAGGTGTTTCGCTTCTAGCAGAACAGAAAGAGTCCAGAAAGGTGCCAACCACATTTTCTGAAAACGCCCAAAGAATATTTCCGCCAAATAATAATAAGAAGTGCTCAAGCGTGTTTTGTAAATGCTGCTTTGTGTTGTTGTGGAGGTTTACTGTGGTAAGGATCCACTGTCAGTGACTGTGATTTTGTCAGTTGAAGTTGATCAAAGGATTCAAGAGACGGAAATGTCCAGTAGTGAAATTCGGATCTGTAAAACATATGAAGATTTTGTTATCTCAATTCAAAATTCTGAGACTGGTAGCCCCCACAATATCTTTAAGTATTACTTAAACTTTCCACGATAAATATCATCATTTTTTCCGGATTATTTCTGTAGAAATTGTCCACCAAACTTCCCAAGCTACCGTAAACTTTAATAAATTTAAAAAAAATCTAATCTAATATCTACCTAGGGTCAAATTTCAAGTCCAACTTGCAACATGCGGTGAGCTGCGTCACCGGTGCAAGCCATCGATATGCTCTGGTCACAATGCATGTCAGTGAGTAAGGTCTGGTCAGCTGAATTCAATCAAAACCGACTTCCCGTCCAGTTCATTTTCCCATACCCCAGTTCTTGCAACTGTCTGAGTCTGGAAATGTACAAAAATATTTTATCAAAATTTGTTTGAACTCCGTTGCGCCAGGGGACGCAGTGAGAGTACCTGATGATTTTGAATGGTCACAAAAAATGGAATTTGCCAGATAAAGATGTTGTCATAGAGGAGAAGCCGTCTTGTTTTGCGCGACTTCCATTGATAATGATGCATGTGTCAGTGAGTATGGTCTGATCAGTTGAATTTGATGAAGAACAAAGGCTGTTTGAAGGTTGCAATGATTGGAGTTAGTCGACATATTGTTCTCAGTGTGTTCCACGAGTTCTGGCTTGTTTTTTTTTCTGAACGAACAGAATTTTTCTAAACCCAAGAACCAGACAGTATTTAGTCCATTTCGTTTCCCAAAATTGGCTTTATGGACCCATCAGTACCAGTTCCCGTTGCGAAATTGATCTTCAAATTATATACATGAAATTGGCAGTAATGAAGACCGTTAGAAAATCGATACATCAAGTGGATTATAACGGTAAAATACAGTGAAATTTCTGGTTTTTCTAAAAATCTACACGACTTTTAAGGTGCGTTCAGTCAGCTTATTTAGCTGCAATTTTAATTTTAGCCGTAAGCGCTGCATCGCTTATTGGCTGTTCCGAGGAGGCTGGTTCATAAGAGCCAATGGGCGTCGCTGCGCTTGCGACTAAAATTAAAACTTGCGGCTAAATAAGCTGACTGAACGCACCTTTAGTTCCACTACTGTATTTAGTTTTGGTCCGACACTTTTGAATCACCCTGTATGATTCCTAAGTTTGAGGCCGTTTTAGAACGGTTGTGAAGACTTTGATGATATTGCCGACTTTCCACCTAGTCATTTCTTCTATACCTCAATGAGTTTCTTCACGCTCGCTGATAATCTGAAAAGAAAATATTGAACATTGTTTTGGTTCCATTGCGCCAAGCGGCGCAGTGAAGTTGAGAATTTGAACCGATCGACGGCTGACGGTGGACGGATTGCGGTAACTGAAGTTTGCCAGAGGACAATGATTTGGTGTATTTTGCGAATGTTGTCTTAATTGCGCGAGTTTGTTCGGTTACGATGCAAGTCAGTGAGTAAGGTCTGGTCAGGTGGAATTCGAACGGAGGAAAGGCGAGGGGAAACCTCATGGTGGAAAGGTTGCACTTGGAATTAGCCAAATGACGTTCTTTCTCGTGAGTTTTGCGAACAAATAAACGATCAACTCTCCAAATTTTTGAGCCAGGTTGACATGAGTATGTTTTCTAACGGCCTCACAAGGCTTAAGAAACATCTAAATATTTTGTCGACTCCGTTGCGTCATGGGGCGCAGTGAAGTTGCTCAGTCGAACACAAGTTTGATCGTAACCGAGTTACAAAAATCGATATATCTGTCAAATAACAATGTTTTTGATATGTTTTTGGGAATGTCGTCTTGTTCGTGCAGGTTTTGTTGGTTACGATGCATGTCGGTGAGTGAGGTCTGGTCAGTTGAAAGGTCGAAAGACGGAGCTCTCTACAGAAACTTGAAACAAAATTCTAGAAACTGCGTAAGTACACATTTTTCTGAAGTTTACCCTATACTTCCTCTCTCCAGTTGCAATGCTAAGCTACGCTTCAAATCGCTTCACGCTATTAAAACAGTTTAAACTTTCTTTGCCATGCCGCCAAGTTTCGTTTTTCTTCCAACAGGAATATTTTGACTGATCTGAGAATGAACGCTAGGCAACCAACAATTCGTCTCGAGCAGGGTTGTGCAATATCTCGCTTCGCTTCATTATGATATAGATAATTGGTTAGATAGGAGAAATTCAACTGTTACGGAACACAGTCACGGGTCGTTTTGTACCGTACTTCGTCCCTAGTTTTTACCCTGGACGTGCAGCATCTGCTTGATAAAAAAAATCTCAAGCGCTCGTTGTCGTTAATTAAACCCCCATGAACACTGAGCAGTTCTCACCGGATACAAAAGGTTATTGTGTTCAATTTTTTTGCAGTAAAAACAACTAAGTAGATTTGATATTGGTGGGTACTCGTCTAGAAGCAAGTACTGAGAAACCGGAATGAAAACGCGGCATAGATCAAAGGCAATTAGGCTTCCAAGCTTTTTTTCCGGACGTGGATACCTACAGGTGCCATCCACCCCCCCGTTAAGCGCCAGGAAGTGACACGAAACCCCCTATATGCAAGAAAAATCTCCAATCACGCGTTCTGTACCTACACAGGTACCGGCTACAATATGCCCCTCATTTCCATTGTTCTTATTTTGTTTGAATAATAGAACATGACAACGTGATTAATATGGTTGGAAATTCAAATTTCTCCGTGCCGACGGGGGTCGAACCACCCGGGGGGGCGCCGGTGCTCTCTCGAATAACCCCCACGCTCGTCGGAGGCGGGAAATTCAAATTATTGTCGTTGCCTTTTGAATCCTCTTTCCTCTTCCCGCGCGCGCCCTCCGCATTTTTACCGGAAACAATCGAAGATACAAGTCCGTGGAATCATTGTGTTGCCGTGGTGCTGTGTGCCTTCGTCGTGTTTTATTAATATTAATGATGCGAATTGCAGAGTCAACATGATATTTCAATAAGTAATGCCTGTAATAAGAGACGAAGAATTTATAAAACGCCGTATTGTACTGCTCGGGCTCTCTGGTGCTCGCTCGGGTACAATATGAATACAAAATTACCTGTTTTCATATTTTTAATATCAAAACAATTGAATGCAGGCTCTTATATATGCACGTTTGTGCTTTTTACGGTTCTTTTTTGCGATGCGAGAACAATGTATGCAAAACTTGATTTGGCCGTATGCGAACAACTGTTCGAAAGATCCTACAGCATCATTGTAACTAATTTCTGTTTTTTTTTTTTCGATTCAATCATCGCGGGATATCATCAAGGATTTTTGGGTGCGTAGTACGTAATCCTTGATAGATTATGTTAATTCGTTGGGAACAGCGCGATCAGTTTTGATCTAGAACTGGCTAAAGACAACTAACAGATAATTATGGAAAACAGTAAAAAGCTTTTAACGACTTAAATTTTGTTTACAATCTAACCTTTCGTGCTTGTTTTTTAATTATTATATTTCAGTTTTTTCACCGTCATCATCATCAAACTGGAGTTAAATCAATCAGTGGATACTCTTGATAAACACCCGAAATTATCGCGCTTTTAATTTTTTGTTTATTCCGTCATTCCTGCATGCATTTGTATATTTGGAGTAGAATTTTATCTTTTTCTCGTTTATTTTCACAGGCGTAAATGGTGTTTACATCATCACGTCAAGTACTATATAATTTCTTATATGCGTGCGAGCTTTTTCTTGTAGTATTGAGCTTTCCGGTCTTGAATTTGGAAACAATGCTACCAGGCTGCGCTAGACATCGGCTAACTAAATTAACATAGCGCGCTGTTTAAATAGAAAGGTGATGATTTAAAGCCGTGTTTCAATGACCCTAAATTTTCTACAAAACCTGTGAAGGTAATAAAAACACCCAGCAGTATAATAAAACAATATTTGCCGTAAAAATAAAGACGCATACACATACAGAAAAAACTTGAAAAAATCACAATAAACGAGACCTAGTTGTGTACACAGCTGCATGCGCACATGTGTCCGAGGTACTAGGTGAGAGAAGATAGAAGCTTCCTTTTTTTTGCTCTCCAACTTCATCTTCCCGTAAATGTGCCCAAATTAATTGCGAAGCGGTGAAATTCCTAGGTGCGCCGCAGACACAGCACGCCAATGAACAATTGTGTGAAGCTGTACACCAGCACGCTTATCTCTAACCTTAATATTTTCGAGATCGCACACCTTAATTATATGAAATGCAACAAAAGCCTCCCATTCGGCTCTTTTAATTCTACCAGTGACTGTGTAAAAATTCCATTTTGTCTACGTCATTATTCGATATTCAAATGTCTAATTATTCATACGAACATGTCAGGATCTGGGCTCTCTCTCGGACGAGAGCCGCGAGCTAGCCGTCTCGCTTCTCGAAACAGATACCATCTCATTTATGATAAATTGAAAATGTGTTCTTTAATAATACGACCACAACCCGAAGGTAGTTCCACGGCCGCATATACCAGCGCAGACGTCGGGCTGCTGCTTATTTCTCCTCTGGTGCGGAGAGTCTTGAAAATCGAGTTTGGCCATATCGGCCATTTGCATCACAAAACGTATTGTTTTATTTATGTATTTTGGGGGGAAACGCGCAAGCATCGCACATGAGACCGAGGCGCGATTGTAATTTGAAATTAGGAGAAATGTGAGACTGGAGCTCGGAAATTAAAAAGCCGCCCGAAATTATTTGCATCGAGCACACGGCACTGATACCGATTTGCATTCGTTTTCCACCAGCCAGCTGAAACAGCGTTGCTAGAGAGCGACACTGTGCACCAGTCATGTCTAGCTCTCCGAAAATACTTGTCGGATTACAGTCAGGTCAGATCAGGTTAGGTCAGACAAGTCAGACAGGTCAGACAGGTCCGGTCAGGTCCGGTCAGGTCCGGTCCGGTCAGGTCAGGTCAGGTCAGGTCAGGTCCAGGCTTTGTTCGGCTTAGGTTGGAAAACAGCTGTTGAAGACAATGCAGAAAAGTAGAAGTATCGTACCAGAATAATGTCCGAATGAATGTGTTGCCAATAAAGCTGTCCCAGTTTTCAGCAGAAATTGTTCTTATCTACAATAGGAAGAGAATATCATCCACACCAAGAACTATATCAGTTTTCTAAGAACTACTCTAGGAATTTTTTTTGCCAAAAACTTTCTACAAACATTTTTATCCAAACTTTTCAGGTTGAATCAAGAACTTTCAAACGTAGATGTGTCACGCTATTCTATATCTTCGAACAAAGGCCTACATCATGAATTTATTCAAACAATTACGTCTGCTGTATTCGAAATACGATGCAGTCCCTGTTCAGGTATACCCTTAAGAAAATCATAAAACCGGGCTTAATGCATGGACCTTCAAATCAAGCTGGACTGCCAATCACTATGTCTTTTTGAATCACAAATTATTGATGGTTTCAGTTGATAGAAATACGTTTTTCATCACAAACTATGTCGTCAGGATAGTTTTATTGCCCAGGAATATGTTATGACTTTCGTTTTGAGTTTTGAGAACTCCGGCAGGTTGGTGTTCTTGTATGTCATTGTCACCCAGCTCATTTCAGGCAACTTTTATTTCGAAATAGTTTGCTGCAGCAGATTATAAAATAATGAAGTCTATTTTTTTTCAGGTAAAATTTTCGAAAACTTCACGCTGAACCCGGCCGCGGTGGGCAACAAGCAGCAGCACGAGGGATCGCCGCCGAGCCAGCCGCCCACGCCGCCCAGCACGCCGCTGTCGCCCAAATCCAACGATCTGAGCGTCAGCGCCGGCAAATACCCTACCTCAACCGGCAGCATCCCCAACATTCCTAACCTAACCATAACGCACAATTCTAGTCCAACAATACCTCATCAGCATCAAAATTTCCAATCCATCGTGTCATCCCAGCAACAGCAGCAGCAGCACCACCAACAAAAGACGCCCCTCAATCTGGGGACGAAGCCAAAAACGTACGCCAATGGCGGGTTCAACCACACGTCTAGCGATTTTCCGTACAGCAATCGCGAAATGGAGGCCATCCGGAACAAGATCGCGGAGGACACGAAGAACGAGCAGAAAAATCAAGGCACCAGGGTAAATTACTTTTCTTATACATTTAGTCAACTGACTTGGTCAATTCAGATGCTCCGTCCAGGCGATCTAGAATCTAGATGCGTGCGCGTTCTCCCAGGTTCTCCCAAATCTGGCCAAATTCCGGCTCTTTTCTCGATAGTGAATCTTCCATATTTTCCGAACGATTTCAACCTGAGAATCTCGAGTTTTTTCTCGCTGTTGAGCATCTCAAGATTCGTCTGATATGAGTTCTAGAAAACTCCAGCAGCTTCGCTCATGAATCCGGAAAGATATTGGACAGCTCCTCCGCCAATTTCATGGGTTTGTGACTTATCGCGAGTTGAAGTCTCCAAGTTTGTGACTTATTCCCCAATCGGAGTCTCCAGCGAATATATCACAGCAGTCTTCCATAATCTTCCAAATGGTTCAACAGATCGAGTTATATATCAACTTATCATAATTACTTATTATATTGACCTATACATATAACTGCATATGAGGACGATCGGTCAACAATACCTAGCGATTTTAACAATTCAAGTCTTTCAGCAGAGGAATGATTTTCATATTTGAGGAGCTTATACTCTTGTAGCCTGGTTCTTTTCGTTGTCCTTTTTTTTTTACGGCATCAAGTTAGGATTCAAGTGAGGGGAGAGCAGGTGAATATCGACCACTTAAGGCAAAAAATTCAAAACCAGTCGCCATGTGCACTGTCAAAGCTGTATGTTTTGTACCATATTCCCCAACCATTTAACTATCCAAAACCGTGAATAGTCACTCACTAAGTAGAAACATTTCTGTGAAAAAAATTCGAAAGCAAAGTGAAAATTTCAGCGGGTAATATCGACCAGTGGGGTAAAATCGACCACCAGGTCGGGTAATATCGATCGCACGTTTTCTCAGCCATTTTGTAGTCTGCATGCTTAGCAAAAGCGCAAAAATACAAGTCGAAACATCTCTTTTCGAAAAAAATCTAGTTTTTGATTTTGATTTTGCTCCCCTTTTCCTAACATTTACCAAGAACGATTCCCATGATAGGAACCCATAAGATTAACAGATAAAATTAAAAATAATTTTTAGGTAAATACTCTCAGGAACCTCATCAGGTCATTTTCGCACCACACGAGGCGCGATTCGTTTTTCGCCGATATTTTCCGCGAGGCATCTGAAGTGATGTATAAAACTCCATTTGTACAATATCGACCAACCTGGTTGATATTGGCCGACAACAAAAGCAAAAAACAATTCTTTGACGATGAAGAACCAGGTTAGATTATGGAACTAGGCCTACTACACAAAGTTACTATCAATGATCCTTGGTACATTGCACCAGGAGACCTAAGTCTAACTACAATGAAAAGTCTGCAATACGTTATCATAAACACTCCTGAACTTAAATCATATTGGCTGGAAACAATAATTCGTTTCTGTCAGTCAAGCGCTTCAAATAAATGGCTAACCGACAGCTGTGCTGGAGTTCACTTGCAAAATGCTAGATGGCAGCCTGTGTCATGATTCCAAAAAACTTACAGGGTGGGCCACAGTGGTGCGGTCGATATTAGACTGCCGGTCGATATTCGCCTCTCTTCCCCGATATACAGAGTGTTTGAGAATATGGAGGGTCAAAAGGTGGTCCTTCCAAAACAGACCAAAAAGCGATGTTCTTGGACCTATGAATGTGTTTTGTAATTTGGTTTGGTGTACGGGCTGAGTCGTTGATTCTGCAAATCCAGTTTGCTTCAAAAATGCATGCAGAAAATTTCATATGGGAACTGAAGTACTCAACAAAATAAGTGTCACCCTGCAAAATTTGACTCAACTTTTAATCGAGAGTTCAATTTTTTACCTCAAGTTTGCGAACACCCTGTATTGTGTGACAATAGATTCGAAACATCAGAGCAAGTGAAATGAATATCCAGTTTTCCCCAAAACAACTCTCAATCAGGTTTGTGACTTATTAACATTTGCCGGTTGTCTGTCAAACTGACATCAAAATATTTGAACTCGAAATCTTTGAAAAATTCAGCGCGTCATGCGTAGAAATACGAATCGGAGGCCGCAGAGACCTTTGGTCAGACAGCACTGCAGAGATTTCGTTCGAATTCCACGAAATTTGGGATTTGCAGTCTCCTCCTTACATAATACTTTCAGTCCAGTACGAGGGTTTGAATGACTTGAGATTTGGATCAATGAACTCAATTGTTCAGGGCTTGCCGCGTCTTTTTGGCTGGAGCAATTGACAAAAAAAAAGGTGCTTTGTACAACATTTGGAAGCAGATTTTGTTGGCTCTTGTGGAGCAAGTTCTGGTTTAGTAACAGATCAAAGTCGCTTGATTTGAATTTAATTAAGTTAATTTCTCCCACAAGCTCGTAGCTACAAGGTGCATGGCTCGAAGGAAAAATAAATTTGCAATTAACGTCTCAACACCATATTGCAAAAGGCAAGGACTCCTACTAATGACTAGGAATTTGGCAACACTGCCCTTTTTTACCGCCCCGAGAATTTGTAGACAATTTGTTTAGTTAGCCAGAAAGCAAGTATAGAAAGGTGCATACAATGATAGAAAATATGAATACAAGGTATTTGGGTGGATAGAGGTACCTAGGTGAAAAGTCACATTCCGAACGAAAATTATGCACATAATGACAAAATTGAACGTGGAGACGTGTTATTAAAAACAAAAATCGAAAGAATTATGGTTTTCCAATTTGACAAGCGCGGACAAAGGCAAAACCGAAAGAATAACTAAAGAAAAATTGAGACGTCTGGGAACCCGTTGGCAAGTCTCCGCAATTTGTTTCACATAATATACAAAAGCACAGCTTGCCAAGACGCCGGATGTCATTTCTTATACGCAGAATTTCTTACAAATTACTTGTGGTTCTTCCAAATTCAACAGTATTTTCAGCACCTATTATATGATAATTCTCCTGATAATCTATTCCCGATCTTTTTATTCTAGTCCTTCACTCTTTCTTCTGCATCTTATCATGTTTTCATCTCAACCTACATTTTTGTCGTTGCAACAGCAACTGTGTGCTTACTTGCGGCTACAATTTCGAGTGGCTTCTTCTTTTCGTTATCTGCGGACAATCCGCGCAATGAATTGGGGAAAATTTCCCATTGTTCGCGTTTTAATTACTTTTCACGGCAATTTCGGGCGCTCACGGTGAAAATTGTGAGAATCGTTACGATTTTGTATCTCTCCGACATAATTAAAACGTAAATTACTTTATGGAATACATACCAAGACCGAGCGTCAGATTTGCTTTTTAACTGTACATTTTTCCTTAAAGCGCGCGGAATTAAACTAAACCATGTGAATTTCCTATGCTCGCGCCCGCCGGAACAATTTTTACGTCTTTTTCTCTTCATCATTTTTTTTTTTCGTCGTCGTTTGTGTGTGCATCATTCTATTGTGTTGTGGTGTTTCTGGTACAGTTAGATTTTTTAAGGTAGTTGTTCAGGTCTGACACAATTTCGTTGTGTGAAATGGCTTCCAAATTCGCATTAATTACTTCACTACAACTTTTGGAAGAGAATAGGAATAAGCGCGCCGAGCAAAATTTAATTGCGGGCATAGGAGCAAATTGCGTCTAATGACAGTGCAAGATCTCAAGAGATTATTATAACAGCTCGAGTGTTTTTGTGTATGTGTGTTACTATCCATGGTGTCTTCACAGGCTGTTTTGTATAATGTATAACTTAATTTGTTCCAGGGAATATTTCCATCCAACATTCTTCCATTCTCGCATCAATTAAAGACTGAATCTTCGAGTCCGCCACCGTTCGACCACCAAAGTCCCTTGAATGGTGAGTTTTGATTTGACTTGACCTAACAAAAAAAAAATGGTTCCTAAAATAATTTTCTTGTTTATTTGGGATAAAATTCCAAACCCAATTACAATGAAAACGGTCCGGAATATAATGAAGATATTAATACAACTTTAACTGGTGTCAAACAGTAAATAAAATAATCAAATTGTTTATTGAAATAAATTGCGAGTACGCCGGAGCTCCGCGAGATCGCAGTGATTTGTTCAAAAGAACCATTCTATTCTGGCGTTTCGATTTGCGATGATGGTTCGGAGCCAAAAACTCTTTTTTCAATTCCTTGCAATTGGCAACACGGATGCGCGTTCATTGTCAATTGTCCGTGGAGCACTAGATTTCGAGATGTCATGTTTACGAATCGTAAATCACGGTAAAATTTGCAAGAAAATATCACTTGTCACAGGCGCACGTTATTTGTTCCAAAATACTACTCGCAGACTCTGTAAGCGAGCAAAATAAGCTCCTCTTCCCAATGCACTGCAGATAATCCATGCAACCTTTTCCCGGATTTTAATTAGCCTAGAACGAGAGAGAGAAGACGCGCCTTTAAATTCTAATTAAAGAGCATAATGCGTTTATCCGAAGCCAAGCCGGTTTTTTAAATTTCAAATGCCAAATTTTTGGCTCCAAGCGTCGCGTCGACTCGAAATTCTATTTGAGCAAAAATTCGAGAAGTCGCGCGTTTTCGTGTCTAAAATAGATTACTTATCCCGTTAATTTCCGTCTAATTAGCCTCCGTGCAGCTCTAACGTATATTCTACTCACTTATCCGTTCGAATGGTCTTTGTCCATCGCTGTGCATTGCGCAAAATATTCGAGTAGGTACCTAAGCAATTGTATCATTTTTTTTTACGGAATTTCGTAAGAATTGGAAGACGCGAGTTGAGTCAGTTTAGTGATACACAAATTGTCTTAAATTGACCGTGACAGATTTAATTTAGTTTCTCTCATCCCATTCCAAAGTGCTGTGCAGTAGTTAATATCATTTGTGTCTGTTGTCGTGTTTTATTAGTGCAGAGAAAAATTCGGGTTGACGTTTCCAGTGGCGTACGCTCTCTTTGCAAGCCCGCAATGCCCTCTGCGAAGCTGCAGCCCTCGCTTGCGCTCGGGCGTCCAGATTTTTTATCCCGTTTTCATAATTTCATGTTGAACATGTGGAAATTAAAAAAAAAATCGGATTTCAACGAAGACTTCGTAGCACCGCTACCTGGAATCACCTAAACATGACGTCCACTTGACGTGATCATTCTGTTTGAAATTGCGATGAAACGCACTAGATGAATAAATCAGTTGAACCACCTGCATTAAAGGTGCTAAAGCCGGCAGCTGCATTAAGCTGTCGGTCCACGGTTAAGTAGAGTAGCCATTGGCTAGACTTCGCCGTAACAAAGACGAAATTATTATTATCATTATTAAATTGTACAAATGTAGCATTTTAATGAAATTTCTAGTGATTACCTCTGGAATCACTAGAATATGACGTGATTTCGACGTCATTCCGACGTCATTTCATCATGTTGTCGCATAAAACCGCTGTTATTCTGAAACTGAAGGAACTTTTTTGAAGCTACTCTAATTTTCGTCGATTTGGACTTTCGAGACACCTGTTACCTAAGAATAGAAATACCGGACATTTATTAGTAGAAAGCACTGAATGGTACAGCATTCAAGAATTGCAAAAGTTTGTATGTCAATTATTTTTTCGTTATGAAAGAAGAATGAGTTAAAGTGAGACAAAAGATGGCTATAGTGATTGAACTTGTCGCAAAGCTGCCCAAGTCGGTTCAGAACAGGTCATCCATGTTCCACAGTCATATCTCTGAGTCGTGATATTAACGTCATTAGGACGTGATTTTCGGGTTCCATCGGTAACGCATCTAAATTACAGCAATAAAAGGTGTGTCCGACTGATATCCCAGTGAACACAACACCGTTAATAAAACGTCTGGAATAAGTAGAAAACCAAACTTCGGGAGCGTTTGAAAATAACGCCTAACGTTAACGCATGACGTTTTTACTTTTCAGTCAACCAGGTATTAGACGTTTATAAAACGCTTCATTGGTTACTCGATTGTTTTGGACACGTCAACTTCAACGTCTTCGAAACGTCATTGCAACCTCAATTCAATTTTGTTTAAAACACTCATCAAATGTGTTGATCAGAAGCTACCATCTGAGTTTCAGGTGCATCCACTGAAACGTCTTCGAAATGCAAAATCAAACGTTTTAGAGACGCCGGATTAAATGTTAAATTAACGTTCAAACCAAAACGTAAACAGTTATTCGTATAAACGCTACTGACAACCATTCAGTATCCACATTTTATCACTTGTTGAAAACAACTAGCTAACAGCAAACAGCAAACAGCTAGCACGTCGCTAGTTTCGTTTTGAATTGAAAAAGACCGGATTTACTGTATTCACTTAGACTGGCTTCAACCGAAACGGTGAGCTAGAATTCAGAGCGCCCTCTCCTAGTGTGGCCCTGACTTGATGGGTTGATGGCAATGGGGCTGTACGTTTCAGGGCACACGTGCGTTTATTTAGCATAATTTTTTGAGGCTAATATAACGTTTCACTTTGGTCTCGGCTCGTTGGAAAGCTACAAAAAGCTAATAGAATTTGAAGTAAAAAATCAAAATCCCAATTATTCCTTGGAAAATTCCAAATTTGAGAACGTTGATCCCTAGAATTTTCTATAGCTTTCCAACGTGCCTGCTCCAAGAGTATTCGCTTATGTGCTTCTCCAGCTATGACTGTTAGAAAAACGTGTGATTTGACCAATATTGCATCCACTTTAAGGGGGCATTGCCATTGGAGTAAATAAAAATGTGGGTTTGCAGTTTTCGTTCCTATAAAGTTATTTTCGAAAACACAAATTTCAACTTTGGCATGCAACTTTTCAGTATCTCAAACTTTTTCAATTTTTGTGAGAAAAATTTGAAATTTGCATTTCCAAAAATAACTGCGCAGGAACGAAAACTGCGGATGCAGTTTTTTGTTCACTTCAATATCCTCTTGAGGATGGAGTTAAATAGGGTGCTTTCACAATTTTTTATTGATCGAAAAATAGAAAGTATCTACTTGGGGTCCGTTGCCCGCATCAGTAAATTTAGTTTTGCCAAAAAATCCTAACAATGACCTGAAGGGGATACAAATTTGGACGAGATTTTTCCCGGCAAAAACAGCATGTGACGTCATCACTCGCCACCTGGCGGCCGGTCCCGAAAAATGATCAGTTTCGAAAATACAACAGTTCACACCCCTTCAGCGTGATTTTCCCTTATCAAACACTTATCGTGTTGCGAGGATCACTGGCTGGCTTCAAGATAAATTACCACGTGGAGGATACTTTGGTTAGACGCCCCCCTTGTGCGTTCAACAAGTTCGAGGAGTGAAGGTTTCTTATCAGTCTTATCACAAGTAATCACTGGGCAAGTACCTACCTACACTCTCCAATCACGCTGCAGCTTTGACGCCTTGATATTTGGCCGTGTTGAAATGGTGGTATAGTTTTTGATGAATTCAGTGGAGCATTTCATTAAGTTGAAGCTTCAGTAAACCCATCTGAAGACATTTGTGATGGATCCAAACGAAATTCATGACACAAACATACAAAAAGTTAACGGCGCCGGCGGTAACATGACATCATGTCAGCCATAACTTGAATGAAATTGATGTAGTCATGATCACCGCAACTTGACTCAAACTGCGTATTGAAAGTAATTGGAAAATCCGAATTTCAGGTGATTTCATTTCTTAAATATTTGACCAATGAGTATTTTGCATGCAGTTACAACTTATTCAAGCTGCCACATATGTATTAGTACATAATTATGTGTGATTTTGGGGATCTTTGATACAGTGAAAGCATCCGTTGGTGGAATACGGCGTTGCGGAATCAGTTTCAGCGGGCTTATTCTTTGACAGAAATTCACTATTCAGGTCTCTTTCGAAAACTACAAAGAGGTACTATATGATTTCAACATGAACAAGCTTTTTAAGTTGAAAAATAATGTTTTCAAAATTTGATTTTTTTGGATTTTGGAAATGTTTTTAGGCTCAAACCATAGTATACTTTTCCGTAGCTTTCGAAAGAGACCTGGATTGAACTTTTGTCAGAGAATACGCCAGCTGGACACAGGTGTCCTCAAGTAGAAATAAGTTTAAAAAAATTGTCACCAAAAACTGTTGATGGGACCTTGTAATAGAGATTCTGGGGAGCACAGAAATGTATCTAACAAAATCGTAGCTGATCCCGAACGGCAATTATTCAATTTTTAAGATTATTAGTTGAAAATGTCGTAATAAAAATTTGGCTTCGGGTTTTTTCAAATTTTTAGAATAACTAAGATTGTCTAAACGGTTAATTTTGCATCTTTACCAATATCTAAAAAAATCTCTGTGGATAGATTCATACCCTTCTGTTCTAATAAGAGTCCAAGACCTCCATTGTTGAGGAACTTCAACAAGTTTTTGAGATGACATGAATTTCCAAAGCTTTTGATAACACCCTTGTCCCAAAACACTTTTATAATATATTCATGCCCTCTTCGTAAGGTCCAGCTATAACCTTTGCAGTGCTGAAACACTTTTCAACAATTTTGTTCATTGTTTTGAAGCCAGACACAAACGGAATCACGCAAAATACTCCCACATTTTTTACGGATCATTGCGACTGTCGCTTTCCTTTGAAAGTTTCCGACAGAAGTTCTCTTCAAAAATCTTATGTTGGTAACTTTTGGCGACCAAGTTTAGTTCCTTGGGCCACAGCAAACTTCATCACACCCAAGTATCGGCACAAGACCATTCCAAAATAAATGGTTCACAAACCCTTAATGGAGATGCTTCGAAAAGAGGGGTAATTATGCTGTGACAATCTTTCGCAAAGTTCTCCTTTTTTTCCTGCAGAGCAAAATTTTCAATCAATGCGCCTCAAATCTCCGTAAGTCTTCATACTCGTAACCATCTCTTTCTGTTTATTTTCTTCACAAACCTTATTCAACGTAATTTCATCGAATTTTCCTCGTAAGTCTTTTAGAGTGATGAAGCAGTACAGACATGGAAGTAGCCGTAGTTGTTTGCTGGTCATTGATCAAAAGAAGTTGAAATTCCTGAACAAATTTTGAAGGAATTGCATTGATATTGGTCATTTCAAACATCAACTTGATTTTAATTGGTCTAGAAGATGCGGAAATAATTTTAGAGAAAGAGGAAAAAAAATTACACAGGCAGCAAAAAAGTCGTTACATAGATTGACGATCGATTGAAAAAAAAGGGAGGAATCATCCAGTTTCAATAGGCTTATGAATGGTTTGCATTGTACCCCAGGTGAAAAAAAACCTATATGAAAATATCGAGTTGATGTTTCAAATGACCAACATCAATGGACTTGGGTTTAAATTTGTTTCGGATATTGAACTTATTCTCTTGATCAATGACCAGCGAATGGCTACACGGCAACCATCCCCGTACTGCTTTATCACTCTAAAAGACTTACGAGGGAAATTCGATAAAATGACGTTGAAATGAGGTTTGTGAAGAAAACAGAAAAAAAATGGTTACGAGTATGGAGACTTATGAAGATTTGAAAGCGCATTAATGAGAAATTTTGCTCTGAAGAAAGAAAGAAGTTTTCAAAAGAGTGTCACAAGCTCAATCAACCCCCCCTTTTTTCGAAAAAGACTTTGCATCATTCCAGAGTTGCATCTTTTCAAGGGTTAGTGAACCATTTGTTTTGGAATGATCTTATGCTGATACTTTGGCGTGATGAAGTTTTGCTGTTGGCCCAAGAAGTTGAACTTAGTGGCCAAAAGTTACCACGACGAGATATTCAGAAGGAACACCTGCCGAAAACTTCCAAAGGAGAGCGGTAAAGGTCTTAGGTCTTAACTTCCAAAGGTCTTACTGATCCGGAAAACGTAGAAAATGTGGGAGTACTTTGAGTGATTCCGTTTGTGTCTGGCTTCAAAACGATGAACAAAATTGTTGAAAAGTGTTTCAGCACTGCAAAGGTTGTAGCTGGACCTTATGAAGAGGGCATAAATATATGATAAAAGTGTTTTGGGACAAGAGTGTTATCAGAAGCTTCGGAATTCATGTCATCTCCAAAACTTGTTGAAGTTCCTCAACAATGGAGGTCGTGGACTCTTTATTAGAACAGAAGGGTATGAATCTATCCACAGAGATTTCTTTAGATATTGGGAGAGATGCAAAATTAACCGTTTAGACAATCTTAGTTATTCTAAAAATTTGAAAAAACCCGAAGCCAAATTTTTATTAAGACATTTTCAACTAATAATCTTAAAAATAGAATAATTGCCGTTCGGGATCAGCTACGATTTTGTTAGATACATTTCTGTGCTCCCCAGAACCTCTATTACAAGGTCCCATCAACAGTTTTTGGTGACAATTTTGTAAAACTCATTTCTGCTTGAAGACACCTGTGTGGAATGATGGATTCCGCAACGCCTTACTCCACCAATTTAACTCCATCCTTAAGCTGAGCTTAGCCCACTTACGCGTCACGAAAACACCCGCTCATTATTCGTCTATTCCGAGAAAAATTACCAGCTTTTTCCCTTTATGGCCAGAAAATTAATTAGAAAACGCAAAACTTGCGTCCGATGTGGTTCTCAATTATTATTGTTCAAGACCGATACCTTAAAAAAACTTCTTGGAGTGTCAGCAAAAAGATAATTACACTTTATGTACCTGAACCTGTACACGCCTAGACCGAGCGGCGAACTGAATAAACACTCGATTCCTTTAATCTACACATTTTAGGTAGGTACGTGTTCCAATTTCGCCTTATAAATTCCAATTATGTGTAAATTACAAAATTTATGTTTCCTCACGCTACGGTTCGTTTTTATTTGACTTAAATTAAATCGGGTCGGTATAATGCCGTGGTCTGGACTGTGTGTGTGTGTGTGCTTACGTAATTTGTCTTCATTTTAAATCGAGCAAAAAATTGTTCATTGTGTGTATTACTAAGCACATTTTCCGGCGTAGCACTCTGATTGCTCTTCAAAATATATTTCTTTTATTAAAACCTTGCTCTTCAAGTTGGGTGCACTTGATGTACGCAATACAACTGATATACTGTCATGACAGCTAGCCGTAACATACCTGACCTAATATTATTGACTATACATGAACGCATTCAACTGAATGTACACTGTACAGCATGTCCAGCTCAAAGGTGTTTCCCCTTTATTTTAGCTAGGTACTCTCCGAATATTTTTGCCATCCATAAACATTTCTTGGTCCCTTTTCCATGAGCTTTTTGGATCCGTGATCAAATCTCTACGTCTCTACGTCAACAAAATACAGAGTGGCTCAAGAAATGTGATTACAGCTCATAAAAGTTCTTGAAAAAAAAATTGTTGAAAAAAAGTTTTTAAATGGCAAAAATCTGATGATAATATCGAGAATAAAGGGAAGAGACACAAACGGAACACCTTCAAGCTGGACACCTTGTACAATCGAACTTAGCAGTAAAACAGGCTCAAGTTATATAATACGATACTCTGGGTTAATACGCCAGAAATAAAAGTACAACGAATGTAAGCAGATATCACAATTGTATCACTGATATGTACCCGCTATGTAACTTCGTTATATTCTGTGCATATTTCATTGTTACATATTTGTTACATTGCAGTAATAAATTCGCAATGATTTTGTTCTTCAATTTCGCATGAACTGAGCAGAGTGTTCAGTCTATGTAGTTTTTCATAACATTTCAAAATTACATCACTGCAATTTAACCGGCATTCTGCTTTGATTGATAGATTGATAGATAGATGGATATTCATTTGTTTGTAACAATTACTGACCAAAGTATCCGGTCGAGGTAATTTTTCCAACATATTCTGAAACTTTATCATGGCAATGTAACCGGAATGTAACTTTGTTACGTTACACGCAGATTACATTGCTACATATTTGCTACATTCTTCAGAAAGGCGGAAATAGCTCAAAACAACTGCCGGTGTGCAAGTTACACAATGCCTGATAACATTTCTGTGTTGCGGCAACCGGGACGATGCTCGGTGGACGTAAAACTGAGCCAGAACTAACTTGACGACGGGCGAGAGCGCTAAAGGGAATCGCGCGAAGGCTCGGCGGTCTGGTCGCGCCGCAGATTTCGCTTTTCTCGCTCTCTCGAGAGAAGAAGTCCTGAAATTGGCGGCTTTCTGTGACGGGTCCGTCTCTAAACCGAAGCCATGCATATTTAGCACGCGTCTAAAACATTTTATTGCAACGAGTGTGGCTAAAGGTTCCACAACGTGGAGCTTTCTTCTCGGAACTGCGTTTCCGCAGAAACGCGCGCACTAAGAGGATAAAAGACCCGAGAAAACTATAAAATCCACCTTTCGCGCGCGCTCTCGGCCCATCGGAAAAAATGCAATTTTATACTTCGAGCTCGTCCTCTCTTCCTCCGGTCGTTGCGGCTGGGCCGGCCTCTCGTCTCTTTTCACACAGCGTCACCACCGCACATCGCTCGCAATAACGTCTCTCGTGCATCATAAAATGATCATTATACACGGATCCGAACATAAACTTACAATGTATTTGTATAGAGAATTAAGTTTTATTGCATATTTATTTATATTTATTTAGTGTTACTTTGAATCGTAAATTACAATTACCAACGACTCGATGTGATGGTCCATTTAGAGGCGATATCGTTTTATACTGTAACGTATACGGGAGAGGAGCGAACGTACTTTGCAGCACGTTATAAGGTGAGGGCGAGTGATGGCTTTTCTTGTTTGCGAGCGGTTTTACGACCGCAAAACAAAAATTATTCATACCGAGCGAGCTGACCGCGCCCGGAGACGCACCCTTAACGCCACATCGGCCTCTGGGAATGGCCCCCGAGATCTAACCCGTTTAGTCCAATTAGAGAGGCTGGTAATTGGCCGAGCGAAGTTTTAAATTTCCCGCCACCGGAAGCCGGCAATTGCGAGAGGGAGGCCGACCCGCAGGCTGGCAAACTAATTCCGAGGGCAAAGCAAAAGTTGTTAAGAGTGCTGTAACTCTTTCCCTGATTGAATGCAGCTTCAACGCGCTTTCCTCCCCCGTTGTTTCAATTAGGTGCAGATTTGTGAGTGACACAGCTTTTCAGAAATCATTTCCACACAATTAAGCGTATTGATATTCATCAAATACCTTGTGATTTTCAAGTACTCGATGTTTTTCGGTTGCTGTATCGCTCACCGATCGTGCAATGGTTAGAGCTCACTAGGCTTTGAAACAATTGACTGTGGGCATGGTGTAAATGTCACCGTGCCACGACTAATTGACGTGATTTTCAAGTAGATATGAATACCAGTCAGAAGAAACAATCTATTACGAAAATAAGACGTGATAAGGACGACAGAAATGTACGTTCCCCGGGAAGGCCCTTGGTAACGCCTTTCGGGTTACTAACTGTGATATATCGAGCTGATAGAATAATTGAAATGATGAAATGTCATAAAATAATCAATAAAGACATTCCGAATTCCATATACTTTGAATACATGAAACTGGCGACGAGGAAATATTAAGGACAAATTGGAGGGAGATTCGTTCAAGCCGTTTATTAGTCGAAAAAATGAACTGACTGTAGAAAACGAAATAATAATGTGGGGTTACAGAGTTGTAATACCGGAAAAGTGCAGAAAGTTGTTGTCAGATGAATCACATATTGCGCACCCGGGAATAGTAAAAACCTGAAAAGTAAAGCGCGATTCTATTTTTGGTGGCCAAAGTGAGATATGGATATTGAAAATTTGGTTAGGGCTTGTGAAGCTTGTAGCAAGGCAAGGCCTAGTCCGCCTAGAGTATCCATTGATTGAATATGAAAAACCTAGTTACGTTGTTGACAGAGTTCATATTGATTTTTTTGGTCCTGTTAGAAATAAGATGTTTTCAGTTTTGATAGATGCATTCAGCAAATGAGTGGGAATCCATAAAATCAAACCTGTTACGTCTGCAAGTACCATTGATATTTTGGAGAAAATTTTTTCCTGTTTTAGTTTACCTAAGCAAATTGTGACAGATAATGGTTCTCAATTTACTTCAGAGGAATTTCCAGTTTTTTGTAGAAGAAACGAGATGAAATTGAGTTTAATACCTCCATATCATCCGGCTAGTAATGGAGCTGCGGAGAATGCAGTAAAATGTGTCAAAATAGCTTCAAAGAAATCTTTCGAAGATCCACAAAACAGTTCTAGCTCGATTTCTTTTATTCTGTCTAGATATCTCTTAAATTAAAGGACAACGTCTCACTGCACGACTGGTGTTACTCCTGGTTTTGCGATGTTTAACAGAAGTATTAAAGTAAGGCTAGACCTGCTCAAGCCAGAGAATTTGAAAGTTAAATAAAAGAAATTCAACATAATAAAGCCAGGAAGAGATATCCATTTTTCTGTGGATGAGGAGGTGTATGTACGAGACTTTAGAAATGGTAACAAAAAAGAATGGTTGAAAGGAGAAATCACCAAGAAATTGGGACCCCGTGTTTATTTAGTGGAAAATATATTAAATGATATTTGGAGAAGGTATTGTGATGATATAATTAGTGGTGGAGGTGTGTGATATATCGAGTTAGTAGAATAATTGAAATGTCATAAAATAATCAATAAAGACATTCCGTATACTTTGAATACATAAAACTAACGGCTCCGAGGTTGCATGGTGGAACAGCGAAGCATATAAGCTAAGCTGAATGTCGCCTTGTTGAGGAAGAAAATTCATCAATACACTACTTTATTGTCAGTTTGGTGCTAAAATTACCTTGCGTTGTACGGACGGATACGTTGTCAAAAATCTTCAGAAAACTTTTTTAGTAGTTTTCCAGGAATTCTTGTGCTTGGTATGCTATACTGAAGAGTTGAAACAATAATATAGTGAAACACCTGTCTTCAGCTTCCATTTCTGCAGAGGAGCTAGCCCCTTTCAGTACTTTTTGATTAAAAAGTGAATAGTTCGGTCAAAAGTGGAAACGTTTCACATTCCTTCGTTTCCTTACTGACTGTCACGTCAACATTACAAAACCGATTCATGGCATTTCTTGATCCCATATCAGTTACAGTCTATCAAAACAATTCCAAAATACAAGTTTATCCAATCCTATTGGATATTGCTCGCATAATCACACGCATACATGCCTGCATTTTTCAATGAAACTGGATAAACCATAGTATTCTACTCGCGAGTAATGGCTATTACTCATTCGGATGCTTCACGACACTCGCCAAGGCTCGTGTCGGCAAACTGCATCCTCATGAGTAAGAAGCAATGATAACCCGCTTGTTGAATAATATACTATTTTTTTAGTGATGATACAATTACTTTCTTGGCCCCCGCCAACATGGAAGGGAAAGTATTGAAATATGGTGTGCGGACATTGTTCGTCCGTGGAATGAGCTCATTACTTCTTAAATGTCATCTGTCAACAAGACTTTCACTATCAACAAATGTCAGAAGCCATGTCACACGGAACTCGACTTGCAATATGTCATTTGAAAGCCCTTGAAAAACTGTATTCAGAACAGTTAGAAGTTTTGCCTTGTCTGTCATCTGTCAAATAATAAAAAATATCAAAGTTCAAAGCTTCACCATTATTTTCATTATTCAGAAGCTATCGAATGGATTGAGATCAAATTTGGCAGGAAGCAACACAACAAAAGATTCAAATCAAGTCTGCAGTTGCAATGTTCCACCATTTTCCAGTCGGGCGTTATGAATTTTCGAAATTTCTCCTAGCCGTTGCCACCCGAGAGGACCTTTCACCCGTGTTTTGACCAGAAGCTCCCGCTTTTGATGCAGGACCCCACTCAAAAATCTACTCCTGCTCGGGGATCGACTTTTTTCGAAAAATTCAAGCTGATATCAAGAGCAAATTGAATTGGGCGTCGTGTACACCTATTTTTCAAAATCGACACGGTTCCGGTTTTCCGACGGTAGTTTTTTCAAAGTGAAATTTGCACATTACGTGAATTTGAAAAAACTGCAGAGCCTCGTGCAGAGCAAACTTCGACATGTGGTGAGCCCCACGAAATATTCATTTCAGGTTAAGATGTGCTGGGAATGAAAGTTGGAGAAAAGATCGAATCAATTTTTTGAGGGAAAGCTTTTGCAGGGGCGGACTGCATGAGATTGGCTCCGGGGGCTAATAAAGTAAACGTAAACAGTGGTTGTCAAGAAAAGGCGAGTCAAATAAACTGCGCCGCAGGCGTAAATTTTCCAAAAATAATAATAATGATAATAATAACAACATTTTTCATCATGTAAAAAAAATAAAATGATCGAATCCATGTAAATTTTAAATTTTGGATAGTTTATTATAAAACACCCCGGTATAGAAAGAGAGGCTCGTCGATTTTTATATTTTTTGCTGATAATATGGGACGCAGGGTTTCAGGGGGGGAGAAAGCAAGGCGCAGCAGGTGCATAAAAAAATAGAAACTATTCTAAGCTGATCAGTAGAACACAACTATTCGTCTTCTGAGTGTTTACGTCAAAAAAAATAATGAATTACAACTGTTGGGGGCGGCGGAATTGGTCCAATAGGTTCGGTACAAGATGCAGCAAGAATTAGAATCGTTTCTCTTTTGACTCAATACAAGAAGAAATGGACGGGGTCAAGCAAGAATTTTTCAAGGCACAAATCAATAAAAAAACAACTATAACATATAATATTCCATAATCATTATTGCATAATGATATTACACATTCCTATCATTTAAGCTTTTGGCCCCCAAATGATCCTGGAAAATGGTCAAAACAAAAGCTAAAATTATGAAAATTCGGTGCTTTTCTTATTGGGACTTAGCATGCATAATAGCTATATTACACTACACAATTTCTTGTCCAATTTCTTGTACAATCTGTCAAATCAACAATCAAGTTTATTGTTTTTTGACACTATTTTGGCAGATGGTTCAAGAAATTGTACAAGAAGTTGTGTAGTGTAATACAGCTATAAGAAGATAGAGGGTCCAATTGTCAAAGATAATGCGACGCAGAAATTTTTTGCAGTTTTTCACTTTGATGTAATGGAAGCGAAAATAAAAAAGACACGGCGCCAATGCCAAATGATGAGCATTGAAACAAGGGGCTTTGAGAATGTTCACTTTTTTCAGACTCAAATGCACAAGAAACATGCACGAAACAAACATGCAAAGAAACGGGGCCAACAATTATTATTTTACAAAAAAAAAAAGTACAAAAATTTGGCCCCGCCGATGTAAGTGGCCCCGGGGGCGATCGCCCTAGCCCCCCTGTCCAGTCCGCCCCTGAGTTTTTGAAATCGGACCCATGGTTTTCGAGTTCTCCTTTTCTGTGGAAAAACTGCGAATTTTCCAACTTTCTATCTCGTGAATAAATTTTCACCATTTTTCCAAAGAGTAGGTTTACTTACTATCTACTTACTATCTTTACTGATTATTGAACATTTTCCAAATACTCCCTTTCCAATTTCCCGAAAATTCTCCTGTTGAAAATGTAAAACCGCCGGCCTGGGTTATCGAGACCGGATGATGGAGCTGGAAGTGAAGCCTTGATTGACGATTTTCACAATTAGATGATGAGATGATTTAGAAAAAAAAGATTTTCCGGCAAGTTCAAATTTTTCTGCCAAAATTTTCAATCTCCTGCAGATTATTTTCAATCTTTCCCGCTAATTCCGAAGGGACGTTTTGGACGAAAATTCCCATAGGTTCATGGATACTAGTCGGGATACTTTCAGTGACAAAACCGATTTTTATTTCAATCGCTTCTGTAAGACAAAGTAGTACTAAATTAGCTGGAGACCACGACGCGCGAATAAGGCACACACTTGCACAATTGGCGGAGGAGCCGTCCGTTGATATCTTGCCGAAATATTGGCAAAGTCAATTGTTCGGCTTATTTTGAAGCTGCATCAGGTTCAAATTCATATGACTTGATACAGCTTGGTGTGTGAATCACTTCTCATCACCGTGGGATCATTTCGCACGTTGCCAATCTATCAGCACGTTGAAATGATGCTGTAAATCGGAAATGTACGGTAGTTTTCTGCGCAGATGACCAAATGGAGACAGGCTAAGATGTCAAATTGTCCACAAATTTGCATACTTTTGGTCAGATAGAGCTAAGCGTTAATCATGGTTCAAGTTCACCTGTATTGTTTGAGAAAAACGGTTTCTTGTCCCCCAAGCATATGGGCTTCCTGACATAATAGCTGCTATTGCGAGAATGTCAACTCTAACATAATATTCTACAAATCAGTCAGTGTTGTCTAACTCAAGGCACACCTAATCTGATCCGCAGACCAATAAAAACAGAAGCTTCACAAGTCATCTGTGTGCCGCTTTACATGCATTAAATCTGTGTAGGCATGCGGATTTTGGGAGTGGTATTACATTTTCGAGGCAAAATTTTTAAATACGCTTCCCCCCGACCACGCACGTTGTTTTTTCCTCTGTTAATTGGACAAGGTGAAAGATACCGACTCGGCTTTCCGCAAGAGTTATTGTTTTTCGATTGTTTCGCCGATTTCGTTACTTATTACGAATCTTGTACCTGCCTACCTAGCCGGGGAGCAAAAACAACAAAATATTATTAATGCGTACGACGCGCAATGAGCGTCAGCCAGGGGCGGCCGAGGGCCCCCTCGCAGCCCCCCCCATCTGCCACATTACCGACTCTCTGGTGCGCGCTCTCTGCTCGTTGTCTGAAAAAGGAAATACTAAATCAGGAGAAGTGCAGTACGTTATTTCTGTCCCATTCTATTTGTAAATAAAGTATAATCACTACAATTGAGTCAATGAAAATCTCCACAGCCTGTCTCACGACAATTGAACGCCAATTTAACCAATTTAAAGCTTTTTATTATTCATAAAATTTCATAAACTCGCTCCGGCTGTGTGTATGCATGTACGCGATGTGTAATGGAGTTTGTTTGTTCTTCGGACGTCATTGTGTTATACGGTCTCTAATTGGATAAATACCACGAATAAGCGGAATTTAACCGGAGCAACCACCATTGGCGACGGGATAAAAAAAACGATTATGCGCCAAAGACATGTCGCGTATAAAAAACTCATCGTTTACACGCGCTATTTAGTGCTAGTTATTGAATACATTTGAATAATAATCGCGCGCGCGTATATCCAGGTGCGTGAGCCCGATAGATGGCGGTCGAAGCGCTGTCAAAAAGACGCCGCGCTGCCGGTGTGACACACCGACACTTGATGTGTTTTCCATAGCCGCCTCGACATATCCGCAATTTCCACGGCCCGCTTTCTCTCCCAATTAAAAGCGCCACGTCAAAAACGCTAACGTCGCACGTCAATCATTTATGCTGCAGGAGATCTCGCGCGTATGAAAGAAAAGAAAAAGAATCCCAAGCCGATAATTAATTAAATCACTATAATATGCCGAATCTTACGACAACCTCCATAATAACAACAGTAATCGCACGAGCGCCGGAATCGACGCTTGTTTTATGGTTGTTTTTTTTTGTTTCGAAATATCGCGGAAAACTTTTTTTGCGGCAACATCTTTCAGTGATGGGTTATTGGCATTTGATCGATCGATTGTTAATAATGCGCGGAATGTTATTAACCTGGAATTCGGGCGATGGTGATGATAATGACGGCCGAGCTGGAGGCTCGTGTGATTAGATGCTACTCGGAAAAGAAATTGGCGATGAGGAGAGATGCGAGGATAAAGCAATAAAAGCCGTAGAAAATGTAACATCAAAGAGTCGCTGAAAAGATTTCGGCCTACAAAGCTTCGCCCTTGGCTGAATAACGAGGTGTTTTCTTTCTTTTTTAGAATGAGCTGTTCAATCGAGGAACTTGAATTTTTCTGGTGCGCCGAATTTGCGAAAGCCGTAATACATGAGACGTATACTACAGTGGTCCATTTCATGAATCACGTATTCACCTAGACAGAAATTAGAAGTGCCACCATCTGATATCTATGCTTTGAAAACAGATAAAACATGTTTTTGTCAAAATATTTTTTACGTATTTAATAACTACTTATGTTATTTCATAGCAAAAACAGCATATTCCCCCAAAATTCTGGCGTAGCTCGTTAATCTGGTGTATTTCACACAATACAATCACGTAATTGATGTGCCTCCACCTTTAAATATATTCAACTTCTGTGTTTTGTGGTTCTTTAACTCATAACTATAAAGAAAACCCTAGTTGAGATATTCTCGAATATACTTTTTTCCAAAAGAAGAGTTCTTCATGTCAGAACCTGACGCCCAGTGGGCAAGAGTCCTCTCAGAGTGGCCTGAGATGTTCTATTGAGTTCGAGAGAAGGTTACATCTTCCAAACTTCTTTAAGATGTCCTATTAAGATCCAAAGTAGGTTTCCTCTTTTCAACTTCTTTGTGGTGTTCTCTTGAGCTCCGAAAATGTCACCTCTTTGGACTTCTTTGAGATGTCCTATTAAGCTCCAAAGTAGGTGTTCTTTTCCCAACTTCTCTGTGATGTTCTCTCAAGCTCCAAAGAAGGATACTTTCCCAAAACTTATTCAAAATATTTTATAAAGCTCCAAAATAGGTTACCCTCGAGATTACCTCACTTCAACTTCTCCAAGAAGTTCTACAGGGTCCGGCAAAAAGTACTGATCGTTTTATTTTTCGAATAAGAAAGTACCAATGGGAGTAAGCACCACAAATTTTTCTTGTATGAAAGAGAAGACTTGACCAATTTTGTTGCATACATTGTCAGCTGTCAAAATGGAGCTGTTCCACAAAAATTTTTTTTTTCATATTTCAAAAAGTAAAGGCAAATCAATTGCCTGTATAATGTGGAATACATCAGATTAACAAACCACGTAAGAATTTTGAGGAAAAAATGGCGATTTGCAATAAATGAACATAGTTCAGACGTAAAAAAATATTCACAAAAAACCATGTTTTATCATGTTTAAACCATGATACCACCAGTCTTCCCATCTAGAAATTTTGACAGTAATTATGTTAGGATGATAGTACGGTTGCGGCCAAAATAAAGTGGACGACAACGTCAATGAGTTGGCTTGCTGTCATGCGACGTTCAGGCCAGAATCCTGAAAAATCTGTCAACTGTCGTCCACTTTAAAAAGGCCGCAATAGTACAAGACCTCAGCGAATCAAGATATGATGTAATTTACTCCACATTATTGACAGGTCGCAGTCCCGACATCAAAAATGGTGAAAAATAGTGATTTTTGGTCTTCTCTCCCCTTTACCTCCTTATTGCGGGCTTCCGGTGCAAAACTCGCCTTTGAAACAATGGTTTTCGTATTCAGCGGAGTCCAAATACCCTTAAAACATATGTTGCCAAACTTCACCATGACTAGCCTTTAGCACTGCTTATTATCCGAAAAGATCCTAGACTAACGTTCAGTTTCAATTTTCCAACGTCACAACAAATTAGCCCGCTTTCCGATAGATCAAATTTGCATCACTCAACATCAGTCGTTAGACTTTCTATTAAGGAAATTCCAAAACCCTTCAAAGACAACACATCATGCACAACTTATAAAGTATTAGAACGAGATTTCCAAGTATTTTGTGTGATACGAAATTCAATCCTGAACTCAAGGGGGTTATTTGAAGATAAACTCAATAGCGATCGTTTCCTGAAAGATAAGTCGAAGTGTTCGTATAGCACGATAAACACCGGTGCGGTTATGCAAATACTTAACGCATTATATGCTGCGATGCTTCAGAAGTTTATCGGGATTAATCGAAGGGATAAATCCAGGGATATCAGAGAGGAATTCACAAGCGATCGTTCCTAGAAAGATGGGAGGCCCGAGTGTTCACATGACACGTCCTTATCGATTAGTATTTTGCAATGATCACACCATCCGCGCCAATGTAATACAAACGCTGATTATACTGACTTTTAATAGAATTCTGCTATTTTGCATAAGTAACCAAAGGTTTCTGAGAGTATGTGATCAAATTAACTTCTATGCTGAGATTCAATTGCAGTTCAGACTCCTGTGGCACGCACGAGAAATGTCTTATCACGTCAAAACCAGAAACCACGGCAAGGGTGTTGAAAGTCCAGCAAACGTTTCTTATTTTCAACACCGTGGGCTGTGCTCTGCATGTCCCACGCCTCAAAAGCTGAAGGTCACGCACGTCATGCTCTCGTCTAATGAATGATCAGGTTTTTTTGCAATCGGTGCATGCCGACCGCAGACTGAACTGCAACGCAGCCAGAAACGAATGCGAGACGGACTGAGCTGCGCTGCTGTGGCGCATCAAGAATCTTTGAAGCCGCGGCACCAAAACAGCACCTGATCCAGTTCAAGTTGGTAGCAGCATCGCAGCGTAAATTTCTAGAGTTATTCTTTTGATTTATCGAAACGGTCCGCGTCCCGCCCCCTCCGGCTCGTTACCGGCCTCTTTAAAAACCGCTCTCGCCCTCAAAAACAACGAAAATAAAAATAATGGCACCTATCAAAAAGTCTAATTTATAATTTCGTATTCCCAAAAAACAATACCAATAAATATAACGAGCGGCGCGGCGCGGCCGAAGATAACTGCTCTCCTCCATCTCTCGTCTTCTATACCGGGAGAGGAGAGACTCTAATCTGAACGAACTGGTTTCTTCATCTCACGAAAAACCTTTTTCACTTCTTTCTGCCCGTACCTATATTGCATGTACGCACGCACCAACCGAGAGCGGTCCGGAACGTCGACGTAAAGACAGTCCAAAACCAAAGAGGTAGAAATACCAATTTTTAATATACATTCACAATATAACTTCAATAAAGAGCCATAAAAATAAATACGTTCAAAGCCAAAGACCGTGTGTGCGCGGCTGTGGCGCTCAAAGCGCCGCAGCCGAAAAGCGACCGTGGTCGCGGTCACGACAGGGCACCGAATCCCCCACCACGAGGTGCTCCGGCGAGCCCGGGCTGCGCGTCTTAAAATTCAATAAGGAATAAATAAAAAAATTATATGAAATATGATTTCACATTTTTTATAGTACGGGCGCCTGGGCACGGTCGAGCGGCAAAAATGCGGTCGATTTGATTGTTTGCCTCGCTCATTCGCACCTCGGCGACGGCGATTTTTGGAACAGGGCTCAAGCAACAAGGTGCAGGCTGTAGGACAGAAATAGCGGGACCTTTTTTTTTGAGATAAAAATTCCAATCCCAACTTGAGAACGATAGCGGACGAATGTGTATGAAAAATAGTGAATCCGGCTCGAAGGACCATTTCGGGGTGTCGAGCTATCGCATGCTGATATTCCAGGACTAGTGAGCTGTGGAAGCCATGTCAACTTACCGATGGTCCATAAAAGCGTCAGGCACTCTCTTTTTGCGTGTTTGCGCAGAGATTCGCATGATATTTACCAATGGCAAGAGAAACTGCTTGGCGTTAACATTATTATTCACAAATTTTTAAGTGAGTTTTTATTACTTTATATAATAAAGTATATAATATATATTGTAGTATTCAACAATGAATTAGGGAAAATTACCAAAGCCGCTTACGAATTGTCGAAATCGCGTTTGAACATTGTCTGCTCAAATTGCAAAAAATCCTTGATATTCACTGCAATCAATGGGCATTTATCACTAGGCACTTTTCAAAATCGCTCAACAATATTAAAATTATTCCCAAGGTCAGACCAGGATGCCAAAATCGCCTGAAATAGAAGACAGCCAAAATTACTAAGAAGTGTTGAAATCGCTTGAAGGGTTAAATTATTCGAAAGTTTTCATAATCGCTTACAAATTGTGTAAATCTTTGAAGAGGTGCCAAAATCACCTAAAAATTGTCAAACACTGCTTTCAGATTTACTCAACAGCAAGTGCCAAGATCGGTTGAAACCTGCTTCCGTCGCGTCGCCCAAAAAATTGATAAAACTGTATCAAATAAACTCAAATTGCTCCAAAATAAATGAAAGGGATAGAGTGAGGGACGAAACATGTACCTCAAAGTTTGCAAAATTGTGTGGAGATCTGCCAAAACTGTTTGTTGAAATCGGGTCAGGTCAGGTCAGGTCAGGTCGGGCGGGGAAATTGCGAAGAATGCTTGAAATTCTCGAGATTGCTTGAAAGTTCGCTGAAATCGCTTGAAAACTATTAATGGCTTGAAAACTGTCGAAGTCACTCCAAAATTGCCAAAATTACTGTTAAGATGCCAAAATCTCATGTGCCTGTCAAAATTGCTCGTGAATCAACAAAATTGTTGAAGAATTGTGAAATTCGCATTCAATATCTACAAAAATCGCTTGTGCATCGACACTCATCGAATCTTTTGGTATAGGGACCGTGCACGGAGGCGGGGCCAAGCAGTTTGTGACTGGCAGCGATCAGGGTGGCCGACTAGGGAACCTCTTACCAGCCATTCGTTTGGCAGCATGACGGTTGTTAGCTGCTTGAGGTTAGGTCAAATGCCAAATGCCGTCAACGCCAAATGCTTTGGCATGAAATGTTGCTGCCTTCGTTTCTTCTTTGACGTTCCACAACGAATTTAATGTTGCAAAATGCAATTTTCCTGCCCTTTTCCATCACCCCTTCACTAAACACAATGTCCCACTTCACTTTCGAGAACCTGTTTTTGAAACGATATCCATTTTTGAGCAAGATTATCGAATGCGAATGTTCCCAAAGAAATTTGATGACATTGTCAAGTTTGAATTGTTGGCGGTTTTGTGATCATATCTCTGATCATATGGCGGTTTTTTGTAAGGTAGAGATGGCAAGGGCCACATTCGAGCCGAAATTCGTGACATATAGAAATTTTAGAGGCTTCAATGTAGACCATTTTCAGAGAGACTTGCAAAAACTGGATTGGTTTGACATGCTGAGAGAGAGAGACATTAGTAAGAAAGTTGAAGTTTTTAACAAGCTGATTTTGACTTTGTTTGACAAGCATTGCCCTACTGTACGATCGAGAATTACAAAACAGAAGGCACCGTGGTTGACAGAGAACCTGAAAATTTTTATGAAACAAAGAGATAAAGCACATCAAAAATTTAAACACACCAAGAATCTGGATGATTGGGATAATTATAAAAGATTACGAAATTTTACTTTAAATTCGATACGAAAGGAAAAAAAATCATATTTATTAAACGCTTGTTCAGAAAGATATAACACTAGAAAAACATGGTCTGCGCTTAGAAATTTGAATGTCTTGCCTAATAGATTTGATAAAACGAAAATTCCGAATCACCTATCAAATCCCGAAGACATTAACAATTATTTTTCTTCTTTCTTTAGCAATGTCTCAGACTGCAGCAGTAGAGTTAATTTCTATAAAGACAAAACCTTCAAATCTGGCTCGAACTTAAGCTTTACGATGACATCTGCTGACGAGGTACACAAAATTCTATGGGCACTACAATCCAATGCTGTCGGTGCTGATAATATAACTGTGAAGATGCTCAAGTGTTGCAGTCCATATATAGATCAGTATATATGTAGTACATCTCATTAACAGTTGTATAGAACAGTCTCACTTTCCTTGGCAGTGGAAAATCGCCATCGGTCGACCTTTATTGAAAAAATCAAATCCTGAAGAATTTTCTGATCTTAGAATAATAAGTATACTGCCAGCAATGTCAAAGATTTTTGAAAAGGTTTTATATCGCCAGATGTTTGAATACGTTACTTCGAATCAATTATTACCTGATTGTCAGTCCGGTTTCAGGTCTGGTTTCAGTACTGCTACTGCGTTGGCTAACGTTGTTGATGACATTATTGGTTCCTATGATGCTGGCCTTGCTAGTGTTTTGATATTGTTAGACTTTTCCAAGGCATTTGACACTATAAATCATCAATTACTCTATGCCAAACTTAAATACTTTGGTTTCGACAGTTCTTCTGTCAACCTTATAGCATCCTACTTTGATGAAAGATATCAGCGGGTTTCTGTTAACAACGTGTTGTCCTCCACTTTGAGGGTCAAGTCTGGCGTGCCGCAGGGCTCGATACTGGGACCACTATTGTTTATCATTTACACTTCTGACATACTAACATGCACAAATAAATGCAAAGTTCAGGCTTATGCAGATGATACGCAATTGCACTTCAGTTTTCGTTGCTCGGACTTGATTTCAGCACGAAACTTTGTTCAGAAAGATCTGGATATGATCAGCTCACTCTCCAGGGAACATGCATTGCTTTTAAATCCTTCAAAATCTGCTGCCTTGTTGTTTGCAACTCGAAAACAAAAAGAATTTCTCCTGAATAATGGGTTTTCACTTCAGATCAATAGCATTCCTTTACCATTCGTTGAATCATCACGTAACCTTGGCGTTGTCATAGATACTCAGTTCAGATTCAAAAATCATGTTACGGTTCAAGACCTCCTGAAGAGGTCTTATTCAGCTTTGAGACTCATATACACTAATCGACATATTTTGAACTTTTCACTAAAGAAACATCTATGTGACACTCTTGTTCTCTCTTTTTACAACTATTGCAGTTTCATTTATGGTCCATGTCTAGACGTTGTCACAAGAGCGAGAATACAGAAAGTCCAAAGTTCGTGCATCAGATGTATTTATGGACTCAGAAAATATGATCATGTTTCACTAAAGGTTTCAGAAATCGGTTGGTTAAATATGGAGCAGCGACGCGTTTACCAGTTGGGTAACTTTCTTTTTAGGCTATTGAAACATGACTGCTGCAGTACTGGATTGAGGGAAAGACTCGTGATGAGATCGGACGTCCACTCTACAAATATAAGATCGTCCAACAAATTGACAATGCCTCACCATCATACGTCTCTCTTTCGAAGATCATTTACCTTTAACTCTGTCAAACTTTACAATTCACTTCCCCTGGAGTTGTTGCAGTCGCCGGCCATCGCGTCGTTTAAGACAAGTCTTTTTAAGTTTCTGAAATCGGGTACAGTTTAGAAGGATCATTCATTTCATCTTCTTGTTCACCTTCAGCACAACCTAATGTTTGCTTTTCATTCTTCATGAAACTTTGTTTATAATGTATATATTTGTGGATAATTTTAGGTTCGGAGTTTTCAATTTATTTATGTTATATTTACTTGTACCTAAACGTGTTGAGAAGGTTGAGTTGAATAGCAATCTGCTAGACTTCGCCTCTCAACAGCGATATGAAATAAAAGTCCTTTATTATTATTATTATTATTATTATTTTGTTGGATTTTGGCAGGCAACAAATCAAACTGACAGATTTTTTTTTTTAAATTCGCATCTGGGAATGCAGATTTCTTTATTCAAATCGCTGTCGCTGTCAAAGGAGCGTGATTATTGTCAATTTCGCTCACTACGCTGTGCCACATGGCATTATACACGGTCCCTATACTTACAGCAAAACTGTTCTGAACTTGGTGCCTGTCCCTATTTCCAATTCCAGCGACACTGCGTAACAGCTTTTTTGCCCTGTTACATCCCCTTTCTTTTCAGTGATGGTGTGATTTCAGTCGTTTCCTGTAGATCTCTTACGACGACCGGCGAACTCGCTGGCTATTATCTGGTCTTCTAAAAAAAGTCTGCAACGATCGCCCCCGTGGGGTTCTACGTCGAAGGTACTGGAACCGTGGTACGGGATCAATTGGTTTCATTGTCGATTTGTTCGTACACAGGTGTCGCGGAAACTGGTTACATTTATCTGGTCTTTTTGCACTTCTCTAAGGGCTAAAATTAATCCCTCCCTCATAAGACCTGTCTTCTACTACATTACGGCGATCGCCCTTGTTGGAGCAGTTTTGAAAAAATCCTTTTGGCTGGTTCCTTACTCAGTCAGTGTTATCAACTTCGCACTGGCACTCGATGTACATTTTTCAAGGCTAAGGTCGCCGGATAGTTATCGATTGTAGATTAGAGGTGGTCGTTTGGTCTCGGAGGATCCTTTCTGCACTGCGACCTATAAGATCTCTTTTGCGTAATAGTTATCGATACAGACAGGCGTATCGATCTGACAATCGCTCCTTCCTATCGGAGCCGATGTATCGATACGGCGATACGTATTGTTATGAAACTCGCTGAAGATCACAACGCGCGAATAAGACACAAACCTGCGCATTTTGCGGAGGAGCCGTGCATCGAGTGTTTGCCAGAATATTCGCTCAGACTTTTAGCTCTCGCAAATGAACTGCCGGTCAATGCTGGTATAATAGCGAAACGACAAACGAAGCGACGAGAACTTTCGAACTAGAATATTCTCGGATAAAAGACGCGATTATATAGAAGCAGCATGATCAGGTGGCAGGACAGATTTGGGTACCTACATAATCGGCATTACGTCGATACGAAGAATGTACCAAATATTGAGAATTTGCGTATCGCCCAGTCCTACATCGACTTTGATTGTTTTATTTTGCTCACGCATTGCCCAAGCTATCATCCGCTGATTGAGAGTCACTGGTATTATAGCTTCTTACCACATCTGCTCAGAGTATAATAGAACAGATTCAGTCCGAGAAAATCGTGAATACTTATTACAGGGTTAGCACATCCGCAATGTCGTAGAAAGCACGTGATTAGCCGAATTTCGGCATTCGGGGCCGTCCCATCCAGCCCGAGTGAGGACCCATCATTCACGAAAACCTCTTGAAACCGTAATCACCATGAGATTTCACATTTTCATTCGAGTTGCGCGATGACGCAACATCACTCGAATTATACATATGAAAAGTCCAGATGTTTTTTTGTGAAGGGTCAAAAACTGATGTGTGTGTGTGTTTGGCGTTTCGTTTTTCGAATTTCGCCTCTACGCCGCCTAGAGTTTGAGTCGCGAGCTCTCGCCTCGTCCGTCATTGAAAACGTTTTGTTTGGACAAGTGTTTTCAAGTCTTTTTTTCCGTGTTATTATTTCAAATCCAGATATTACATTCGAAAGCATGATTGTCGCGTTTCAATGCGCGTCTCTTCATTTCCCATGCATTACTTATTCATTTTATTCCGATCTCTTCTCCATATCATTATGCTCTCGAGCTTTGAGATTTCTCTCCTACTACTACCTACAACAACGCCAGTACCTACATATACACGGCTGCGATTCTTTTTTTGCGCTGCTGAGAATGTTCGTTGTAAAATCCGGTTAAATCCCTTATCCCTGGATGCACGTGTTTAATTTAAATACAATTCGTAAAAAAGCCCCGATCCAAATAAAGAGGTATAGAATTTCGAAAATTGCCGAAAGAAGGGGCCTCTCCTTTACAAAAACAGAGTATTTATCTTCACAACCCTTTTATATAAAATCGAGCTCGGTGCAGGCATAAAAGAGATTTTGATTGTGGACCATGCGTGCAGTGATCGCGAAAACCATGTGGGTATCCCCAGATTTCGATTGGGCCAAGTGAAATTACACACTCGACCTGTCTGGCGATGGGTTTGTACCCTTTATTGGCCAAATGAGTGTTCGTCTGGCCAGCTGCTGTTTGACACACATACATACGTACGTACACACACACAAAAAACTAGATTTTATATTTAGACATAAGGACTATTTTAAATATGGACGTAATCTGGCTGGCATGATGGGGGCACCCTTATAATTTAAAACGGGGTAAAACGCATTATGCGAAGGGTTAAGCTGAACGCTCGCTACCGGGATGGCGTGAATCGGGAGGCGAGCCGGCGAAATCCCCATTGTTTGTCCGGATGGTGGGCCCCCGGAGGCTTAATTTGATGACATGAAAAATTCAAGGTTTCAATTTTAAAGCTGTGCTGTTGCATCGAAAAAATTAATTAAACTTGAACTTGAGAATTCGAGGGTTAAGCCCGGGTTGACTCACGGACGCGGGTTACACGAGCATACGCGAATTTCGGAATATTTATGCAAATTTCGTTTTGTTTTCCGAGTAATTCATTGTTATTTCATCATTCCATTCAAATTATTTTCGGGTTCATTCATGTGATTTATGCCGGGTTAATGCATTCAAAATCGCGCGAATTTGAAACAAAAACAGAAATCAGGGATTCTGGTTCCATCAATCTTGCAACTCACGTCATATGCAAGCGTAATTTTTTCAGTGAAGATAACTATGTTCCGTTATTCAAATCAACCAGAAAAACCGAATATTGGAACTGCCGGTTGACTTAAAAAGGTTAACTCAGCTATCAACCACAACAATCGGTCAAGGAAGCTTAACTCAAATAATGTCAAAAGCTGTCGTTCTGATATCGATAAACTGAAAAACTCGTCCACTGATTGGTTGATTGATCTGAATATCGGAACATGCCTTGAATGAAGTGCCACCTACAAACTTTTACAGTTCATTCCTTTCAGCTGGATCGATGCAAGTTAACATGATTGACAGCTGTCAACTATAAACGTCAACCTAAAATCTCTCGCATTTTTTTGATAAAACACAAATTCTATACACAGGTGAAGACCTCCAATATATGGAAGCCGCATCAGAGAGACAATTATATTATACACACATTCTCTGGAATAATAGCAGTCATGTCGTGCACAAAAGAATCCGACAACAATCACCGCAGCTATTCCAGCTATTTCGGTAATTTTTCCAATTTAAATTTTTCAACCAAAACCAAGTGAGGACTCGAGAATAAAATTCTCTGTGGTACACATACATACAGAAATGTGGACGGCGTGTATATGGCGCGCTCTACTCTCCGCGGTAATTAACTTTTTTCTGGGGCCCACGTTTTTACCACGCGTAAAAACCACGGAACGGATGTCTGCTATAGAATTTATCTTTTTATTTCAAATGTGTTTTGAGTATTAACAGAAACATGAATGTTTTCTGATCGTAAAATATTCACATCGTTTTAATATCTTTATGTGTAATGTGGAATATATAATGTACATTATGGGATATCTGTTCGGTCTATTTGCGTCTGCGATCTCCGTCACTGTTGTGGTGCCGTACAGATGGCGCTCGAGCCTGACGCACTTGAGAGCACCCCGTTGTACGCTCCTCCGCCCAGAAGGCCGCTGAATCAAAGCCGGTGATTTTCTTTAAATTCACATTCAAAATTGTTTTATAATATTTGCATATAAACAGGTAAAAGAGAAATAATTGAAAAAAACGATCACAGCCGAAGGTCTTCAGATGGCGCGCTCCGGTTCCTTGAGCCTTTATTTTATACGAAAAAGCTTTTTAGGATAAATTCTCTACAGTATTCTGCACGACAGGTCCGAATGATTTAGTTGTGGAAACTGCTTAAGAACCGCTTCAAAATTTGCAGCTTCATGTTTTTGGTTGCAAATTTCTCATTGAAAAATTATTCGGACCTATCATGCAGAATATTATAAAGAGTCCACCTTTGAAAAATTTAAAAAAAAATCTTTTTTGAAATCCAAAAATACTCAAATTTTTTCAAAATTATTTTGCAGTTTCAAAGCGGTTTTTACCCTCAATTCACAGTATATTCCTGTAGCTTTCGAAAGACTGAAGAAGATCTGAACGGTGAATTTCTGTGAAAGAACGAATCGGCTGAAGCTGATTACTTAACACCTTCTTCGAGTTTTCTTCATCCTTGAATACCGTGCAAATAAAATGAAAAAACTGACACTGACGAGTTTCAATAGATACGAAACATATTTTCCACCAGTGTTTTATGACTGGAATCGAAATAACATTGACTGAATACTGTTTCAAAATGGGATTCAAAATTCGAGTTATAACAGACTGTTGTCAATAGCTTTTGTTTCAGCCATGATAGCCCAGTCGCTCCAGCCGACGCCTCCGTCGCGAGACCACGTATCGACCACGAACTTGCTACTCAACAAGCCCGCCATCCAGCTGGACTACTCCAAGTACGTCAAGAAGTTCTCGTCGTCCCTCGAATGCGGCAGTTCCTACTGCAAAGATCTGAACTACCGGTAAGGGTTTCGTCTAAAAAGAACAAGAACCTTCCTCTGTATTTCCTCAACACCTATCCGCCATCACAAGCGTCGACTTTGTCAAAATTATTTCGAAGTAGCTCTTCGATCGTGATTGGACTGCGCTCCATTGCGCCAGGGGGCGCAGCAAAATCGGATCAGGCTTTGGCTTCTACTCGGTGATTATTTGAGAAAACTCAACCAATGACAACTTCCGATTCCTACTAAATATTTCATCAAGGAAAAACATGTCCATTTTTATATCGAGTCACCTCCGGCTCCACCATATTTTTATAAGCGGATTAACTTCATCACGCTGATAGTTGCTGTGCACCAGCCAATAGCATGGCCAGGTGCTTAGTTACTATGAAAGTGATAAAGTTCACAAAAGTTTGGTGGAACCGGAGATGAGACATTTAAAACATACCTCATACAGAGAGGGGGCAAAAGTATGGAACAACTTCACTAAATAGTTATCCGAATTTCTTTTCTCGAAAAATTCCTCGAACAGGTCGATTTTGTTTTCCAATTCGGCACATTTTGATGTAAAATTCTCATATTTGCCGCCATTTTTGTAGAAGCTGTGACGTCATCAGCCATTTTTTCAAATCGAATCCCTTTCCTTTTCTGCAGATTGGAATAGATTATGAAATTCTGATTTCAGCAATATGTACATCATACTTTTGGGCTGATAGTTTCGGATATATCAAGTGTCAAATTTCTTGATTCAAATTTCTTTATTTCTGACAAATTAATTCTTTATTTTCATAAAAATTGATTTGGGACTTCTTTTATTGGATCAAATGCTCAAACTGTCACCCGTTAGTCTCTTGGCAGTGAGCAAGCTTGTCCGAAAATTCTCGGATAACATTTTGGATAACTTCTACACTGATCAAGGGACATTCCTCACCAAAAATTTGACCTTTCAAGTCAATTTTGTGGTCTGTTGATTTGAGTATTCCCGTAAGAAATAATCGAGGGGGGTGAGATCCGCAGATCTCGAGGGCCACTATATCGGTTCTCATCTGCCAATCCACCTTTCAGGTAAACAGGTGTCCAAAAGAGTAAGGACAGGTCGCGCATAGTGACGTGAAGGGAAGACTAAAGAGCCTAAAGGGCGACTGGGAAGGTTGACCTTAGAGTGTAATATTTTGAGAGATTTTATGAACATTTCTGCGATAACGAAGCTTTTATTTTGTCAAAACATCATCGATAAAAAACTAGAAATTTATCACTTTTGATGATTATTATCTCGGAAGCTGTCAGTTCAAAAACTGTTCATGTGCATGTTGCTGAAATAAGAATTTCATAACCTATTCGAATCTGCAAAAAAGGAGGGAGGTTGAGAAAAATGGCTGATGACGTCACACCCGTCACAAAAATGGCGACGAATATGAAAATTTCACATCAAAATGTGCGGGCGGAATTGAAAAACAAAATCGACCTGCTCGAGGAATTTTTCGAGAAAAGAAATGTGAATTTTCTAGTGAATTTGTTCCATACTTTTGCCCTTCACAGTATATTATTGGCAAGTGTTCATATTCACCCCTTTGCCTAAACCCACCCCTACTTTTTTGTATTGCGTTTGGTTTTGTATTGTATTGTATTGTATTGGATTGGTTAAATAGAAGGAAATTGAAGGTTTCTTTTGTGAAGATATTTCCAAAATTCACAACTTCATCCTCTTCTTCCTAAAATTTTCGAGTGAATTATTCCCAACCCCTAAATTCTTTTTAATGCAGCCAATGTTATCATCCTGCATAGCATCAGAGGGGGAAAACTTTCTGTGGAAAAAATGCTACTCAAATTTACCTCTTCGCTCCCCCGTCCAGTTCACTTCCAAAATTTAGAATAGCACAGCCTAATTTATGACACATCAAATTGAATAAAATTGAACTCTCTTTCTGAGAACAATATTTTTAAAATTCTCAAAGCCCCCTTCTTCTCCTAAAATTTTCTCAATTTCACAGTCCCTTCCTTTCCACATTAGAATGGACATTCGGAAAATTCAAGGAGATCGTATTATTTTCAGAAAGAATTTATTTTCTTTCGATTTGATAAATCACAAATTGGTAGGTGTCTTTTTGAATTATGAAGTTGGGGAGGGCGGGGAAATAGATGGATTTGGCCGCTTTTTTTCCACTGAATTCGAAATAAAAATGACTTGTCTGCTCGAAAAATATTCACCAGGAGGCGAGAGTTATTGCGATTGGATAATTTTTCAAAAGATAACCCGGCATACAGTCAAAGAAATCCGGGAAATGTCAGTTGGGGAAGGTATTGTCGAAATTAGCTTCAAATCGGTCGTGATTTGGCCGCTTTGAGACCTTGCGTTCCGTTGCGCCAAGGGCGCGAATTTGTGCAAGTCCACCATGTACTACCCCATTTCTTCTTTAACCAATCAAAATTGTATCCCTCCAAAATGTATTATCATAACTATCAATTATTGTATGCTTCCTGGATGCTGATGCCGCTAAACCAGCGGCATACCCGAGCATCTAGCACGGACTTGTGGGTGGATACTCAAGCTAAAATTTCATAGCATTTCCAGGGAGCACTTTCACTGCCTGGACTGCAACTCGAGGGTGTTCATCAAGAAGGAGGAGATGATCCGCCACTTCAAGTGGCACAAAAAGCGCGACGAATCCCTCCAGCACGGCTTCATGCGGTACAGCCCGCTGGACGACTGCGGCGACCGCTTCTCCAACTGCACGCACAACAAGAAGCAGACCCACTATCATTGCATCAAGGAAGGCTGTGATAAAGTTTACATATCGACGTCGGACGTGCAGATGCACGCCAACTACCACCGAAAGGACTCGGCGATCATCCAGGAGGGCTTCCAGCGGTACAGGGCGACGGAGGAGTGCGGCGCCTCGTACTGCGCGTTCTTCGGCCAGAGGACGACGCACTTTCACTGCAGGCGGACCGGCTGCCGGTTCACGTTCAAGAACAAATCCGACATGGGTGAGTTTTCGAGCCCAGAAGTGAGCCGTTTGCTGTTTCCATCGCTCTTGCCCACAAAAGGTTTCGGCAGGGTCATTATAGAATAACTCGAGCATTGCTCGTAGTTTGCGCAGCTTTCCGCTCCGCTGAGCCAAGGGCGCAGTAGAGTTAGAACAGTTTTCGAGTTTGATAAGATGACATAGGAAATATCATTCAGGGAACGGTAAATTTAAGTGATTTTTTTGTGAAATTAAGTTTTTGTGAAACTTGGTTCCAAGTAGCTCAAACATCGCTTGTTGTTTGCGCAACCTCGTGCTCCGCCGCGCCAAGGGCGCAGTCGAATTAGAGCAGTTTTTGGATTAGACAAAAATCAAATGGAGAATACTCGGGAAAATATAATCTAGGAAACAGTGGGACTAGGTCATTCCTGCCAAAGGAAGGTTTTGTGGATTGTGGAACCTAATTTTAAGTAGGTAGCTCAAGCGTAGTGATTAGCTTGGCCTCATTTTCCGATTAACCAAAAGTGCCGTTGGATGAGTTTCCGGATTAGTTACATTAAACTGGAAATAAAGATTCAGTAACGATGCAATAAGGTCAGTTTTGTTGAGGGAACTCAACTCAACAACTCGGAGCTTGCGCGGTCTTTAGAGATTATTACGCCAAGGGGCGCAGTGAAGTTGGACAAGTTTTTGGGTTAGGTGCATTAAATGGGGACTGTGATCTCGGGAATTCGGTGGAAGATGTTCATTCAGGGTTTTTGTTGAAATTAGCTTCAAGTAGCTTAAGGTTGACGATTTACAGTGAAGGACAGACCGTGACACACCATGAGTGAAGTGAAGATATAGAGATCTAATTTTTCATTTACAGCTTCGGTGCTACCAATGCTAGAGATACCAAAATGAGAAAGAGCTATTCCCAAAATTGATCTGGCTATTTCAATATTTCTTCCTCAACAGCAATGCATTATCTTCGTTTTTCAGCAGGGAATCGGACTGGAGCCAATCAAATGAGTAGAATTTCTTCAATTTTGCCGATGTTTCGACCACATTTGCGTGGTCTTCTTCGAGGCTGATGAAGTATCCTATTACATGTAAAACAAATTGATTCAAATTTGAATAGGTGCGAACGTATGGATACAGATTCAAAAAATTTAAAAAAACGCTGCTAACAAACGAAGATCATTTGAAATAGCGGACGCTAGAAAAAGAAGCACACTAGATAATAGAGTGGTAATAAAGTTTCGGAAACAGTGAGATGCAGTCATTTTTGTCAAGAAGTAAGGTTTTGGTTCGTGGGCCCATGCTCCGTTGCGCCAAAGGCGCCTTGAAGTTGGACTCATTTTCCGAGTTAGAAAATAAATCACGGGAACGGTGAGGTTTTGTCATTTTTGTCAAGCACAACAGATTTTATCCAATTTAGTTGAAAGTTCTCAAGCATTATTCGTGGTTTGCGCAGTCTTTACCTCATCATGCCAAAGATGCAGAGAACCTGAACCAGTTTTCGGAGTACACAAAACAACAAATTAAATTCCAGATAGAGTGAATATTTAAAATATCGTTTTTGTGAGGAAAAGATTTTATTCAAATTAGTTGAAATGCCTCCTGGCTATAATCTCAAAAATGGTGAGACGAATTCATCGTCTACATTGAACTTTGCGAAGCGGCTGATAGACGAAAGGCAACTGTGCTAGATGATAGTTATTTTGGAAACGTTGTCTTGTATGCGGAGATTATTTACTGGTCACTATACGCATAGCACATGTAAATGAGTGACGGTCAGCTGAAATTATTCAAAAGACGGGAGCAATCCAACCGACGGTTGACGGCTACAATAATTATTGAAAAATGCCAGATGATGGTGACTTGAGAGGCCTGTCTTGTATAAACAATAAAGAAAGTTGAAGATTTTATTGATGGTATGGTGGCGTTCAAGGAAATTATTGTTAGAAATTGAAGGCAACCCCGACACGCCAGTGCTGTATTGTTGGTTGCATATCCAAAGCTACAGAATGGGTGCAGTTTCGTATTTTTTTGCAGTGTTTGTTTCTTGATTTTTTTATAGATGTTTTACTCTCAGCATCATAATCAAGCATTCCTTCTTTTTGCCCGTGAAAATCATTACGTGAGGTTCTTTCTACATGTCATCTACCTGACCAGGAAATATAACAATTTTATTGGAGCACTCAGTGTAGCGTTTTTACTTTTTTCTCAGATATTCTGAGTTTGGAGAAAAACATAGTCTCGTGAACGGCTTAGAAATGAGTATCAAAACTTTAGAACGTCGTCAGTTTAGTCCAAATCACTAATTTTAAAATAGAAGATAAATTATTTTGAATACATTTTCTGAATATTTAGGAAAAAAGCAATTTTTCACAACAATAAAACTAACGGCTTGATACCAAGTTGGGGCTGAAACGGCTGTAAGTGCGGTTACCATAGCAACGGCGGATACCAACCAATCAGACCGCTGTATTTGGCGAGTTACGTCGTCCCAAACTTTGCGCCTGCAACTTGGTATCGAGCCCTAAGACACAAATAAAACACAGTGAGCGTAGATAAAATGTACTCAAAGTAACATGACCTGGCTCGCATGACCCAGCATCACTTGATTGTTATGAAAATTGAAAATTTCATGGGATGCATTTTCTGAAGAAAAACAAACAACTCGCCCAGCTTGGGATTTGAACCCGAATTATCGATTTTGAAGCAAAAGCCCGTATCATCTAAGTAATATAATATGATTCATAACGGTTTTTCAGGCTAATAAGTATGAATTATTTGAGTCGGGAGTAACGTTGGAGAACAGACTCTGACCTGTAATTTACGTTCTTCCCAGTGTGCTCAATCCCAAACTTTCCGAACACAAATAGGCAGGTGATTTCAATGCAATCTTCTTCGCTTCCAGAAAAGCACAAATCGTACCACATCAAGGACGAGCAGCTCTCCCGCGACGGCTTCAAGAAGTTCATGAAGAACGAAACGTGCCCGTTCGAAAAGTGCCGCTTCTCCAAGGTCTGCAACCACATCCACTGCATCCGGCCGCAGTGCAGCTACGTCCTCCACAGTTCCGGCCAGCTGTTCTCGCACAAGCGAAAACACGAACGCAAAGACTCCGAACTGGCCTACCGCAAGTACAAACTCGCCCAGAGCATGATGAGGACCCTCCAGGATGGCAACAGCGGACCGAGCCCTTCGACGCCCGGTTTTTCCCGCTCCAGCGACTACGACCAGCAGTTCGAGGGCCTCAACCTGTCCATGTTCAGCCAGAACAGCAGCGTGTCCAACACGGAGAGCCTCAGCGAACGCAACAGCCCCGTCAGCTACGAAGAGAGCGAATCGGCCATGGACCTGACGGCGGGCGACTCGAACTTCGAAACGGACAGCAACAACTGGAACAGCGAGGACTTCTGGCGGAAGTACTGCCATTTCGTCTCGAGCCAGGACAGCTGCAGCGAAAAGTGCGAGTTCAACTACACCGATCACTACCACTGCGAAAACTGCGAGATGGTGTTCAATTCCAAAGACGGCGTCCGAGAGCACGCGCGCAACCACGAACAGCAAGAGGTGATCACCGATAATTATTTCACGACGGTCACAACGCAAAACGGCGGATGCGACGAAGGCTGCATCTACCAAGACAAAGAGAAGCACTACCACTGCAACTGGGACAACTGCCGCGAGGTCATTCTACCGTCGGACAAAGCGTTCCGCAGATTGGAACATTACAAAATGCACGAGTACTCGAGAAAGCTGAGCCTGACGAAAGATCCTTTGACTATGACTCATCTGGCGACTTCCATAGACGGCATGTTTTGCCGAAAGCGCGGGCGGCCGCCGAAGAACCGCGTCATCGAAGTCTGGAACGAATACGTGAGTACTGCGCCAACTCTGAACATTTCCGTTAGTTATATTTGATTTTGTTTACCGTTTCAGTCACCGTTGGGCAACCAGGGGCTGATGGATTCGCCGCAGGCGATCTTCACGAGCTTCAAGCTGCCCAAACCTTCCGCGACGCCTTCCAGCAGCAAAGAAGTCGAACAGCAAGACTCCAGCGACGAGCGCTCCAGCACGCACAGCCCCGCCATGCAGGACTACAGCTTGCAGGGCTTCGACATCTTCCGCGAGAACTCCAAGTGCACCGACAACCTGTGTCCGTACCTCGGCTCGACGCACTTCCACTGCAACCAGAACCGGTGCCTGTACGTCACGGACAAAGAGGACGTGCTGATCATGCACAGCAAGGACTTCCACGACAACATCGAGATACTGGACGGGTTCGAGTTTTATGATAGAAACGTCGACTGCCGGCTTCCGGACTGTCCCAGCAACAAGGTCAACAGGCACTTCCACTGCACGCGTCCCAGCTGCAACTACTCGTTCGTGCAGTACTCCACGATGGCGCTGCACAACCAGAAACATCTCGAGGACGGCGGTCACGACGGCAACCATCTGGATCAGACCGTCAAGAGCGAGCCGGAAGACAAAGAGTTTTCGCCCAACAAGGCGATCAATCTGGCGCAAGCCTTGGACAGCAATAAAGTTTCGGGTGAGTTGCGGTTTTACTTAACGAAGGACGTAGATGTTGTAACACCAAGCAGCGAGGAATCCATTTTGAACACTGTTCTTGGCGTTGGTTGTCCCCACCTGTTTCCCGGAATGTTCAATTAGTGGAACTACCACAATCACCTTTGTGAACAAGATGTAGTTAAGACAACCATAGTCGAAGTAAACGGTAACCATGACAACCATAGTTGAAGTCATGGAGGTTGAAGTACACACATGGTAACAATGAAAATCTTGGTCAACCATTTCATTGTCGTAACAATAGCATTCCGCAACCAGTCTTTGAACTGTTTTGTAGATATCTTCCTGCCTTCCTCAACTCATGTATTTTTCCTTTGTGACTCAATTTTTGCTTATAGCAGTCTTCTATCTATATTTTTACATAAGACTGCAATGGCTAGACGAGTAATAACCATCCAGTCAAGTAATGGCTTCGTTTTAAGGAGAAATCAGTGCAAACGCCCAATTTTAGACCCTCAGGTTCCCGGCGCATGACAACTCATCCCATCCTCTTTCTCCCTTTCCTTATTTTTCCTGATGCTCAAAAGGTATTCCATCTAGGATAGTTGAGCATGTTGTGTAGAGTTGACGGCACACCACAGGGACCTGTGGGCGGAGCCTAACTGCGCGAACTTAGTTCATCTAGTGGTGCACCTAGATTTGCAGTGGGATTTTAGGTTTGCCTGTGACCGGGTAATGGTCCACCACTCCAGCTGACGGTGTTGCTTCTCCTATTTCAACACAAGAACTCGTTCAAAACGATTTTTGTTTTTCTGTTTAGCCCCGCCCACAGATCCCTGTGGTGTGCCGTCAACTCTCTCTGAAAATATTGTAAGATGCTCCTTGGAGCTCTTGGTGTCTTTGGCCGGTTTCACTTTTTCTTTTACTTCAAAACTACTCTCTGGTGACCACTGCGAATTCTTCAAAAAAAAGTTCGACCTATTTCAAGGTTCCATGGTGTCGTCAATTCACTTGCAGGCATATACCTCTTGCAGGTGACTTTCTTCAGTTGGTTACGTTATTTTTGAACGATGTTACACTGTCTTCGAAAGCCTTGATGTTTTCGTATTGTCAAGCTCTTCCTTGATTATTATTTGACCAATTCCGCGTCGCATATTCAAGATTTCTGCAGTTGATATTCTTTTTCCTGTCAGCTAGTAACTTTGGATGATACTCGCGGTACCCAATTGTCGATGACCTTTTGGTCCATTCCAAAGTCTCATTTCCCGTTTCATCTGCAGATGCGGTTCTTCAAATGGTCACGTTATCTTAAGACGATATTCCAATTGTTTCTGGGGTCTTTGGACTCGTTGATGTCTTTGAGTCGTCTAGATAATTTTCGATGGCTCAGTCTCCAATCCCAGCATGTATAGTGCCATTTCACTGCCTTCTCCCAGATAGACGCTTTTTCCTCTTCGGCGCCTATGGTGTCTTCTGAGTTCGCGGCAACCGACTTACAGATTCCGTCAAATTGCCCGATTTGGAGGCTCAAAAGCACTTGTCAGCTGCATTCCTTTTGCCATCAATCTCAGATCAATTTCAGCTCATCTCACTTGAAAAGCGTTTCTATTGGTTCGTTAACTAAACTAGCGTGATGATAGGCGCTCTCCTCTAACCACAATCTCTCGTCACCTCAGCTCAATTGGAGAGTGTCAAAAAGCAAGAAGTCGCTAAGAAGCAAGTGAGACATTACCACCATTTGAGATGAGAATATCTGCTATTGGTGGCCAAAAGAATGCAGCTGATATCTAAGATTGTTGGTGGAAGGAAAGCACTTGATAATCAAGTAGTTACTATCTCTGTTAGAAGACCAGACGGTAACCTTTATTTTACCCTATCGGTCTTCCTTCTCACTGCTTCGAAGTCTCCCTCTTTTCCATCACTGATCGTCTGACATCATTTTACCGTTTTGGTCGGAGATGAGGCGATACTGGAGGACTGAAATACAGAAAAACTGAAATGAAAGTCATAATTAAAATCGGACAGTAAACTTTTATTTTAGACTCGTCAAACCAGAAAGAATTACAATACAAATTTACAATCTATACGTAAGTACTCCTTGACAATTGATCACACATCCCAGTTAGAAATACGTGTGGAATTTTCTGTTCCAACATGGCACTCACAGGTACTACAGCTCAAAACTTGCACAGTTTCGGTTTGCTCTTCTCGATCAACTGGTTCCGACGGTACTGATCCAGGTAGATGAGGAACTCCCGGTAGGTGAAGTGCATCTGGTCGATGTTGGTCCAGTTGCGCGGCGTCGGCTTGGTGAGTCGCAGAACCGAACTCCAGTGATGGAAGTCGCTGTTCTCTTGACCGTACCAGTTCTTGATCGTGACGAAAGCCAGCCCATCGTCGATCATCGTGATGACGTTGGGATCGTTGACCAGTTCCTTGAATTCGGAATTCTCGGGGTTCTTCTTGATGTCGACCAGCTGCCAGGCGGTCATGTTTCCGAAACGAACGCAGCTGAACACTTCCAGTTTGTATTTCTCGCGCTGTTCAAATTCGTGGTTCAGCCAGCGCACCGCCGACATGAACACTTCCATTTCGCAGTTGACCTGGTGGAAATTCAACATCGTACAATAGGTCGAAGAAAGAGATCAAAACTTAACCTTGATATAGTTCGATTGAAGAAAGCATCTGATGTCTGAGACCGACATTTCGAGCCAGTCTTGCGAGCTGACCAGCATGAGGAAGAAGTTTTGGATGCGCGGCACCATGAGCTCGCGGACTTCGTCCAAGTTTTTGTTTGAAGCGTCGACGTACAGGAGGAATGCCGTGTCTTCGTTGAAGACGTCGCAGTTGTCGATGAAGCCCCAGCACTGCTCGACCAGATCCTTGATCCCCAGGTACTTGGCCGAGTTGAAGACGTCGAGGACGTTTTCGCGGTTCAAGAACTTGTAAGCGTCGGCCGTGTCGCTTATCATCCAATCGTAAATGATCGAGAACGCGTACGGCGTGCACATCTCCGAAGACAGTTCGACCTTTTTGATGGCCGACAGGCCGTCGAACAGCTCGCAGTAGCACTGCAGGACCAGCAAGTGGCAGGGGAACTCCTCGCTGCCGATCAGTATCTTGCAGTCGGCAAACTGCCGGCTGGTGATGCGCCGTTTCATTTCGGAAAAGAGGTCCTTCTTTTCAGGCAGGCTCACCTGAGGCCAGTTGATGGAGTCGTGATCGCGGTAGCCCAGACGGCTCAGGCTCAGCTCGGGGTCCAGGATCTCGTGCGTTTCTTTGCCTGCATACTCGGTGGGGATCTTGCGCGTCGTTCGTTTCGGTCCGTCGCCTATGATCGAGCCGAAGCCTGATATGCCCGCTTGGCTCAAGAAGGCGTCCATCATGCACGAATTTGGGTTGTCTTGCTTATTGCCAGCTTCTTGCCTCCACCTAATCAAATCGTATCTCAATCTGTACTGGAAGATTAACCAGGTACTTACTTCTGGTATTTTCCTTCGTTGCTGCTTTCGTCTAGGTACACATTAATTTTGGTGCTGGTGGGATTGGCAACGAGTACGCTAAACTTTTCGGTTTCGTACACAACTTGCCGCGATTTCACCTTCAAGTTGCCGCTGGACGTCACGTTGAATGGAAAAGCTTGCGCGTCTCCCGCACTGCTGGCCAGCGATCTGTTACTGTATATTTCTCTGATTTTTTCGTCAGAGTCGCTTCGCTTCTTTCTGGTTGGCACCAGGAAATCTTCAAGTTCTTTGTCTAACCTGGAACTGACCTGTGAAGAAGTGGCGTGATTCAGAACAGGGAGCCAAAAGATTGACGGGTACTAACCTGAGATCTGGCCAGTCCGTGATGTGGTTCAGCAACACGGGGCGTTGCCACCTTCGTTCGTCTCGAACGTTGCTGATGGTTGTTGTCGCACTGTTGCCCTCGATCTACACCCCTCCCGTAGTCGATCGGTCGGTCTTCACCGGTACCGTGTAATTTCAAACTTAAATTTAGAAGGTCGATTGGTTTATCCCTGCTGCGTTCCTCCTTCTTCTTGTCGGGCAGTCCTTTGAGCATCATGTGCCAATTGGTGGGTACTACGAATTTGTGCTTCGGCTAAGAGGATCCATGAATTTCGGCACGACCAACCAACTCAAAGTTCACTGTCAAATTTTTAAACAGTTTGGGTGACGCGTCATGGCGACGAAATTGTTGACAGTCTAGATAAAAATCGGATCGCTTCGCCCAGCCGGTGGTGCCCATAGTTATGTTACCTAGGTGTGTTACCTGAAGCTGTGCCTTCAGATCCTATGTATCTAAGATTTTAACCATCGACCTTACCATAATTTCACCCAATCCGGCCCAGATACTCTAAAATTGGAAGGTAAAATGGTTAACAGAAAGGTTGTAATCGAAACAATTATGAAAAATTAAATATTGGAACAGCAAAATGGATCCCCCGCTACGATTTTAGCACCAAAGTAGAATTGTGTACATAGCGTTGACTATCGTCTTTATTTCTAGTGGTGAAGGCTTCAGGAACTTTCTTTCCTCTTTCCACATTGCCAACTGAACGAAAGTCACCAGAACTTGTTAAAAATTTACCAGCAGGTACGAATGTTGTGGCATTCTACTACTACTAACACCAATTTTTTTTTTTTTTTTTAATTCTGTGTGTCACTAACCGTTGGCTTTCTGTTCTTTTTTCCTTCTTTTTCTTGTCGCCTCCATACACTCAGAGTAGATAAACTAATTTGAATCAATTTACAGATCCGACGCCTACCGAAAACAACAGCTTGAACAGCACGGGAAGCAACACTCTGTACGGACCCGAGCTGAGCTGTTCCAGACCGTTCTGCAAGCTGAAGCGCAAGTACCATTACCACTGCAACGCTTGCAACCAAGTAAGTCTCATCTGCCGAAGAAAATCTGGACAATTGCTAACTGATGGTTGTTTCAGGCGTTTTCAGAAGTCGATAGGTTGGTCGTCCACGTGGCCAAACACAGTTCGGGTGCGCTCAACAGCCAGCTGCAGGAGGACAACAACAATCAACAGTACCAGAACAACGCGTCGCCGGTGAAAGCCGAAGCGAAGATCAACGTGGCTCCGCTGCAGAGCTTGCAGAACCCCACGCCGATCAAGTCGGAGCAGCAGCTTGAGAATCCGTACTTGACGGCGGGTTTCGATGCCTACTCCCATTTCTCGAATTTTCCCCAGCTGGCCACGCAGTTCGCGCTGATGTCCCAGCAGCAGAGCATGCAGAACGCCTTTTTACCGCAGAGCCTCTACCAAAATGCCGGGATTCCCGCCCAGCTGATGTTCCAGCACTCGCAGCTGATGCAAAGTCCTCTGCTGGCCCCCCACCAGGGGTACCAGGGGGCCGAAAACATGACCAGTCCGCTGGCGGCCATGGCGGCCAACTTGAACAAGAGGTCGCTGAGTCCGCACGAGATCACGCCTGAACAGAAGAAGGCCAGGATACAGAACTCGATGAGGATATTGAAGGACGAACCGGTGCCAGAAGGATACTTGCGATTCAGGTCAGTGCGAGGGTTAGTGTTTTTTTGGAATCATAGGCCTTCTCAATCCACTTCCTTGTCTTCCATCCTCATTGCTTCCACTCATCCATCAATCTACCTGTTTCACTTCTTCTACCTTACTTTCGTCTTTCATTCATCACTTATTGCTTCATCTTCACAGCTCAGAACGAACCTTACTGATTCCTATGCCAAGCTCATATGCTTCATCAATTTTTCTTCAACTCTTCACTTCTTCCTTCTAATGTTTTCGTAGAAACTCTACTTCCCCTCGAAGCTACACTTCTTTGAAGTTTCTTATCCTCCCTTGCTAGCGCCTTCTTCTATTCCGTTCTTTTCTTTCCATTTCTTGACCTTTCTTACGCCTTTCTGGCAGTCCTCTGGCATACTTTGCTTCAACTCAAGTAGAGTCCCTGGTGACATTTGATCTAATCGGTTTCACTTTACCAATTAACCTAAACCGAATTATTCTTGGTCTAAAACTGAAGTTGTTATTACTTTTTCCAGATTCAACGAAGATTGCCAGTATCAACACTGCGGGTACAGGGAACACCAGACTCACTTCCATTGTCAACGACAAGACTGCGGTTACAGTTTTTGTGATAAGACTCGATTCGTCCAACACACTGCTCGTCATGAAAGGCTGGACACTCTCATGGGCGGTGATTTCCAACAGTATAGGGCGAATGTTGCCTGTGGGCGTCAAGATTGCGCTTACACGACTAACCTGGGTGAGTATTTTGGAAACTGATTCAAAAAAAGCCCGCGTGATTGGCGGAAGTAACTGATTCAAAAAGCCCGCGTAAACGGTGGGAGTAACTGTTATTTTTGTTCTGATGGTCATCTTTTGCGTTACAGGTTCGACCCAGAACAAGGCTTCGCACTTCCACTGCCTCAAGTGTGATTTCGTCTGCACCGACACCAACAAGGTGGTGGCGCACCGCCGTCAACACCAGAAGCTCGACTCGATTCAGGCGGCGGGATTTGAAAAGTTCACGCCCAGCCAGAACTGCAGAATCCCGAACTGTCAGCACAGCGGCAAACAAACGCACTACCACTGCCTGTCGTGTCAGTACGCCGTGCTGGGTCTGGCCCAGATGTCGGCCCACAAGTACCGCCACATGGAGGGATGATTGCTCAAAACCACTTATTCTTCCCCATTTTGTACATAATGTAAATTGTACCATAAACTGTACATAGTTTGGAGAGAACCATGGTCACAATCTCAGTACTCGACCCATTTATTTATTCGAATATTTATTTACATTATATTTGACTGAAGAGAGATTAAAAGTCAACGTGGTAGAAAATTTTCCAATATTTAAAAAAGAAGTATTATTAGGGAACAATGTAAAAACAAATTGGAAAAGACATAAACATTATTTACTATAATACTATTATATTATACAAACTAGTATTGTTTAGATGTCGTGTAGCTTTAGAGGCCTTTTCGAAACCAAGCAAAAAAAATCTAGATTAGTGCCTTAGGAAAAGACATATAATTTCGGTGCCTTCTCGGGTACTTTTGGGTGTAGACTACAAGAAAGACTATATTATAATAGTACTGCAGAAATTCAGGTGTTGTATCGAACAATAAATAGTTTATCGATTCATTCCATAAGTGCCATAATATACATCTATACAATTATTAGAATTTTTCAATAACATGATATTTTAGGGAGACAAGAAAAATAAATATCGTTAGTGTCATATCTCTTTTAATTTGCATGCTGCTCAAAAAGAAAATCCTTTTTTATTACTATGTTATTATAATTTATTTTGCACTCTTGTATTATATACGTTTTGTGATGTATGTGAATTTTTTGCCATAACATTGGTGCCTTTGAGAGGTCGTGCTTTTTCTCTTTTATTGTGTTTTTCTTTTGTATAGCTAGTCTGTTGAGTTTTCTTGATTTTTATTTTATTTTTCTTTGCTTTGTGTTTTAATTTTATTTTCAAATATTATTGTATACATATGGTACAACAACAATCGCCCGTGATTGGTGATTAGTTCGACGGAAATTATAAAGTCGATGATTGATTTTTTTTTGAATACCTACATATTGAATGTACTATTGCTATTTTATTGATTTAAGGAGTTATAGGTTTTGTATGTATAAGTATGATATTTTGCAAAAAAGGATGAATGTAATTATGTTATTTTCTGTGATTGTATGTGTTTCTTTTTTTAAAAAAAGATCAGTATTTATATCAAGAATTCGTTTCACTACGTACCTACCTACCCAAACATTCTTTGAGGAAACCAAACTTGGTGACGTCCAAAATAATCGCACAGCAAACATTGAACATTATTAAGAGCAATAAAAAATTAAGCTTGAACTCTTAACATTACGAACGATAAGAATATCTCGCACTCCTTGCAGTTCATTGTTTATATTCACGAAGGCCAGACCAAGTTCAAAGAAAATGCTGCACCTTAAAGTAAGTCAATGTACAATAATTCTCAAAATAAGCACTTCAACATTTCAGCTTAAAACTATAACAGTACTACTGGGATTCACAGCAATATTCTTTGCAATTTTTGCCTATGGAATTTGGTCGGCTTCTGTAAACACCAACACGAGAGAACTTAAACTAATCCATGTGGTAAGTACGCGATTTATCTCAAGAGCTCTTTCTTCTTCAGTACACACACACAGCAACTCCGTTTGACATTTTTGGCGATGGTCGGTGAAATATCTGCAGATCTCGAGCGGCAATTTTGAATTCGTAAGAGACACCCGCCCATGTCTGATTCCTAACGTGGGAAAAATACTCCTAGTTGTATTGCCATGGAATATTCTAAAAATTTCAGGCATCAGGACCTAAACGCTCTATACGGATGAGCCCTCAGCATTAGCAAAGAGCTAAATACGTGTCTGTGAAGTTTTGGGTTCAATTCTTTGTTTTTTCTGCTTGGACTTAGTATTATTGGGAAATGGGGAATTGAAGAGGGCAACCAGACAAACAGGCCTGCAAACCGGACTGCACCCCGCAGACGTCATCAACGTGGGACTTTTATAGCAAAAAACTACAAAACATTTGTAGGTATACTTCCTATAATTGTATATAACCTCACATATTGATTTCATAGTTGTTTCAGTGCTACAATCTACATAGCTACAGAGTGAACTAAGAGCAGAGGTAAAGGAGAAACAGAGAGGAAATAGGAAACCACTCAGCAGACAGCGAAAAGAGAGGAAAAAAGAAAGGAGGAACTGGAGAAAAACTCCTAGAGGAGAGATTACTTAAAATGAAGGCGAGCTATAGAACACAAGTAAGCTAGAGAGAAAAGAGGGGAAAAGTTGGAGCAGGAAGTAGGTACAAAGTACCTACAATTAATGAAGAATAGTAGACAAAAATTAGTTCGGCGCACAAATTGGCTGAAAATACGTATTTGGTGGAATTAGAAAACAGAGAAGAAAAGGTCAAGGTCAAGGTTATGAAAAGTGAAGACAAGTCAAAAGAAACAAAGATGTACATCAACAAGATTACATATCAAGAAAGAGGAAAATACTCGAGAAAATACAACTGGAGCTGCAAAAAGTGGCGAAGATAGAAAAAGAGAGAGGTAATTTAGTGAAAGTAGGATACAAGAGAATTACCATAAGTATCAAGATGTACGTTTGGGACTTTGGGAGGAAGGGAAGGGACCAAAACGTCCACCAAAAAACTTACGAGGAAGATTGAAGACCCGACGAATTTGGAATGAAATATCAAGCAGCAATAAGAGAGAGAGGAAGAGGTCAAGCTATAGAGAGATGGTGATGGGAGTGAAGAGAGCCATAGAATAGCAAGAGGAGAAAAAAATCAAACACGCGCAATACGATGGAAAGAGCAATAAACATTGGAAAAAAACGTCTAGAACCTAGTATCGGTCTATAGCTAAAACATGAAGAACTTGAGAAAGAAAATTGACCAAAGGCAAGCGAACTGGGGGAGAAACGAGTGCTTATAGGGGGGAACTCCAATACGAAAATAGGTGAGAAAGAAAATATATCAAGAATTAGAAGAGCAAAGGCAAAGAACAGGAAAAGACAGAACTCAGAATAAAGAGGGAAAGATGTTGCTAGAAGTGAATGAACACAGGGGATGGGAGATATAGAATGGAAATTAAACGGGAAATGAAGAAGGGGAATACATCTTTTGTTATAGGAAGATTGACAACGACTATCGATTATGCAATTACAGACATGCATTTGACGATAAAGAGACATTCAAGATTTGGGAAAGAGTATCAGACCATCAACCCTGAAAAACATGTAACAAGAATGAGAATGGAAAGAGAAATAGTAGGAAGGTACGGCTGGGACGGAAAAGAAATTGCAAGATACAAAATAAGGACAGAAAAAATTGAATTGGAAGCAGGGACAACAACAGAAAAATGAAAATGATGACCGACATCATAAACTCAGCTATTGAAGGAAGAAAAGTAATCACATGGAATGGAAAAACTGGGTGGAATCAGGAACGCACCATGAACAAGTGAGAGAATGGATACAAGAAAGGGGAACAAAAGAATATTACTCGGAAGCAACGAGGAAATACAAGAAAAATTGCATAGAAAGAAAATAATGAAGATGAGAAAATAATAGAAATAAACAATGAAAATGAAGTTTGGGTATACATCAATGCAAACAGGAAGAACCGCGACGAAGTAAGCAAAAGAATAGACATGCAAGAATGAAAAAAGCACTTCAAACAATAACTGAGAGGTACCGACGAACTCGAAAAGGCATCAGCAGAGGTATATGGAGCAAGAGGAAGGAAGAAGATGGAGATCGAAGGAGAAGAAGCATCAAAACAAATTGAGAAGCTCGAGAAAAGAAAAGCACTTGAGAAAAAGAAGGCAACGAGAACGAAGCACAGATATGCGGCACAGAGATGAAGTGCAAAAAAAGCAGTTTGAAGTTCTACAAAAAGTATGGAAGGGAGAAATGTGCCCAATTTACAAAAAGGGTAAGAGACACGACATAACAAATTATCAAGGCATCACATTCCTGAATACAGCGTACAGGATATATACCATGGTATTAGAAGAGAGGCTCTCGGAAGAAATAGAAGAGAAAAGGGTATTACCGAAAGGACAAGCGGGATTCCGAAAAAAAAAGAAGTAAAGAGGACAACGTAGATAAAATACAAAACCTGATAGAGACACAATTAAATGAGAAAGCTAGTCATACCTATGTATGGGCTGTTTATAAATTCAAAGTAGCATTTGTAGTGGAAGCGGTACACAAAATAAAACTTTAGAAGTGCATGAAAGAAGAGAGCGGAGTTGACGAGCATCTGGTAAGCGAAATAAAAGAAATATACGAAATAACAATAAACACAGTAAGAGTGAACGGGGAGGAAAGCAAAAGTTATCATACCAAAAGAGCAGTGAGACAAGAATGCCCTCTCAGTCCCAGCCTGTTTGCTGCATACCTGGAAGCTGCATACCTGGAAGATATTGAGGAGGTGTTCAGAAAAGCTCAAGCGAAAGAAGTTGTGACGAGAAAATAAAAAGTATAAACGTTGGGATATTATGAGAAATTTGGAAACATATTTATGAGAAAAGGGACTGGAGGTGAATGTGAACAAAACGAATATGATGGTCTTTGCAAAGAGAACCAGAGGAGCGGGAGCAGCAGAGTGGAAATAGAAACGAGGAAGTATGGATCAAGTGAAAAAATTCAAATTCTTTCAACTACTCATTCAATACGACCAATACGGCCAGAATGCATGTAAAAGATTTAAAAATAAAGGCAAACAGAATGCTGAGAATAGAGTAGGCAATAGGAGAGCAGAAATTCGGATGGGATTTTGGGAGAAGACTGATGATGTTTCTGACAATGTTATAAGGAAGATATTATTGTATGACGCAAAAATTTGGGGGGAATACAGAAAATGAAGAAAAAGAAGGAATCCAAGAGAAACATTCGAAATGGCTGCTGGGAGGGGGTGGATCGGGGGACGCTGGCATACATCGTTGAAGAGGAGACAAAGAGATGGATACTTACGAGTAGAACAGAAACTGGCTCAAAAGCAGTGAAATATGAAGAGAAGATGAAGCACAGAGAAGATTGTGAAACACTGCGGGAATGTTGGAGAGAGACGACTAGAGGGACGAGAAATGGAATTGCAAAGGAGAGAGATCAATATTATGAAATAACCTGATACGCAGGTGAGGAAGCCAAGAGAAGAAGGGAAAGAAGAAGACTGATGAAAGAAGAGTTGAGGATGGGAGACAGAGATGTGAATACGCAACAAAGAAGGGAAAGAATCAGCGGAACCAGATTTCACAAAGACTACGAGAGGCTGATAACAAAGGAAGAGCCCAAGTACCTGGAAAGACAGGAAGGATATGAAAAAAGATTACAGTCAGATTCAGATGTGGGGATAAAGAGAAAGATAACAAATTTTGGCTGGAGAAAAATGCAAGAAAATGCAAGATGTGCAAAGTGGAGACAGAAACTATGAAACACATGCTGAGATGCACGAAAATGGGAGAAGGAGAAGGCAAGGTGGAACACATGCTGACCGAAGATGGAAGTGGACTAGAATGGATGGAGTTGATTATAAAAACAAAAGAACGAATGTAAGGTTGAAATATTGTGAATATTCAGTTGAAATGTGTATTGTACATGAAATGTGAATAACACGGACCCTGTGGCTCTTAGGGTGAACAGACTTATTACTATGTAGTACCAGGTCCGAATGAGCGGAAAAAAATCATAAAAAAAATGTTTCTTCACAATTTTAATTTTTTCAACTGATTTTAACGACTTGCAATCAGTTACTAGCTGATTGCGAATTCACTTCACTGATGCTCCAGAGCTGCTCGACCACTCTCGTTGTCAGGGAAACTCCAATAGAATCGTCTGCTTCCTGACAACGAGAGCGGCTGAGTAGCTCTGAAGCAGTCAAGTGAATTCGCCATGAGTAAAATGGTTGTCACCACCTAATCCCAATGGCCAAATTTCCCAAATTCAGAATGACGAACACAAAGGAGTAAGTGGATTAAGGGGCTGAGTAACATTACAGGAGGGTCTAATGGAAATACGTCAAAAACTCAAACTCCATCCCTAAGACATTTTCTTTGAATGGCATTACGTAAGGACTTTGCTTCATACCGTACCTAGTTTCACGTCACTACGTAGTTTCACGTCTTAACAAAAATGTACCAAAAATCTTCTCGAGAGTTGATCTAAGTGTACTGAAGAACTTGAGCACTTGATTAAGTTCAATCTTTCTCGCTCACTTATATTTACCAGATTATCAGGCACGGTCTCAGGACTCCAGTTAGCACCTACCCCAAAGACCCGTACATCAACGAAACATTTTATCCAACAGGATGGGGACAACTGACGAACGTAAAACTTTTACAGCTATCTTCTAATAAAATAAGCACTTATCCTGTTTTTCTTTTTGTAGAAAGGAAAATGGCAAATGTACGAGATCGGTCAGTTTTTGAGGAAGCGTTACGGTGACTTCCTGGGAACGCGTTACGATCCCAAGGAATACTATGCGGAATCCACCGACGTGGACAGAACCAAGAGCAGCGTGCAGCTGATAAACGCTGCCTTGTGGCCGCCAAAGGGCTCCCAAAAGTGGGGACCCATCGAATGGCAGCCCATTCCGGTCCATGCCCAACCATACGCCGAAGATGGCGTGAGTTATATTTTATATCTGGCTAGCTATTCAGTAGAACTCAAGCCTACTTTCTTCTCAATGTGAATTGAAATTCTTTAGTTGCTTTTAGTAAGGAAACCCTGCCCACGTTACGAAAGGGAACGCAAAGCGATAATGAAATCACCATGGGTTCAGGAGAAGTTGAAAGCAAATTCCGGGCTTTTCGAGGAGCTCAGCAATCTAACAGGAAACTCTATCACGGATTTCGAAGGGATCATGGATTTGTACAACACGCTGTATACTGAGGTTAGTTCACCAGTCCAATTTCTATGATGTATTGATTTGATGCCTTCTTCAGCAAGGCGTTTGTTATTGATGTAAAACCGTTTTTGGTCTAGTTTCTGACCAAAACTCGAGAGTACAAACTAACTCAATAGCACCTAATTCTCACACTTTCAAGAATAAACGCCTTACTGGTATGAATCTTTGTACAAATGTACAATGATCATTCAACCCATGCAAAAATAACCTAACATACTTTCATGAATCTCACCGGAGCTACTTTTGAAGGAGAACTATGGTTTAGAATTACCGGTATGGACACGTGCCTATTATCCCGAAAAGTTAATTGAAGGAACAAGTTTGAGTTTCGTTCTCAACACCTACAACGAGCTCATGACCAAGATGAGAGGAGGAGTTCTTTTGAAAAAAGTGATTAGCGATTGGCAACTGAAGTTCGAAAACAACTCTCAGGACAGGACTAAGGCGATTTTGTATGGAGGACACGACGCGACCATCGTGAATATTTTGAGCGCCTTAAAAGTGTGGCAGCTGCAGATTCCCGCACTGGCGAGCACGGTGATGTTGGAATTTTCGAGGGACTTTATCACGAATCAGTATGGAGTTGAGGTGAGAACCATTTGTAGACTCACAGAGCGTTGTTATTCTCACAATAGGCTCATGTTCAATCTGCCATAAGCCAGGCAGCTGAAGCCAGGACGTGCTTCATCTCAGTTTGCCTCATCTCGGTTAGAGAGAGGAGAAGCAAGAAATCGCTTAGGGGCAAGTGAGACTACGCTCAACTGAGATGAGAATATCTGAGATTCATGGCGAGAGCTATCGACAATTTCTCTAGTGCGTCTATAACAGACGCATTCATTTTACTTGTTCGTTTTTCATAAAATTGCTCTACCGGCCTGAGTACACAAGTGTACACTGCCACCATCGGTGCTCCTTGTGACGGCTTGGCTTCACACTACTTTGTCTATTTCACCAGTTCACTCAATTAAGATGGAAAAATGTATACAACGCAGGGGTACACAATGGGTTTATGTCAGTAATAACGCAGACAATATGGCATCCAATGCCACTTTGAAAAACTCAAACATGAAAAATTCATATTTCAAGCTTGACTAGCGGCCAAAGTTAGTTATTGACTGTCAGCCTTATAACATCGATCCGGAACTTCGATGACATTCTCTCATGATAACCTAATCACCTACTTCACCTACTGAGCAGTACTGTTCACCCAGGATGCATTTCACCTCATCAATATAAGATCAATTGTGATGTAATGTATACTGGAAATTTTCAGATCTTCTTTCGGAACACAACAGAAGCCCCACCCTTTCAGCTGACGATTCCAGGATGCCAAAGGTTTTGCCCGTTGGAAGATCTAAAGAATTTAACTAAGGACGTTATACCTGATAGTTGGGACGAAGAATGTACCTCAGAGTCCGATATTGATAACGAGATCTGAAACTTAAAATGTACTTACGTATCTACACGTGGTTCAGATTTTACCTACCTATTATCGATAACAAATAAAACTGGTACTCTGAATCAAGTCGTCAAGAATTTTTATATTCTCATTGGTCTAAATGTAGCTTCAATGTAATAGTCAGTGATAATATAACAAGTGGTATGATTTATCATCGATGATAGTTTCGAATGGAATCGTGCCTGCAAATTCAATGACTGCGGAGCACTGCGGTATAGCCGCATCTTGCTTGCTGTCCCATAAAGCTGGATTCCCAGATGCGAATATTCGGACAGAAAATGCGATTTTGGATCTCAAACTCGATCTCAAATTTCGAATTCGAGGGTTCTGATTGGCCAATATGAGGAATATTCGCATCTGGGAATCCAGCTTCAGCCGTAAGATCGGAACCACTCAGGTAGGTCCTACTTATAGTGTACTAATATGTAGTAATAATTATTGAGCGTACTTATTGATTTGATTATAGTTTTATTAGTTATTAGTTAGTTAGGGTGACCGTGTCATGAAAGGGTCCCGAAGCCGTACATTTTACAGTGGATATCAATTTTACCACAATTCTCTTTCTTATGCAATTTTGAGTCGATGTAGGTACGAAAGAATGCTATTTACTCACGTTAACTATTTCATTGTCGCTCTTGAAGATCGCCCACTCTCCTTAATCGTCGCTATGGTAACCACTCTCTTCTCGCTGTTTTTTTTTGACAATAATTGACGTTCCATTCACAAATGTCAACGTGTGACAGCTAGCCGACATCTGCGTGCGACATTGCTGACTGCAGGTTATTGTCTATGGTTATTGTGCCTTTCAAAATGTAGGTATGCTGTAAAGAAGGAAACAAAATATGTGCCACATATTTCGGTTTTGTGTCATGCACGACCAATACGAAACTCTCGATGGCCTTCCACGGGTTCGACGTAGACAACAGCGAAAAATGGCTCTGCTGTACTGTTGGTTGCCTAATATCACTCTCGTGTAAAAATGCTCCACAAGGCGCAGTACGTTATTGCCATTCAAAAAAAGCACCAATATGAATTGAAAAGCAAATAACGTCAACTACCTATTTCTCGCGACTTTCTTCCCGTTTCCTGGTTTTATTCCTTCTTTTTAACGTAGTTCAACTCCTTCTTATGCTTTTGCGCGATACTTTCCATGCGTAGTTATCCTAATTTTTCCGCTCTTCCGCTATTTTTTTTCCTGCATTTCATTCCTTCTTTACACGCGTCGACTGCATTTTTTTGCGACTTTGTTCCTGTTTCGTGGGATCTATTTCTTCTTTTTGATTGCTTTTTTCAAGATTGCTGCAATTTTCAGCCCTGTTTCTTGTCTAACGACGCGTTCTTTCCAGCTTCTTACCGTCCAACACCCCTATTTTGCTCCCCGATCCCGTTGGTGTCTTTTGGTGGCGTATTGCCACAAAAACAATTGTCTTTTTCGAGCGAGTAACTTTTCATGACCGGTTACACTTGGTTATAGAATTTGGCGTTTGAGCGAGGATTGGTTATAAGCGGTAGGTAAAGGAAGTGCCGCCCGTTGTTCAAATTTGAACCAAAGTTCACCGAGATAAGTCTTTACCGACCAACAGTAACGTGTTTCATCAAAAATTTACAGGGGCGTAGATAATAGAAGGTGCTACCACTTTCTATCCCCTATTTTTTCACACCCTTGAATTGTTTTGGAAAATTGTTCATATTTTTTGATTCCGAGTTCAATTCAGGAGAAAAAGTAATTTTTGCAAAATTTGGATTGGAGGCTTGATTTTCGAGATATTTGCATTTGAATTCTTGGAAAACATATCGGAAACACCATTTTCTAGAAAGAGAATAAAAATTAAAATTCAAAAAGATTCATGATATCTCCACTGAAATAAATTTATTAGGCGTTTTAAATAGTACCTACCTAGTTTTCATGACAATTTTGTGTTTTGGTGGGCATGCGCAAGATTTGACAGTTTGGGTCAGCTAGCACCAGAGATATGAGATATAGAATGGGGAGAGTGATTACAGAGCGTCGGGAGTCTGGCAAGCACGTGAAGGTCGAATTTTTGCTGACCGGCAAGGAACGTTAGCATGCGCTCTAGACCTGATGAAAATTACTAAAGGGTGTTTTTTTTAGGATATAGAAATTCAATCAGCGATAGCGTTGGTGCTTGGGAAGATTTTGCCGTCATTTTTTCATATAAATACTCATAAAGGCTTGCCATTTGCTCATACTCACGCACAATCGCACGGCAGCTCAAAATTATTATTTAAAATTCCAATTTAGATAGGTTCAATTTCGGGTAGCTTCTTGGCAAGGATCAGGCACAGACTCTATCTAACTAATACAGCCAACGATATTGTTCCCAAGACCCTGGACAGTTCGGGACTCATTCAGGAAAGCCAGAGACTTCACAAGCCCCAAATGAAAGAAGTCTAAGGAAGTTGGAATACAAAATCTTATCGGCCGGTAATTGGAAATTGGAAAAAAAAACACTAAAAGCACAAAAATTCCGTATAAAAAACCCAGTTTTACAATCATTTTTGAAAAACTGTCTGGAGTTGTGCGATTGTGCATGTGCATGATCAAATGGCAAGCCTTTATGAGTATTTATATGAAAAAATGACGGCAAAATCTTCCAAGCACCGGCGCTATCGCTGATAAAAGTTCTATACCTCTAAAGAAAAACACCCGTTATTGAGATAACAATATTTTAGATAAAAACAAAAAGTTTCCGGGGAATTGAATTTTTATTCTCTTGCCGGTATTGCCAAAGTATACTACAGAATTTTCTCCGTCAATTAAATAACTCTTTTCCCGCCAAATGCTGTTAACCAAAGTTATAACCGTAGCGTTTCAGCGAGAAATGTCAGATGTCAGAAAAATGACAGTATAATTATGTCAATCTAATGTCAACCGCTAATAACCAACCGGTTAGAAAAAGTTACTCGCTCGAAAAAGACTAAGGCCACCATTACATTGAGCATCAAATGCTGCAGCTCTTTTAGGTGCCAAGCTCTCATTGGTCACATATTGGTCATTGACAGCAATGACAGGCCTCAAGTCCAATCATAACTCTGCAGCTAAAAAAGCTGCAGCATATGATGCTCAATGTAAGGTCACCATAATGTCTTTTAGTGGTTTCCTTGCGATTTCTTGCGATATTTCGCCCTGTTTTTTTTGTTTTATGACGCGTTATTTTCAGCTTCTCCCCTCCCAACACCCCTATTTTGCTACCCAGTGCCGTTGATGTGTTTCGTTTTTCGTTTAGTACCATTTCCATTTTGTCCGGGGTTGCATATCCGTCCGGCGCTAAAAATACACTGCGTAGTTTCCTAATTTTCCTATTTTTTTTTCTCGGAAGTTTGTGGATCTTCCGCAAAATTTCCTTTGGAAAACCTTCTTGGTCACTGTTTGTACTTTGTGTAGTCCATTCCTACTTTTGGCATGATCAAAATCGAGGTCCCCTTTATGACACGGTCACCGTTAGTTAGTTATAGTAGTTGATGATTTGTGATTTATTAACATAATAAATTACAATTAGGCACTCGTCAATTAGTTTATTACTCACCCTGTGTTCTTTCTTCAGGGCCCCGAGGCCTGAGCCGCCCCTGTCTGTCAGCGGAAAAGCATTTCAGCCAACATAACTTAGTTTCGTCAAAATTTTGGTGATTTCTGAACAAAATAACTCTCGTTTTTATACCAAACACTATCCAAATTGCGCTTTATTTTCTGGAGCGTTCACAAGACACTATTTTGATAGTTGATTATAATTTTTCTCGGCTCAAATCGCAGCAAGTCAACAACAATACCTTTCTTTATCTTGGTGACTTCGTCTCACGTCGGTACTTTTGCTTTTGGCGGTTGGCAGCATCTGACTTCACGTAGGCTTGACAGTTTTGTTGACATTGATTGACATTGATGACAAAATGGCGTGATCGACGAGTAAACACCTGTGAAACTGAGCTGTGAAATCATGATTATCCACAAAACTGCGATTCTTTCGTGTGCATTCCTGCTGTTTCTGATAGAATTCGGTAAAACTCTTCCAGTTCAAAACGTTGCTCGAAGCTAAACGCCGTATTTTGCAGGTTATGGCGAACGAGCCAAAGACAAAATGTACGAGTCCATCCAGGGCTCCAAACCATGTTTTCGGCGTATGAACGCCACCCACCAAGTAGGATGCTCTTGTAAGTGGAATATTGTCACAGTGACGTAGCCGGAATTTTCACTTGGGGGGGGGTCCGACCCAAAGTGTTGCAAAGGTGTTGAAGCGAGGCGAGCAAAATAGTGCCGTAGACAAAAAAATCAAAAAGAGCCTTCTGTGGGATTTCGGGGGGGTCCGGAACCCCTGGACCCCCCCTTGGCTGCGTCAGCGACTGTCATCAAATTGACCTGGTAATAAAGTAGAGTATTTCCAGCAAAACGAGGCGGTTCGACGGGTGCCATCCACTACTGCGAGAACCAAGCCGATTTGGACTTCATCCTGAGGAACGGCACGGCCGGACCGTACGTTCCGGTGCTTCCGATCGCCCTGCTCACGCCGCCGAACCTGAACAAGTTCAAAAAGAGCAACAAAATCTCCGGTATGCTCCTGTACGTCAGCGAGGAGAAACCGGAGCATTTCAGTCACGACAGGCAGTGCCCGAACGAAGAGTCCGGATTGAGGGGCACCTGCGGAGACGGGAAGCCCGTGTGGAATCCGAAGGGCACCGGTTTGCTGTTTGAGGACATCCAGTTTCCGGTTTTCTACGTCGAGAGCGCCGACGACATAGCCGATGTGAAGGAATGCTTCCGGAAACACAACAATTTTTCTTTTGACACGCAGCGAGATCGGTCGCTGTGCTCGTTACAGCTGTCGTCGTTCATGTATGCTGCCAAAGACACGCCGACTTGCATCCGGTAATTATTGCTGAAAAGAGAGATGTTCAGGATCATTTCTTGACCTACCGACATGTGGATTTTGGTTATTCTCAGAGGCATGAAGTTTGTTGAATAATTAGAGCTCAGGTGAATGCTCATTTTGGTTCTGATGAAGGAACGGAGGATACTTTTGACGCCTGTCATCTTGCCTGTCATTGTCAAGTTTATGTATAGGGTAATCACTCGAGAATTCCCCTCCATACGGGAGGTTTCCCCATTGAGGTAATTTGAAAAGGAAAAACTCTTCTTGGACAATTTTCTCCGTAGATTTCAAAATAAAAAATAAAAATATATAACAACCTATAACACAGGTGGTCCGACTTTTATGTCATTAAATTTAAGGATCGATAGAGAATTGAAAATGAAGGGGACTTTCTTCAGAAAACGTATTTGAGAAATGCCTAATAACTGGGATACAGCCCTTCAAAGTTGGAAATAAATAATCGTTTTTTCCGCATAACTTTTGGACCGTTCAATCGATTTGATTCAAAATAGAACCAAAGGTTCACTGAAATTATCCCCTGTCGAACAATCATAACATGTTCCATAAAAAAGTTTCAGGGGCGTAAGACATTAGGAGGTGTCCCTACTTTTACCCCTCTACTTTTCACCCCCTAGTTATTTTTTAAAACTGTTCATAATTTCGAATTCTACATTCAATTTAGAAGAAAAAATCACTCTTGCAAAATTTTGATTAGAGCCTTTGTTTGGGAGATATTTAGGATTGAAGGTTTGGAAAACATCTCAAAAGCACAAATTTCAAAGGTCTGAAAATTGAAATCCAAAAAAACTCATGATTCCTCAGCTGAAATAGGTTTTTTAGAATTTCTAACTTGATAATTCACCATTTTTTCCAAAACACGAGAGATTTTCAGGAAAAAACTACTTAGACTCTGGAAAGTGGCGATTTCGGGATGTTTTCCAAAGTTTCAAACTCAAATATCTCCTAAACGAAGCCTCTAATCAAAATTTTGCAAGAGTGACTTTTTCTTCTTAATTGAACGTAGAATTCAAAATTATGAACAGTTTCCAAAAATAACTAGGGGGTGAGAAATAGGGGAAAAAGTAGGGACACCCCCTAATATCTACGCCCCTGAAACTTTTTTATGGAACTTGTTATGATTGTTTGACAGGGGATAATCTCAGTAAACCTTTGATTCTATTTTGAATCAAATCGGTTGAACGGTTCAAAAGTTCTACGGTAAAAACGATTATTTATTTCCAACTTTGAAGGGCTGTATCTCTGTTATTAGGTATTTCTTAAATATGTTTTCTGAAGAAAGTCCCCCTCATTTTTAATTCTCTATCGATCCTTAAATTTAATGATATAAAAGTCGGACCACCCTGTACAGGGTGTTTCCAAAATGGTGTTACAAACTTCTAGGGGAGATTCCCCATCAAAAATGGACAAGGAAAATATATACCTTTGATGTCCTAAAATGCTCAGTTGAAAAGTTACAGGGTGTTCAAGTTGACTTTTTAAAACTGATTTTTTGACATAAGTTTTGAACCGTTCAACAGATTTTGTTCAAGTTCTCACCAAAGTTAACTGAAATAAGTCTCTATCGAGTAATAGTAACGTGTTGGAGAAAAAAGTTCAGGGGCGTAGATAATGGGGGCTGTCCTCATATTTCCCCCCCTATTTTTTACACCCCTAGCTATTTTCCCAAATTGTTCTTATTTTTTATTCTACGTTCAATTTAGAGAAAAAAGTTACTCTTGCAAAATTTTGATTAGAGGCTTCGTTTTTGAGATATCTGAGTTTGAAACTTTGGAAAACATCTCGAAATCGCCACTTTCAATGAGCCCAATTTTTTTTCCCTGAAAAGCTCTCGTTTCTTAGAGGAAATAGTGGTTTATCAACTTAGAAAATTGAAGAGAACCTATTTCTGCTGAAAAATCATGAGTTTTTTTTATTCTAATTTTTTGGCCTTGGAAAGTGGCAATTTCGAGATGTTTTCCAAAGTTTCAAACTCAGATATCTCAAAAACGAAGCCTCTAATCAAAATTTTGCAAGAGTAACTTTTTTCTCTAAATTGAACGTAGAATAAAAAAATAAGAACAATTCGGGAAAATAGCTAGAGGTGTAAAAAATAGGGGGGGAAATATGAGGACAGCCCCCATTATCTACGCCCCTGATTTTTTTTTCTCCAACACGTTACTATTATTCGATAGAGACTTATTTCAGTTAACTTTGGTGAGAACTTGAACAAAATCGGTTTAACGGTTCAAAACTTATGTCAAAAAATCAGTTTTAAAAAGTCAACTTGAACACCCTGTAACTTTTCAACTGTGCATTTTAGGACATCAAAGGTATATATTTTCCTTGTCCATTTTTGATGGGGAATCTCCCCTAGAAGTTTGTAACACCATTTTGGAAACACCCTGTATACAGGGTGTCGCAAAAAACTGTTTTTGATGCGACACCCTGTATATTCGAATTGCAATTGATGAGTTCTCTATTCTAAATACAAATATATACCACAGTGTTGAGTTATTTCCGATGGCAAATTGTCAAAAAATTCACACATGAGCATGATACCGGCCTAAACTTACGTTTATTTGGTTAAAATAGTTTTGAAATTTGACCCACCATTTTTTTTTTAATAGTGCTAGGCTTATATTCGATTTTTAAAAGAAATGATCTCCTTGAAAAATGAATTTAACCAAAGGACCCCGCACGATTCCTATGGAAAATGGGTCTTGGTCAAACTCCCTAATTTTTTAATATTTTGTAGCCCAATTTGACACGAGCCAAAATCCATCGTCCGTTACCCAAAAAAATGGACAGTTTTTTTTCTATAAGGGGTTGAAGATGGGTTATTTCAAGGTAAAGAAATATGTTCCAACGTAAGTGAGAACATTTCAACGTCCTTTATAACATATATGGCTCATGACAATTCCCTTTTTCTTATGTGGAAAAATCAACCCCCTCCCTCACCCCCAACCCCTACTTGTGAGTATCAAATTCGAAATTACGTTTGAAAGTCATGCAGATGGTTCTATTTTGTCGAATTATGAATTTTGGCACAAATTGTTTTTCCAACCCCCAAATGGGGGTGGGGTTGGAAAAAAAACCATCGGTCAATTCGGCTGAATTTCTGAAATTGTGCTTCATCAGTTACGCTGAACAAGATGACCAAAGGAAAACTCATTTGTATGACCAGTTTTCACCCCATAGAGGGTTGAAGTTGACTATAATGAAGCATAAAACATTCTTCCATGTCATAAACCAAATGAATGAAAATAGTGGACTTTTATATCGTCTTGTTTTGTAAAAATGTCTATTCTTCAAAAATAATTTCAACCCCGTCTCTCATCCCCTATCCTTGTTTCTGAACATCATATTCGAAATAAATCTTGATAATGTAGGAGGTCTATGGTCGGACTCTCTGCATCTGGATTGTAAATCCCCTCTCAAAATTCACTTTCACTATGCTTACGTTAGAGTGCTAACATAAGCAGGGTGGGATATATATTTTTTGATTTTTGACTGGATTATTATTTAAAATATTGGTGTTCCTATTTAGTTTCAACTTCACAGCAGGTTAATTATGTTCACATGTACATAATTTCTAACTTTTTTTTTTGTACGGATATACCTCAATTTATAGTTTAAATTGAAGAATTTAATGTCATTTGAAGCGAAAGCTGCTCAATCAAGGCAAAATATCATGTCACACTCTTATTCCAGCTACTGCGACCATGTGAAGGATGAAATAAAAATTATTTCAATTTTCAAGATTCAGGCATTTCGAATATGATGTTCAGAAACAGGGATAGGGGATGAAGGACGGGGTTGAGAGTATTTCTGAAGAATATACATTTTTACGAAACAAGATAATATGAAAGTCCACAATTTCCATTCATTTGGTTTATGACATGGAAGAATGTTTTATGCTTCATTATAGTCAACTTCAACCCTCTGTGGGGTGGAAACTGGTCATACGAATGAGTTTTCCCTTGTTAATCTCGTTTAGCGTAATTGGTAAAGCACAATATCAGAAATTCAGCCCAATTGACCGATGATTTTTTTTTCAACCCCACCCCCTATTTGGGGGTTGGAAAAATAATTTGTGCCAAAATTCATAATTCGACAAAATAGAGCCATCTGCATGACTTTCAAACGTAATTTCGAATCTGATAGTCACAAGTAGGGGTTGGGGGTGAGGGATGGGGTTAATTTTTGCACAAAAGAAAAAGGGAATTGTCATGAGCCATATGTGTTAGAAAGGAGGTTGAAATGTTCTCACTTACGTTGGAACATATTTTTTTACCTTGAAATAACCCATCTTCAACCCCTTATAGACAAAAAAACTGTCAATTTTTTTGGGTAACGGACGATGGTTTTTGACTCGTGTCGAATTGGGCTACAACATATAAAAAAATTAGAGAATTTGACCGAGACCCATTTTCCATAAGAATCGTGCGGGGTCCTTTGAAAATTTTGTAGCCAAATAAACAGAATTTCAGGTCAGTATCATGGGACTGGACTGACTGTTGTGAATTTTTTGACAATTTGCTTTTAGAAATAATCCAGCACTGTGGTATACATTTGTATTCAGAATAAAAAACTACATCGATTGCAATATACAGGGTGTCGCATCAACAAAAGAAGTTTTTTGCGACACCCTGTATATTATGGGCTGTAAAATATTATAATTTCCAATTTTGAAATCTACGGAAAAAATTATCCAAAAAAGTTTCATCCTTTTCAAATTATCTCAAAAGGGAACCCTCCAGGATGAGGGGGGGGGGCATTCTCGCGTGATCACCCTTCTGAACTATACGAGAAAAGGGTCGATGCACATTCAACGATTGGTGGTTTTTAAATGAATCGGGCATGCTTTTATTCATCAAAACACAATTTGAAACGCCAAACTGTCAGACTAAAAACAAGGCGCTTAGGTTATCACGAGGTGGAGCGAACCGCAAATTCATCGCCGGGTAGCTCAATGGGAACGAACATGATTTCCAACTAGAAGGTCGTATGGTCGAAGCTGAACTTTTTTCTCCAAAAACACCCTAGAAGAGAAAACAAATTTCAAATTAGTGTTGCCTAACTCATATAATTTTAAGAATCACAATTTGGGCGTTTTTGAAGAAAAAAAGTTCGGCACAGCTGAACTTTGATCCCACGACCTTCTAGTTGAAAATCATGTTCGTTCCCATTGAGCTACCCGGCGATGAAGCCGCGGTTCGCTCCACCTCGTGATAATATAACCTAAGCGCTTTGTTTTTAGTCTGACAGCTCGACGTTTTAATAAAATTAATCAAAATTGTGTTTTGATTAATAAGAGCATGCCCGATTCATTCAAAAACCTTCAATCGTTGAATGTGCATCGACCAAAATCAAGTTCTCGGAGGGTATATTGTGACGTCACGCATAAACCGGATGAGGCAATCTATAGTAGAAAATAACGTCGACCAGCCTTGGTTTAGACGGTCACAATTATGTTACAAGATTTGTTGACAGAATATGTCACAATTATGGTACCAAATATCTTGCGATGTGATCGAGGATGTGATGGACCACATAGACTTGCAATCGACCAGAAAGTTAGTGTCACATTTTTGACAAGACGTCATATTGCTGTGTGAAATGGTCACAAATATCTTATTACAAATATTTCGTAACAGAAATTAGTCTAATACGGCCTTTAGTGTTTTCCTGAATCAGATTCTACAGGATGTCCTGGAGATAGAAAATTGGAAAATTAGTGGACTTTTCTCGATAAACATGCCCTCGCAAACGTATAATAACGAAGATAGAGGCCTTCAAAGTGGTTTTTTTTTCAACAGTTTTCTTGCATAAGTTTCAATAACCGTTCAACCGATTTTATTCAAATTAAAACCAAAGTTTACTAAAACAGGTCTCTATTGAACAATAATAACAAATTTCATCAAACATTCTTAGGGGCGAAGATAATGGGGGCACCCTCCTCCTTTCCCTATTTTTTACCCCCCCTGAAATTTTTTTTGAATCGTTTGAATTTTTGAATTCTACGTTCAATTCAAAGAAAAAAGTTACCCTTGCAAAATTTTGATTAGACGCTCCATTTTTGAGATATTTGGGTTTGAAACTTTGGAAAACATCTCAAAATGGCCACTTTCCAGAGCCCATTTTTTTTTTCTAAAAAAATTCCATGCTTCTTTGCAAAAATGGTGGTTCATCAAATTAAAACACGTAGAAAACTTATTTCAGTTGAAGAATCATGAGTTTTCTTGAATTTATATTTCTAGGCCTTCAAAAGTGGCGATTTCGAGATGTTTTTCAAAGTTTCAAACTCAAATATCCTGAAAATGAAGTATCTAATCGAAATTTTGCAAGAGTAACTTTCTTTAAATTGAACTTGGAATTCAAAATTTGGAACAGTTTCCTAAAATAATCAGGGGGTAAAAGATAGGGGGGAAAGGGGGAGGGTACCCTCTATTATTTTATTCGCCTTTAAAAATGTTTGATAAAATGCGATATTATTGTTCAATAGAGACCTGTTTCAGTGAACTTTGGTTTAAATTTGAATAAAACCGGTTCAACAGTTCAAAAGTTATGCAAAATGACTCATAAGAATCAACTTTAAAGGCCTGTATCTCCGTTATTATACGTTTGCGAGGGTATGTTTATGAAGAAAGTCCCTTTATTTACCAATTTTCTATCTCCCTGTGAATTTTGTTCCAATAATTTCGGAACACCTGTATACAGGGTGTTACACTTTTTTGTCAATATTTAAGGAGATGGTAGAGCATCAAAAATAAAGTAGACATCCTCGAAAAAAATTATATCGGAAATGCCTTATAACGGAGATAGAAGCTTTCAAAGTTGAATTTTAAAATGTATTTTGTGCCATAATTCAAAATGTAATCACTGGATTTGGACCAAATTTGGTACATAAAGTAAGTTTATGCATACCTACAAGCTGGTCACATGACTTTTGCCAAAGTAAAAAAAAATATTTATATTTCTCAATAATTTGGAACAAGATCTTTTTTTTTTCTTTTTTTCGGCGAAAGTACTTTTTAGAATGCTCTGTCATCTCCTGAAATATTGTCAAAAAAAAGTTGTAACACCCTGTACATTTATTTACTCGCGGCCAGTGAGTAATGAACTGTCTAAGAATGAACCGAAGCCCCGCCTTGTGTGTAATAACTGAAAAATATTTGTCCAATCTATAAATGTGATTTGTCACAATTTCGGATTTCTTTCTGGGCGGTGAGCGTTTTCGTTCAATTCTCTTTAGTACCGCCGCTCTTGGGCATCGTTGCTTCAATGGCCACCACTACCTAACACTACCTAATTAGCGAAGAGCCACCAAGCAGTAGAGACGATGTTCCCCATAGACTGCAGCACATTCCCTAAATAAGTCTCTATCGAAAAATAGTTACGAGTTTCAAAAACAAAATCCATGGGCGAGGGCGTAGGTATTTGGGGGAGGTGTTCTCATTTTCACCCCCTATTTTTTTAAACCCTAGTTATTTTTTCAAGTTAGTCCAATTTTTGGATTCTACGTTCCATTTATAAAAGAAAGTTACTTCTGCAAAATTTTGATTAGATGCCTCATTTTCGAGATGTTTGGGCTTGAAATTTTGGAAAACGCCTCGAAATCGCCACTTTCAAAGGTCTAAAAATTGAAATCCAAGAAAAACTCAACTAAAATAAGTTTTCTAGGCTTGAAGTTGATTTACCGCAATTTTTTGCTGAGAACCGAGGAGTTTTCAGAAAAAACAAAACAATTTGTGCTCCGGAAAATGGCGATTTTGAGAGTTTTCTAAAGTTTAAAACCCAAATATCTCACAAATAAAGCCTCTAAAAATTTTGCAGGACTTACAAATTACAAAGCAAAAAATGAGAAATGGGCTGCAGTCAATAAGGAACATCGTCTCTACTGCTTGGTGGCTCTTCGCTAATGCTGTTAGGTAGTGGTGGCCACTGGAGCAAACGATGCCCAAGCCCGGCGGTATCAAAGGAAATTGATTGAAAATGCCCACCGCCCAGAAGTCTCATCTTCTGATGCTCATCACTGAGTAGTCAGTAGTATATAAGTATACTCACTCTAGCTGGTATTTAAATAGCAAGGAAGTATTAAGAAGGAGATGCTGGACATGTTTTTTGTTGAGAAAATCTTCCGACATCGTGCACAATTGTCAGCCCCTTGAAATAGGAAGATCAGCGTTCACTTTATTATTGAAAAGAAAGATGAGCCACATTAACATTACTGGCACCAAAAGGTAAGGTGCCAGTAATGCAGCTTTGCACACGTTGTTCCCATTTCCACCCCAGCGTCAGTACCATCTGTGCAATGATTACACTCAAAAATTTCAACAAAAATGAGGCGCTACTGAGCCTGACGCCAGTGACTTATTACAATCCGCCAAAAACTAGCTTCACTTTAGAATACCTAGGATTCATATTTCAACCGAGGTCTCCACGCTGGAAATGAAAAAATGTTATTCATAGACGAAGCGTATCTAAAAGTGCATTTTTCTTTGCAGACGTTCGAATTTGGTGACCAACCTGAACCCGGTCAAGTTCTGTGACCCCCTGGGCGACCGCAACGTCTGGGCCGCGCTGCATCCCTTGCTGCACGGCCCGAACATGTCTGAGCCCAACGAAGACGACAAGTACATCGTCGTGTCCGCCCGGCTGGACACGACGTCGATGTTTGACAAAACTTCCGGCGCCTCCTCGCCAATTTCCGGCCTCGTCGCCCTGCTGGCCACGGCCAAGCTGCTGAAAACCATGCTGCCGACGCCGCAGCCCGGCTACCGCAAAAACGTCCTCTTCGTCTTGTTCAACGGCGAAACCTACGACTACATCGGCTCGCAGCGTTTCCTCTACGACATGCAGGCCGGCGAGTTTCCCAAATTCAGGGGCATGGCTCCCATCACGCCGGAGAACATCAGTCTGTTCGTGGAGCTGAGCCAGCTGACCAGGCTGGGCGGCGACAAAGTCCACGTCCACTACTTGAACAACGCACGCACCGACCAGTTCTACCAAAAACTGGAAGAGAATCGCGTGTCTGGACTGAAGCTGGAAAAATCGCTCGGTTCCATGCCGCCTGCGTCTTTGCAGACCTTCCTCAAGAACAATTCCGAACTGCCCGGGCTGGTTTTGGCCGACCATTCGACCGATGGATACGCGAACCATTATTACAATTCGATTTTTGACAACGCTTCCAACATCGACTACAAATACTTCAACTTGAGCGTCGGAGAAGAGATTGCCGACAGCTGCATCCAGAACTTCGTGGCCGATGTGGCGTCCATGGTGGCCAAGGCCTTGTATCAGGAAATCACCGGGGAAGCGTACCAAGGTGATGCGGCCAAAGCCGACGTGCAGTTTATTGACGAGCTGTTCTATTGTTACTTGGAGACTCCGTATTGCAGAGTTCACTACGCTGTGGGCTACAGTTTTCAGGTAGGACATTAAACTTACTAACGAGTAGCTTGCATTAACCTTACGGATTTCCTACAATAAGGCTCCCGCAAGACTTGAAAGTATTTGTGTACTTCGCGATAAGTTCCACATCTGAACCATGTTCACATCATAAACTTGATAGAGATGAGATAGTATCAATGATATAGCTTTGGCAAGTTTATTAAGGTAGATACAGGGTGGTACATCCTTCCGTAATTGGTGCTGCGCATGGTACCTCGGAAAATCAGCTCACTCCAATCATACTAGGATTGAACGTGCCATAGTAAATTCATACTACGCATTCATTTCTCTGCAGAAAGGAACAATGATTTATGTAAAATCAAATCAGTAAATACTGCCTTCAGTAAACGTTGGCCGTGTGGTGTCCACATCGAACAATCCCTAGCGAAGTCTTTCCATCATCGAAAAACCCACCAAGTGTATGATGAATACTCTATAAAAATAGCATTCCTGATGTTTTTTATTGGGGAATATTTAAAAAAATTTGGAATCGGGAACATTTTCCAATTACATGGAATTTATCGTAAAGTACACAAATGCTGTTTAATAATGGGTACGTTTCTAAATGTTGCTTTAAATTGACTTCAAAGAAGTTAGGTCTCATTGCTACAACATCTTGAAGCAACAAATGGGATAAAAGAAGTTGTGAAATTGCAGGCTAGATGTAGTAACGCTGAAAAAAATTAGCCATTGGAGAAAAAAGAAAAAAGTGAAAAATATGATGACTGAGAACATGGTGATGAGTTGAGACAAGCACAAAATGAAAAGGATTTATGATGAGATAAGAGGGCAAGAACAGTGACTGAGGACCAAATTCAGAATCATTACTCAACCTGCACTCACACTTAATTTTCACTCAATTTGACCCAGCACAATGGTTTCGGGTAGAAAACCCATTGTGTTGGGGTAAGTTGAGTGTTGAGTGAAAAATAAGTGAGAGCATAGGATGAGTGGCGTCTCTGAATTTGGCCATAAATGAGTAGATGAGAGATAAGACGAGAGGAGACAGATGAGATAAGAAATGAGGCGAGAGGGGACAGATGAGACGAAAGGTGAAGAGACAAGATAAGAGTTGGAGAGATAAGATAATTGATGGGGAGATTAGACGAGAGGTGGGAAGATAAGATGAGAAATGGAGAGATGAGATGTTATTAGTCTTTACTTTTATACGAGTGGTGGGGAGATAAGAGGAGAGGTCGGGAATTCAGACGAAAGGTGGGTGATGGAACGTGAAGTGAACAGATGAAACTGGAAGTTTGGAGATGAGACAAGAGGTGGAGAGAGACGAAAGGTGGAAAGATGAAACGAGATGTGAAGGAATGTAACATGAAGGGAGAACTAAGACAAGAGGTGGAGAGATGAGACGAGTGGTGGAAAGATGAAATGAGAGGTCGAGAGATGATACGTGAGGTTGGAAGAGATGAAACGAGATTCGAGAGATGAGACGTGAGGTGGAGAGATGGGACGAGAGGTAAAGAGATAAGATGAGCGTCGGTGAGATGAGACGAGAGGTCGAGAGTTGAGACGATAGGTGGAGAGATGAAATGAGAAGTGAAGAGAAGAGACGAGTGGTGGGGACATGTGACGTGAGGTGGGAAGAGAAGAGACGAAATTCGAGAGGTGAGACGTAAGGTGGAGAGATGAGATGAGAGTTGGAGAGATGAGATGAAAAGGGAAAAATGAGACAAGAGGTGGAGAGATGAAACGAGAGGTTAAGAGATGAGACAAGAGGTTAAGAGATGAGACGAAAGGTTTATTGCTGGGGAGATGGGACAAGAGATGTAGAAATCAGACGAGAGGTGGGGACATGTGACGTGAGGTGGGAAGAGATGAGACAAAATTCGAGAGGTGAGACGTAAGGTGGAGATATGAGATGAGAGTTGGAGAGATGAGACGAGATGTGAAGGGATGAGACGAGAAGGGAGAACTGAGTGGGGGGCAGACAAAACGAGAGGTGGAGAGATGAGGTGTGAGGTGGGGAGAGATAATACGAGTTTCGAGAGATGTGACGTGAGGTGGAGAGATGGGACGAGAGGTGAAGAGAAAAAATGAAAGTTGGAGAGATGATACGAGTGGTGGGGAGATAAGACGAGAGGTCTGGAGTTGAGTCGAGAGGTGGGCAGATGGAACGAAGAGGTATAGAGATAAGACGAGAGGTTAAGAAATGAGGCAAGAGGTGGAGAGATAAGACGAGATGTGAAGGGATGAGACGAGTAGTGGGCAGACGGAACAAGAGATGGAGAGATGAGACGAGAGATGGCGTGATGGGGCGTGAGGTGGGGAGAGATGAGACGTGACGTGGGGAAAGATAAAACGTGAGGTGGAAAGAGATAAGACGTGAGGTGGAGAGATGGGACGAGAGGTCAAAAGATAAGACAAGAGGTTAAGAGATGAGACGGGAGGTTAAGTGATCAGACGAGAGGTCAAAAGATGAGACGAGAGGTTAAGAAATAAGACGAGAGGTTAATAACTGAGACGAGATGTGGGGAGATGGGACGAAAGGTGGGGAGATGGGACGAAAGGTGGGGAGATAGGACGAGAAGTGAAGATATGAAACGGGAAGTGTAGAGATGAGACAAGACGTGAAGAGAGACGAGAGGTGGAGGGGTGAGACGAGTGGTGGGGACATGTGACGTGAGGTGGGAAGAGATGAGACGAAATTCGAGAGGTGAGACGCAAGGTGGAAATATGAAATGAGAGTTGGAGAGATGAAATGAGACAAGAGGTATAGTGATGAGACGAGATGTGAAGGGATGAGACGAGAAGAGAGAACTGAGACGAGTGATCGGCAGGCGGAACGGGAGGTGGAGAGATGAGACGAGAGGTGGGGAGATGAGGCGTGAGGTGGGGAGATGAGGCGTGAGGTGGGGAGAGATGATGCGTGAGGTGGGGAGAGATGAGACGTCAGGTGGGAAGAGATAAAACGAGATTCGAGGGATGTGACGTGAGGTTGAGAGATGGGACGAGAGGTGAAGAGATGAGACGAGAGATGGAGAGATGGACTAGAGGTGGAGAGATGAGACGATTGATGGGGAGATAAGACAAGAGGTCAGGAGTTGAGACGGAAGGTGGGGAGATGGAACGAGAGGTGGAGAGACGAGACGAGAGGTGGAGAGATGAGACGATAGGTGGAGAGATGAGACGAGTGGTGGGGAGATGAGACGTGAGGTGGAGAGATGAGACGATAGGTGGAGAGATGAGACGAGTGGTGGGGAGATGAGACGTGAGGTCGGGAGTTGAGACGAAAGGTCGCAAGATGGAACGAGAGGTGGAGAGATAAGACGAGATGTAAAGGGATGAGACGGGAAGAGAGAACTGAGACAAGCGGTGGAGAGATAAGACGAGTGGTGTAGAGATGAAACGAGAGGCCGAGGGATGAGACGAGAGGTGGGGAGATGAGGCATGAGGTGGGAAGGGATGAGATGTGAAGTGGCAAGAGATAAGACGAGATTCGAAAGATGAGACGTGAGGTGGAGAGATATGTCGAGAGGTGAAGAGATAAGATGAGAGTTCGAGAGTTGAGACGATAGATCGAGAGTTGAGACGGGATGTCGAGAGCTGAGACGATAGGTGGGGAGATGAGACGTGAGGTTGGGAGAGATGAGACGTGAGGTGGGGAGAAAAGGCGTGAGGTTGGGAGAGATGAGACGTGAGGTGGGAAGAGATAAGACGAGATTCGAGATATGTGACGAGAGGTGAAGAGATGTGACGAGAGGTGGAGATATCGACTAGAGGTGGAGAGATGGGACAGAAAGTAAAGAGATGAAACGGAATGTGTAGGGATAACAAGAGGTGGAGAGATGAGACGAGATGTGAAGGGGTGAGACGAGAAGGGAGAAGTGAGACAAGAGGTGGAAAGATGAGACGAGTGGTGGGGAGATGAGATGAGAGGTGGAGAGATGGAGTAGAGGTGGAGAGATGGGACGGGAAGTAAAGAGATGAAACGGAATGTGTAGAGATAAAACAAGAGGTGGAGAGATAGGACGAGTGGTGGGGAGATGAAATGAGAGGTCGGGAAGTGAGACAAGAGGTGGCAAGATGGAACGGGAGGTGGAGAGATGAAATGAGACAAGAGGTATAGTGAAGAGACGAGATGTGAAGGGATGAGACGAGAAGAGAGAACTGAGACGAGTGATCGGCAGGCGGAACGGGAGGTAGAGAGATGAGACGAGAGGTGGGGAGATGAGGCGTGAGGTGGGTAGATGAGGCGTGAGGTGGGGAGAGATGAGGCGTGAGGTGGGGAGAGATGAGACGTCAGGTGGGAAGAGATAAAACGAGATTCGAGGGATGTGACGTGAGGTTGAGAGATGGGACGAGAGGTGAAGAGATGAGACGAGAGATGGAGAGATGGACTAGAGGTGGAGAGATGAGACGATTGATGGGGAGATAAGACAAGAGGTCAGGAGTTGAGACGGAAGGTGGGGAGATGGAACAAGAGGTGGAGAGACGAGACGAGAGGTGGAGAGATGAGACGATAGGTGGAGAGATGAGACGAGTGGTGGGGTGATGAGACGAGTGGTGGGGAGATGAGACGTGAGGTGGAGAGATGAGACGATAGGTGGAGAGATGAGACGAGTGGTGGGGAGATGAAACGTGAGGTCGGGAGTTGAGACGAAAGGTTGCAAGATGGAACGAGAGGTGGAGAGATAAGACGAGATGTAAAGGGATGAGACGAGAAGGGAGAACTGAGTGGGGGGCAGACAAAACGAGAGGTGGAGAGATGAGGTGTGAGGTGGGGAGAGATAATACGAGTTTCGAGAGATGTGACGTGAGGTGGAGAGATGGGACGAGAGGTGAAGAGAAAAAATGAAAGTTGGAGAGATGATACGAGTGGTGGGGAGATAAGACGAGAGGTCTGGAGTTGAGTCGAGAGGTGGGCAGATGGAACGAAGAGGTATAGAGATAAGACGAGAGGTTAAGAAATGAGGCAAGAGGTGGAGAGATAAGACGAGATGTGAAGGGATGAGACGAGTAGTGGGCAGACGGAACAAGAGATGGAGAGATGAGACGAGAGATGGCGTGATGGGGCGTGAGGTGGGGAGAGATGAGACGTGACGTGGGGAAAGATAAAACGTGAGGTGGAAAGAGATAAGACGTGAGGTGGAGAGATGGGACGAGAGGTCAAAAGATAAGACAAGAGGTTAAGAGATGAGACGGGAGGTTAAGTGATCAGACGAGAGGTCAAAAGATGAGACGAGAGGTTAAGAAATAAGACGAGAGGTTAATAACTGAGACGAGATGTGGGGAGATGGGACGAAAGGTGGGGAGATGGGACGAAAGGTGGGGAGATAGGACGAGAAGTGAAGATATGAAACGGGAAGTGTAGAGATGAGACAAGACGTGAAGAGAGACGAGAGGTGGAGGGGTGAGACGAGTGGTGGGGACATGTGACGTGAGGTGGGAAGAGATGAGACGAAATTCGAGAGGTGAGACGCAAGGTGGAAATATGAAATGAGAGTTGGAGAGATGAAATGAGACAAGAGGTATAGTGATGAGACGAGATGTGAAGGGATGAGACGAGAAGAGAGAACTGAGACGAGTGATCGGCAGGCGGAACGGGAGGTGGAGAGATGAGACGAGAGGTGGGGAGATGAGGCGTGAGGTGGGGAGATGAGGCGTGAGGTGGGGAGAGATGATGCGTGAGGTGGGGAGAGATGAGACGTCAGGTGGGAAGAGATAAAACGAGATTCGAGGGATGTGACGTGAGGTTGAGAGATGGGACGAGAGGTGAAGAGATGAGACGAGAGATGGAGAGATGGACTAGAGGTGGAGAGATGAGACGATTGATGGGGAGATAAGACAAGAGGTCAGGAGTTGAGACGGAAGGTGGGGAGATGGAACGAGAGGTGGAGAGACGAGACGAGAGGTGGAGAGATGAGACGATAGGTGGAGAGATGAGACGAGTGGTGGGGAGATGAGACGTGAGGTGGAGAGATGAGACGATAGGTGGAGAGATGAGACGAGTGGTGGGGAGATGAGACGTGAGGTCGGGAGTTGAGACGAAAGGTCGCAAGATGGAACGAGAGGTGGAGAGATAAGACGAGATGTAAAGGGATGAGACGGGAAGAGAGAACTGAGACAAGCGGTGGAGAGATAAGACGAGTGGTGTAGAGATGAAACGAGAGGCCGAGGGATGAGACGAGAGGTGGGGAGATGAGGCATGAGGTGGGAAGGGATGAGATGTGAAGTGGCAAGAGATAAGACGAGATTCGAAAGATGAGACGTGAGGTGGAGAGATATGTCGAGAGGTGAAGAGATAAGATGAGAGTTCGAGAGTTGAGACGATAGATCGAGAGTTGAGACGGGATGTCGAGAGCTGAGACGATAGGTGGGGAGATGAGACGTGAGGTTGGGAGAGATGAGACGTGAGGTGGGGAGAAAAGGCGTGAGGTTGGGAGAGATGAGACGTGAGGTGGGAAGAGATAAGACGAGATTCGAGATATGTGACGAGAGGTGAAGAGATGTGACGAGAGGTGGAGATATCGACTAGAGGTGGAGAGATGGGACAGAAAGTAAAGAGATGAAACGGAATGTGTAGGGATAACAAGAGGTGGAGAGATGAGACGAGATGTGAAGGGGTGAGACGAGAAGGGAGAAGTGAGACAAGAGGTGGAAAGATGAGACGAGTGGTGGGGAGATGAGATGAGAGGTGGAGAGATGGAGTAGAGGTGGAGAGATGGGACGGGAAGTAAAGAGATGAAACGGAATGTGTAGAGATAAAACAAGAGGTGGAGAGATAGGACGAGTGGTGGGGAGATGAGATGAGAGGTCGGGAAGTGAGACAAGAGGTGGCAAGATGGAACGGGAGGTGGAGAGATGAAATGAGATGTGAAGGGATGAGACGAGAAGGGAGAGCTGAAACAAGAGGTGGAGAGATAAGACGAGTGGTGGGGAGATGGAACGAGAGATTGAGAGATGAGACGAGAAGTGGGAAGATAAGACGTGAGGTGGGAAGAGATGAGACGTGAGGTGGGAAGATATGAGACGAAATTCGAGAGGTGAGACGTAATGTGGAGATATGAGATGAGGTTTGGAGAGATGATATGAGAAGGGAGAAATAAGAGTAGAGGTGGAGAGATGAGACAAGTGGTGGGGAGATGAAACGTGAGGTGGAGAGATGAGACAAGAGGTGGAGAGATGGACTAGAGGTGGTGAGATAGGACGGGAAGTATAGAGATGAAACGGAATATGTAGAGATGGAACAAGAGGTGGAGAGATGAGACAAGAAGGGAAAAGTGAGACAAGATGTGGAAAGATGAGACAAGTGGTGGGGAGATGAGACGAGAGGTCGGGAGTTGAGACGAGAGGTGAGGAGATGGAACGAGAAGTGAAAAGACGAGACAAGAGGTGGAGAGATGAGACGAAACGTGAAGGGATGAGACGAGAGGTGGAGAAATGAGACAAGATGTGAAGGGGTGACACGAGAAGGAAGAAATGAGACAAGAGTCGGAAAGGATAAAATGAGTGGCCGGGAGTTGAGACGAGAGGTGTAGAGATGGAACGAGAGGTGAAGAGATGGAACGAGAGGTGAAGAGATGAGACTAGAGGTGGAGAGATGAGATGTGAGGTTGTGATGAGACGGAAGGGTAAACTAAGTAAAGCGGTGAAAGGATGTAACGAGTGGTGGGGAGCTGAAACGAGAGGTGGAGAGATGAGACGAGACGTGGGGAGATGAGGCGTATGGTGGGTAGAGATTAGATGTGAGGTGAGAAGAGATAAGACGAGAATCGAGAGATGAGACGTGAAGTGGAGAGATGGGACGAGAGGTGAAGTGAAGAGATTGGAGTCGGAGATATGAGACGAGTGATAAGACGAGACGTCGAAAGTTGAGACGAGAGGTGGGGAGATGGAGCGAGAGGTGGAGAGATAGGACGAGAGGTCGAGAGTTGAGACGAGAGGTGTAGAGATGGAACGACAGGTGAAGAGATCAGACTAGAGATAGAGAGATGAGACGTTAGGTTGAGATGATACGAGATATGCAGGGATGAGACGAGAATGGTAAACTGAGACAAGAGGTGAAAAGATGAGACGAGTGGTGGGGAGCTGAAACGAGAGGTGGAGACATGAGACGAGATGTGGGGAGATGAGGCGTAAGGTGGGGAGAGATGAGACGTGAGTGGTGGGGAGATGTGACGAGAGGTCGGGAGTTGAGGCGAGAACTGGCAAGATGGAACGAGAGATGGAGAGATGAGTCGAGAGGTTAGGAGATGGGAGGTGGGGAGATAGGAGGAGAAGTGAAGGGAAGAAACGGGAATTGAGAGATGAGACAAGATATGAAGCGTGACGAGAGGTGGAGTGATGAGACGAGTGGTGGGGAGATGGAACAAGAGGTGGAGAGGTGAGACGAGAGGTGGAGAGATGACGCGGGAAATGAAGAGATTGAACGGGAAGTGTAGAGTTGAGACAAGAAGTGGAGAGAGACGAGAGGTGGAGAGATGAGACGAGAAAGTAGAAATGAGACAAGAGGTGGAGAGACAAGACGAGTGGTGGGGTAATGGAACGGGAGGTGGAGAGATGAGACAAGTGGTGGGGAGATGGAACGGAAGGTGGAGAGATGAGACGAGAGGTGGGGAGATGAGGCGTGAGGTGGGTAGAGATTAGATGTGAGGTGGGAAGAGATAATACGAGATTCGAGATATGTGACGAGAGGTGAAGAGATGAGACGAGAGGTGGAGATATCGACTAGAGGTGGAGAGATGGGACAGAAAGTAAAGAGATGAAACGGAATGTGTAGAGATTAAACGAGAGGTGGAGAGATGAGACGAGATGTGAAGGGGTGAGACGAGAAGGGAGAAGTGAGACAAGAGGTGGAAAGATGAGACGAGTGGTGGGGAGATGAGATGAGAGGTGGAGAGATGGAGTAGAGGTGGAGAGATGGGACGGGAAGTAAAGAGATGAAACGGAATGTGTAGAGATAAAACAAGAGGTGGAGAGATAGGACGAGTGGTGGGGAGATGAAATGAGAGGTCGGGAAGTGAGACAAGAGGTGGCAAGATGGAACGGGAGGTGGAGAGATGAAATGAGACAAGAGGTATAGTGAAGAGACGAGATGTGAAGGGATGAGACGAGAAGAGAGAACTGAGACGAGTGATCGGCAGGCGGAACGGGAGGTAGAGAGATGAGACGAGAGGTGGGGAGATGAGGCGTGAGGTGGGTAGATGAGGCGTGAGGTGGGGAGAGATGAGGCGTGAGGTGGGGAGAGATGAGACGTCAGGTGGGAAGAGATAAAACGAGATTCGAGGGATGTGACGTGAGGTTGAGAGATGGGACGAGAGGTGAAGAGATGAGACGAGAGATGGAGAGATGGACTAGAGGTGGAGAGATGAGACGATTGATGGGGAGATAAGACAAGAGGTCAGGAGTTGAGACGGAAGGTGGGGAGATGGAACAAGAGGTGGAGAGACGAGACGAGAGGTGGAGAGATGAGACGATAGGTGGAGAGATGAGACGAGTGGTGGGGTGATGAGACGAGTGGTGGGGAGATGAGACGTGAGGTGGAGAGATGAGACGATAGGTGGAGAGATGAGACGAGTGGTGGGGAGATGAAACGTGAGGTCGGGAGTTGAGACGAAAGGTTGCAAGATGGAACGAGAGGTGGAGAGATAAGACGAGATGTAAAGGGATGAGATGTGAAGGGATGAGACGGGAAGAGAGAACTGAGACAAGAAGTGGAGAGATAAGACGAGTGGTGTAGAGATGAAACGAGAGGCCGAGGGATGAGACGAGAGGTGGGGAGATGAGGCATGAGGTGGGAAGGGATGAGATGTGAAGTGGCAAGAGATAAGACGAGATTCGAAAGATGAGACGTGAGATGGAGAGATATGTCGAGAGGTAAAGAGATAAGATGAGAGTTCGAGAGTTGAGACGATAGATCGAGAGTTGAGACGGGATGTCGAGAGCTGAGACGATAGGTGGGGAGATGAGGCGTGAGGTTGGGAGAGATGAGACGTGAGGTGGGGAGATAAGGCGTGAGGTTGGGAGAGATGAGACGTGAGGTGGGAAGAGGTAAGACGAGATTCGAGATATGTGACGAGAGGTGAAGAGATGAGACGAGAGGTGGAGATATCGACTAGAGGTGGAGAGATGGGACAGAAAGTAAAGAGATGAAACAGAATGTGTAGAGATTAAACAAGAAGTGGAGAGATGAGACGAGATGTGAAGGGGTGAGACGAGAAGGGAGAAGTGAGACAAGAGGTGGAAAGATGAGACGAGTGGTGGGGAGATGAGATGAGAGGTGGAGAGATGGAGTAGAGGTGGAGAGATGGGACGGGAAGTAAAGAGATGAAACGGAATGTGTAGAGATAAAACTAGAGGTGGAGAGATAGGACGAGTGGTGGGGAGATGAGATGAGAGGTCGGGAAGTGAGACAAGAGGTGGCAAGATGGAACGGGAGGTGGAGAGATGAAATGAGATGTGAAGGGATGAGACGAGAAGGGAGAGCTGAAACAAGAGGTGGAGAGATAAGACGAGTGGTGGGGAGATGGAACGAGAGATTGAGAGATGAGACGAGAAGTGGGAATATAAGACGTGAGGTGGGAAGAGATGAGACGTGAGGTGGGAAGATATGAGACGAAATTCGAGAGGTGAGACGTAATGTGGAGATATGAGATGAGGTTTGGAGAGATGATATGAGAAGGGAGAAATAAGAGTAGAGGTGGAGAGATGAGACAAGTGGTGGGGAGATGAAACGTGAGGTGGAGAGATGAGACAAGAGGTGGAGAGATGGACTAGAGGTGGTGAGATAGGACGGGAAGTATAGAGATGAAACGGAATATGTAGAGATGGAACAAGAGGTGGAGAGATGAGACGAGAAGGGAGAAGTGAGACAAGATGTGGAAAGATGAGACAAGTGGTGGGGAGATGAGACAAGAGGTCGGGAGTTGGGACGAGAGGTGAGGAGATGGAACGAGAAGTGAAGAGACGAGACAAGAGGTGGAGAGATGAGACGAAACGTGAAGGGATGAGACGAGAGGTGGAGAAATGAGACAAGATGTGAAGGGATGACACGAGAAGGAAGAAATGAGACAAGAGTCGGAAAGGATAAAATGAGTGGCCGGGAGTTGAGACGAGAGGTGTAGAGATGGAACGAGAGGTGAAGAGATGGAACGAGAGGTGAAGAGATGAGACTAGAGGTGGAGAGATGAGATGTGAGGTTGTGATGAGACGGAAGGGTAAACTAAGTAAAGCGGTGAAAGGATGTAACGAGTGGTGGGGAGCTGAAACGAGAGGTGGAGAGATGAGACGAGACGTGGGGAGATGAGGCGTATGGTGGGTAGAGATTAGATGTGAGGTGAGAAGAGATAAGACGAGAATCGAGAGATGAGACGTGAAGTGGAGAGATGGGACGAGAGGTGAAGTGGAGAGATTGGAGTCGGAGATATGAGACGAGTGATAAGACGAGACGTCGAAAGTTGAGACGAGAGGTGGGGAGATGGAGCGAGAGGTGGAGAGATAGGACGAGAGGTCGAGAGTTGAGACGAGAGGTGTAGAGATGGAACGACAGGTGAAGAGATCAGACTAGAGATAGAGAGATGAGACGTTAGGTTGAGATGATACGAGATATGCAGGGATGAGACGAGAATGGTAAACTGAGACAAGAGGTGAAAAGATGAGACGAGTGGTGGGGAGCTGAAACGAGAGGTGGAGACATGAGACGAGATGTGGGGAGATGAGGCGTAAGGTGGGGAGAGATGAGACGTGAGTGGTGGGGAGATGTGACGAGAGGTCGGGAGTTGAGGCGAGAACTGGCAAGATGGAACGAGAGATGGAGAGATGAGACGAGAGGTTAGGAGATGGGAGGTGGGGAGATGGGAGGTGGGGAGATAGGAGGAGAAGTGAAGGGAAGAAACGGGAATTGAGAGATGAGACAAGATATGAAGCGTGACGAGAGGTGGAGTGATGAGACGAGTGGTGGGTAGATGGAACGAGAGGTGGAGAGGTGAGACGAGAGGTGGAGAGATGACGCGGGAAATGAAGAGATTGAACGGGAAGTGTAGAGTTGAGACAAGAAGTGGAGAGAGACGAGAGGTGGAGAGATGAGACGAGAAAGTAGAAATGAGACAAGAGGTGGAGAGACAAGACGAGTGGTGGGGTAATGGAACGGGAGGTGGAGAGATGAGACAAGTGGTGGGGAGATGGAACGGAAGGTGGAGAGATGAGACGAGAGGTGGGGAGATGAGGCGTGAGGTTGGGAGAGATGAGACGTGAGCTGGGGAGATAAGGCGTGAGGTTGGGAGAGATGAGACGTGAGGTGGGAAGAGATAAGACGAGATTCGAGAGATGTGACGAGAGGTGGAAAGATGGACTAGGGGTGGAGAGATGGGACGGGAAGTAAAGAGATGAAACGTAATGTGTAGAGATTAAACAAGAGGTGGAGGGATGAGACGAGATGTGAAGGGATGAGACGAGTAGTGGGCAGACGGAACGAGAGGTGGAGAGATGAGACGAGAGATGGCGTTATGGGGCGTGAGGTGGGGAGAGATGAGACGTGACGTGGAGAAAGATAAAACGTGAGGTGGAAAGAGATAAGACGTGAGGTGGAGAGATGGGACGAGAGGTCAAAAGATGAGACGAGAGGTTAAGAGATAAGACGGGAGGTTAAGTGATCAGACGAGAGGTTGAAAGATGAAACGAGAGGTTAAGAGATGAGACGAGAGGTTAATAGCTGAGACGAGAGGTGGGGAGATGGGACGAAAGGTGGGGAGATAGGACGAGAAGTGAAGATATGAAACGGGAAGTGTAGAGATGAGACAAGACGTGAAGAGAGACGAGAGGTGGAGGGGTAAGACGAGTGGTGGGAAGATGGAACAAGATATGGAGAAATCAGACGAGAGGTGGGGACATGTGACGTGAGATGGGAAGAGATGAGACGAAATTCGAGAGGTAAGACGCAAGGTGAAATATGAGATGAGAGTTGGAGAGATGAAATGAGAAGGGAGAAATGAGACAAGAGGTATAGAGATGAGACGAGATGTGAAGGGATGAGACGAGAAGAGAGAACTGAGACGAGTGATATGCAGACGGAACGGGAGGTGGAGAGATGAGGCGAGAGGTGGGGAGATGAGGCGTGAGGTGGAGAGATGAGGCGTGAGGTGGGGAGAGATGAGGCGTGAGGTGGGGAGAGATGAGACGTCAGGTGGGAAGAGATGAAACGAGATTCAAGGGATGTGACGTGAGGTTGAGAGATGGGACGAGAGGTGAAGAGATGAGACGAGTGATGGGGAGATAAGACAAGAGGTCAGGAGTTGAGACGGAAGGTGGGGAGATCGAACGAGAGGTGGAGAGATGAGACGAGAGGTGGAGAGATGAGACGAGTGGTGGGGAGATGAGACGTGAGGTCGGGAGTTGAGACGAGAGGTGGCCAAGATGGGACGAGAGGTGGAGGGATAAGACGAGATGTGAAGGGATGAGATGTGAAGGGATGAGACGGGAAGGGAGAACTGAGACAAGAGGTGGAGAGATGAGACGAGTGGTGTAGAGATGAAACGAGAGGCCGAGGAATGAGACGAGAGGTGGGGAGATGAGGCGTGAGGTGGGAAGGGATGAGATGTGAAGTGGCAAGAGATAACACGAGATTCGAAAGATGAGACGTGAGGTGGAGAGATATGTCGAGAGGTAAAGAGATAAGATGTTAAAAATGACTTAGCGATATACCTTGTAAGGTCTTCTTGCGCTGAATAAAGATTGTATTGTATTGTATTGTATTGTAGATGAGAGTCGGTGAGATGAAAGGAGAGTTCGAGAGTTGAGACGATAGATCGAGAGTTGAGACGAGAGGTCGAGAGCTGAGACGATAGGTGGGGAGATGAGGCGTGAGGTTGGGAGAGATGGGACGTGAGGTGGGGAGATAAGGCGTGAGGTTGGGAGAGATGAGACGTGAGGTGGGAATAGATAAGACGAGATTCGAGATATGTGGCGAGAGGTGAAGAGATGAGATGAGAGGTGGAGAGATGGACTAGAGGTGGAGAGATGGGACGGGAAGTAAAGAGATGAAACGGGATGTGTAGAGATTAAACAAGAGGTGGAGAGATGAGACGAGATGTGAAGAGAAAAAATGAAAGTTGGAGAGATGATACGAGTGGTGGGGAGATAAGACGAGAGGTCTGGAGTTGAGTCGAGAGGTGGGCAGATGGAACGAAGAGGTATAGAGATAAGACGAGAGGTTAAGAGATGAGGCAAGAGGTGGAGAGATAAGACGAGATGTGAAGGGATGAGACGAGTAGTGGGCAGACGGAACGAGAGGTGGAGAGATGAGACGAGAGTTGGTGTGATGGGGCGTGATGTTGGGGAGAGATGAGACGTGACGTGGGGAAAGATAAAACGTGAGGTGGAAAGAGATAAGACGTGAGGTGGAGTGATGGGACAAGAGGTCTAAAGATAAGACGAGAGGTCAAGAGATTGGACGGGAGGTTAAGTGATCAGACGAAAGGTTAGAAGATGAGACGAGAGGTTAAGAGATGAGTCGAGAGGTTAATAGCTGAGACGAGAGGTGGGGAGATGGGACGAAAGGTGGAAACATAGGACGAGAAGTGAAGATATGAAACGGGAAGTGTAGAGATGAGACAAGACGTGAAGAGAGACGAGAGGTGGAGGGGTGAGACGAGTGGTGGGGAGATGGAACAAGAGATGGAGAAATCAGACGAAAGGTGGGGACATGTGACGTGAAGTGGGAAGAGATGAGACGAAATTCGAGAGGTGAGACGCAAGGTGGAAATATGAGATGAGAGTTGGAGAGATGAAATGAGAAGGGAGAAATGAGACAAGAGGTATAGAGATGAGACGAGATGTGAAGGGATGAGACGAGAAGAGAGAACTGAGACGAGTGATATGCAGACGGAACGGGAGGTGGAGAGATGAGGCGAGAGGTGGGGAGATGAGGCGTGAGGTATGGAGATGAGGCATGAGGTGGAGAGAGATGAGGCGTGAGGTGGGGAGAGATGAGACGTCAGGTGGGAAGAGATGAAACGAGATTCGAGGGATGTGACGTGAGGTTGAGAGATGGGACGAAAGGTGAAGAGATGAGACGAGAGATGGAGAGATGGCCTAGAGGTGGAGAGATGAGACGAGTGATGGGGAGATAAGACAAGAGGTCAGGAGTTAAGACGGAAGGTGGGGGATGGAACGAGAGGTGGTGAGATAAGACGAGATGTAAAGGGATGAGATGTGAAGGGATGAGACAGGAAGGGAGAACTGAGACAAGAGGTGGAGAGATAAGACGAGTGGTGTAGAGATGAAACGAGAGGCCGAGGGATGAGACGAGAGGTAGGGAGGTGAGGCGTGAGGTGGGAAGGGATGAGATGTGAAGTGGCAAGAGATAAGACGAGATTCAAAAGATGAGACGTGAAGTGGAGAGATATGTCGAGAGGTAAAGAAATAAGATGAGAGTCGGTGAGATGAGAGGAGAGTTCGAGAGTTGAGACGAGAGGTCGAGAGCTGAGACGATAGGTGGGGAGATGAGGCGTGAGGTTGGGAGAGATGAGACGTGAGGTGGGGAGATGAGGCGTGAGGTTGGGAGAGATGAGACGTGAGGTGGGAAGAGATAAGACGTGAGGTGGGAAGAGATAAGACGAGATTCGAGAGATGTGACGAGGGGTGAAGAGATGAGACGAAGGGTGGAGAGATGAGACGAGAGGTGGAGAGATGGACTAGGGGTGGAGAGATGGGACGGGAAGTAAAGAGATGAAACGGAATGTGTAGATATTAAACAAGAGGTGGAGAGATGAGACGAGAGGTGAAGAGAAAAAATAAAAGTTGGAGAGATGATACGAGTGGTGGGAAGATAAGACGAGAGGTCTGGAGTTGAGTCGAGAGGTGGGCAGATGGAACGAAGAGGTATAGAGATAAGACGAGAGCTTAAGAGATGAGGCAAGAGGTGGAGAAATAAGACGAAATGTGAAGGGATGAGACGAGTAGTGGGCAGACGGAACGAGAGGTGGAGAGATGAGACGAGAGATGGCGTGATGGGGCGTGATGTTTGGGGAGAGATGAGACGTGACGTGGGGAAAGATGAAACGTGAGGTGGAAAGAGATAAGACGTGAGGTGGAGAGATGGGACGAGAGGTCAAAAGATAAGACGAGAGCTTAAGAGATGAGACGAGAGGTTAAGAGATGAGACGAGAGGTGGGTAGATGGGACGAAAGGTGGGGAGATAGGACGAGAAGTGAAGATATGAAACGGGAAGTGTAGAGATGAGACAAGACGTGAAGAGAGACTAGAGGTGGAGGGGTGAGACGAGAAGGACGAAGTGAGACAAGAGGTGGAAAGATGAGACGAGTGGTGGGGAGATGAGATGAGAGGTGGAGAGATGGAGTAGAGGTGGATAGATGAGACGGGAAGTAAAGAGATGAAACGGAATGTGTAGAGATGAAACAAGAGGTGGAGAGATGGGACGAGTGGTGGGGAGATGAGACGAGAGGTCGGAAAGTGAGACAAGAGGTGGTAAGATGGAACGGGAGGTGGAGAGATAAAATGAGATGTGAAGGGATGAGACGAGAAGGCAGCGCTTAGACAAGAGGTGGAGAGATAAGACGAGTGGTGGGGAGATGGAACGAGAGATGGAGAGATGAGACGTGAAGTGGGAAGATGAGACGTGAGGTGGGAAGAGATGAGACGTGAGGTGGGAAGAGATGAGACGAAATTCGAGAGGTGAGACGTAATGTGGAGATATGAGATGAGGTTTGGAGAGATCATATGAGAAGGGAGAAATAAGAGTAGAGGTGGAGAGATGAGACAAGTGGTGGGGAGATGAAACGTGAGGTGGAGAGATAAGACAAGAGGTGGAGAGATGGACTAGAGGTGGTGAGATAGGACGGGAAGTAAAAAGATGAAACGGAATATGTAGAGATGGAACAAGAGGTGGAGAGATAAGACGAGAAGGGAGAAGTGAGACAGGAGGTGGAAAGATGAGACAAGTGGTGGGGAGATGAGACGAGAGGTCGGGAGTTGAGACGAGAGGTGAGGAGATATAATTGTTGGCATCGCATTTATCGCCCTTGTGCTTATATATTGGCACAATTTTAGGGCGTTCGGATATACGCCGTCTACGAAGCTCTTGTTTATTATGTTATGTTAGACGAGTGATAAGACGAGACGTCGAAAGTTGAGACGAGAGGTGGGGAGATAAGACCTGAGGTGGGAAGAAATGAGACAATAGAGAAGAGATAGAAGATAGTTGCAGAGATAAAACGAGAGGTGTAGAGATGAGGTGAGAGATGGAGAGGTGGGGAGATGGGACGGGAAGTGTAGAGATGAGACAAGATGTGGAGAGAGACGAGAGGTGGAGACATGAGGTGGCAGATGAGACGTGTGGTGGGAGGAGATAAGACGATAGGGGGGGGGGGGGCGGAAGAGAAGAGACGAGATGTGTTGGGATGAGACGAGAGGTGGGGAGTTAAGACGAGTGATGGGAAGATAAGACGTCAGGTGGGAAGAGTTGAAACGTGATGTGAGAGATGAAAAAGATATGGAGAGATGAGACGAAAGGTGCAGAGCGGTGGTGTGGATCAAAACAGAGGTGATATGAGAGGTGACGAGGCGAGAGATGTGGAAATAGAACGTTTGAAAGGGAATAAGTGATTTGATAAAAGATGTGTGGGATGAGAGGAAAACTCATGAGATGTTGGGTAGCGCGATAGATGCAACGAGGCGGAAGGAGAGAAGTTGGGAACAAATTGGAAGTGAATAGAGGAGAGATGAAGAAATGACAAAAAGACATAGTGAAAGTTATGAGAACAGTGAAGACAAGATAAGATGATAGGAAAGGTGATATGGTGAGTATAGAAGTGATATAATGAGAGGGAGGTGATCATGTATCAGGTGAAGTGATCAGATGAGAGGATTCCAGAGTTGAGAGAATTGAAGCGACAAGCGCCTTGTTGATGAGAAAGTGGCTCTGAATAGCCCAAGAGAAAAAACATTTGCTCGAAAATGATTACTTTGCTCAACGATACGATAGGTTTCAAACTCGCCAGGCATTTGCTGAAAAATATTCAATCAAAACAGTGGTCATCTAGAATTTTCCACTCTGAATATTGATTTAATTCTATTAAGAGGTATACTCGTTAAATTATGTTCTTCTGTTCTCAATACCAATTTTTACTTCATTCTCTCTTGGATGATGAAGGTATGGGTTTGAGCAAAGATTCCGTTTTATTGCAATCTATTTAGTAAAATATCAAAAACATGTTTGAATAGTTGAAAAAAATAACAAGTAGCTGTAAAACAATGAGCTAGAATTAGGATGAGCAATTTTTTGCAGCGGGGTCGTGAAGTTAGATTTTCCTGGCAAATCGGATGCCAGCGCCGAGAAACTATTCAAATCTTGCGGTCCAAAAGTCTCTATCAGGGATTTCGCTATAAAAAAATGCTTGTTCTAGCCGAAACAAGAGGTAGGAATAGAGGGGAGACGAAATAAGCTAATTTTTGGCGTGACGATACATATAAGGTATGGTATCCCGGAACTCGGGGCCAGTAGCAGTTCAGGGAAATACTTCAAATGTGTCTAAAAAAAAGTTGAAAAAGAATGGGGTTCTCTTTTATTGCGATATGGGGAGTCGATATGTGATTTCAGTAAACTTTCCAATGTAGACTAGACAGACAAAAATAGAACTTTTCAGTGTATCTTTGATTTTTATATACCATACTGAGTGAATCAAACTTAGAAACCCGAAATGACTTTTTTTCCTAAAAACAATTGCTTAATGTTCCAGACGTTCCCAATTTTGTCTAGTGAATTTTCTGTTCAGTCTGTTTCAAAAATTCCACTTGAATGTCATTAAGAAATAAAAATAAGTGAGGGCAAAGTTTCATTTCTTGACCCTCCTTGTTCCCAAAAATAAAAACTCAAAATTCTTAACATTTTTCCGACACATTCGAATTATTTCCTCAAACTGTTTTTCACTCTGGGCTACGAGAGTTGGGACACCTGTATACGCAGTAGATGTGATCAAAATGCTTCTACCAATATGTCGAATGATCAAAATAGTTATTTTTTCAATTTCTGCAATGTTGATTCTTCTCTATTTCTTCTTCTTTCCATTCCTATTTCAATTTTTTGAAGCTCCCCTTTGTATGTTTAACATGGTAGCTGTAGTAAGGTGTCAAATCGAGCTATACTAAAAGAGGATCTGCGCCTGGACGCCAAATTCAATCGCGTCTCTAACGGCGAATACTAAATGTTACTGTAGGTTGCTTTATTTTTCATTATGAACAAGAAATGTAGGAAGGAACAAAATACATGATGCAATCTATATCACTACATGAATTAGGATAAACTAAATACAAAATCATTAAATCCCCAGCGAGCTTGAGCAAGTTGTAAATTCACAGGAAACTACTGTTTGCTTAGCTTGAGAAATTGTCCGCTATCCGTTAGGTTCGCCAGCAGTGCTATGCTAGCACTCAGATGCTTATTTTAGATGTGCCAGATAGTGTTTGAAATCCTGATTTCGATTTGTAACTTTGCTATAGTCACAATAATGTTGAGATTTGGTGAATCTCGTCTAATCAAAGATTAGGCATTTCAGCAATCTGGGATGAGCAAGGAACCGTCAAGCTTATACATTGGCGTCGACACTGTCGGCAACTACTTCCCCACTCTAGTCGGACTTGCCCTTGGATGGGCAACCAGAGAAGACCTCGGAGAAACCAGTAACTGCACCAGCGCACAAAAAAGTTATGTAAGTCCCTCAATGTCGGAAATGACTGTCAGACCATGGTTACTTGTACCGACCTAAGCTAAGCTACAGCTTTGTTGGTGGAATTTGCTTACTGCTGAAATTTTAAATCAAAATGTAGCGAAACAATTGACTTCAGTAATCAATACGGATCAATAATTTTACCGTATATTCAAGAAAATTACGTGTGAAGGGCTGTTGTGGCAGCTGAAACGCATGTTTCGATTACAACCGTCCGTTTTTTTAATATCGGATAATCGGATACAAAAATTCAACACTCAGAAAATAATGTTTCACGCAAAGTCAATAACGCTCATTGAAGAATAACCACTTCATCACTGTGTAATTATTTCCAGGCTTACAGACTTTACAACATGTCGGTAAGCTTAGATGATCTCAACACCACCCACTGCTTCAGAACATGGATGAACAGTACCATTGCCCAGAGCCCAGCGTTCACTATTGCTGGTAATTATTTGTCATCCATAATTATTCACCATATTTCATGAAACACGAAGTATAACGACACATTTAGTTCAGAAAAAAAAGTATCTGTGGTTTCAGCGCTACATACTATTGTGGCCCCATAAAACTAAACGGTTCATTTTCCTTTCGTAGCTATCATTCCACTCACTGGCTCACACAATAAGTGTTAATTTATTATTGCTGTCGTAAGTAGGTAACACAAACTCACAGTTGGTTGAATCCTAACACAGACTCAGAGAAAATTTGCCATTGCGAACTTGAGGAAACCATTGCAACTCATGATGCATGAAACAGGCTGCTCTTGAATAAAAATTCTCACCGACGCTGCAACACAGCACGCAAGCGGCCGACGAGCAGATAGTGAATACACTGTAGACTATCTGTTTTATACACCAAAAACTGCTGTAGAAGAAACCAACTTCCCTGCAACCCTGAGAACTGCAAGGAAGCCAGTGACTTTCCATCAAAACTGTCAACACTAATACTAAGAGCCATGTCGATGCAGTGTGATTTATCAGATATCCTGGTTATACGATGAAAAATCGTTCTGATTTGAGGGGCCACGATAGTACCGATTGTGAGGTGATACTATTTTGTATTTTTGTGTTTGTCCAGATTACGATTGGTCCTCTGGTCAGTACAGCTCCTGGTCGGAATCCACGTGGGGTGAAATGAAGATTCGCCTGTATTTGAAACCGTCAGCGGCCCACGAAAACATGACCATAGCAATCGGCTCGATTGTTTTTATATTCGCCTCTTTGCTGATCTACTTCGTGAAATCCCGATCGGACATTCTGTTCGCCCCACCCATACCCACGATTGCCCCCACTGATTGTTGAAGAAAAGTATTTTGTTCCCTAGTGTTCTTTTTTTACAATCCTGTGTGATAATAAAACAAATTTTAATCTTAAGGTGTAGCCGTTAGGTGATTTTATAATGTAATAATAGACTTAATTTATTTACGACTTGATTGAAAAATAATGATATTAATGAAATTATTATTGATGTTTTTTTTAAATTAGCAGTCTCCAGTTATTTTTGTGGAGCTATCCCTTGAAACAAAATTTCAGCTAAATGATCGTTGGCATACTACATAAATCTGCCAACATAATAATTAAATATCAGTATTGTTTTGTTGTTATCCTGGAACTCCTAAAAAGCTGGTTGGCAGAAATTATTTGCTCTAAAACTACGGTGAAGCGAAATAATATACTAGCCAAATGTCACCTGAGATGAAATAGCCATTTGTGCAAAAAGTAAGGAAACGAAAGTAGAAGAAAAATCGTATGCAACCCGTAAGGAATACGGATGATTGTTACACACAACGCCCTTGATTATTGGATCTACAAGGATAATATTCACTTATCTAAATCCACTGTCAATGGCAACAGGATAAAATTGATGTTAACAACAAAATCTGACAGCTGTCAGTTCGGACTTCTTTTCTGCAATAATCAACAGTAATATCACAAGTGCTTAGATTTTCACGATAATTTTGGCCAGGCGATCGCGAGTGCTGGTTAGGAGGAGGGCATTTATCTAGGGACAACCAGCCCGAGGGAAACGCTGGGCCAAAATTATCTGTGACTATTTTTTTTTTGACGTTTTAAACCAATAGCGACGCTGTATTCAGTACCACGTGTTACCATTACAACCAATGTCAACAGTTTTGCAATGGCAAATTAATGGTGGGGCGACAAAACTTCTGCTGCTACTGAATAAACCTCTGCAGGGTGACAAAACTGGCTGTTGATACACTCACCATAACAACGATAACGTGAATGTCAAATTGTAAAATTTAATAATTATTGGTTGATTGTCTGTCAGTGTTTGTGAGTAGAAAATACAAAAACAGGTCCTAATGATGAGTGGCGAGTTTGCCATGTTCGAATAATAGGCCAGGCGGTATGTCGGTAAAATCACTACAATCTGGAAAAAACTCCGACCAAAGCTTTTATGGTGTCAAACTCTTTGTAAGGTCAGCAGGTATCTACCACTGAGTTTCCGCCCAAAAACGAGTTGTGCTGATTCCTCCACATCTGCCCAAAGGTAAAAGATGTCTCGAAAGTGCAAAAAGACCTGTTAGACCCCCGTACATTTTCATTTTATTTGCCTCAATGCAAACGTACAACTCTTACGCAAACATTGGAAGCATTTGTCATCATCTCTGTGCCAGTCTTACTGTTAAAAAAAAGATTTCTTCGTGCGGGTCAGATAAATCACATTTGATTGTTTTTCCACACAAGAAAACGATGGAGCAACATGTATTTTGGATGTTTTCTACTAACTTGTACCGACTGAACCCATTTATGGTGTTAAAATTTCAATAACAGCATTTTTGAAGATGTTGACCGCTAAGAAGTGAACAATTTTTACCCGCCTGTTCAGCAGCAATTTTTTCAATTTTACCAAACACCGTTTGCAAAAATTTTACAAGGAATGAAAAGCTCAAGCTCTTCTCTAACTATATCATTCCTGGCTTAATCGCGGCACGCACTTGAAAGTCTAAAAAACTTATTTTATTTCGAGCAGTCCTATTTCACCCGCGTTCGGCCGTGCCTACTTGACATAGACCGGACTGTTTACACGAGCTTAGAAATGTACTCTTTTTCAGCTTTAAAACACTACCATTATTATTAAGAATTTGTACATTGATTTATGAAGAAATTATACATTATTTTATCATTAATGGTCGTGTTTTAAAGCTGGAAGAGACTACATTTCCAAGCTTTTGTAGTCAGTTCGGTCTATGTCAAGTAGGCAGGGCCGCACGCGGATAAAATAGAACCGCTCGAAATGAAAACCGTTTCCTGCACTTTCAAAAAGCGTGCCGCGGTTAAGCCAGACATAATATCATTAGAAAAGAGTTTCAGCTTGTCATTGCTTCTAAAATTTTCAAAAACGGTGTTTTGTAAAATTGAAAAAATTGCTGCTGAACAGGCGGGTGAAAATTATCCACTTCTTAGCGGGCAACATCTTCAAAAATGCTGTTATTGAAATTTTAACACCATAAATGGGTTCAGTGGGTACGAGTTAGTAGAAAACATCAAAAATACATGTTGCTCCATCGTTTTCTTGTGTGGAAAAACAATCAAATGTGATTCATCTGACCCGCACCAAGAAATCTTTTTTCTCAACAGTAAGACTGGCACAGAGATGAGGACAAATGCTTCCAATGTTTGCGTAGGAGTTGTACGTTTGCATTGAGGCAAATAAAATGAAAAAGTACGAGGGTTTAACGGGTCTTTTTGCACCTTCAAGACATCTTCTACCTTTGGACAGATGTGGAGGAATCAGCATAACTCGTTTTTGGGCGGAAACTCAGTGGTAGATACCTAGTGACCTTACGAAGAGTTTGACACCATAAAAGCTTTGGTCGGAATTTTTTCTATCCAGAATGACCTACCGCCTGGCCTATAAGGAGAGACTGATCGTCCCGAAAAACACGCGAAATGGGACTATGATTTGTCGGAGATACAACAGTGCCGCAGATTGCCGATATTTTGAGAGATTGGGCATTATAACATGCGTGTTGGTATAAAAATGCAGCGCTTGGGACAGGAAAGCAAATGAACATGCAAAAGCCAGTGCGGAAAAATTGGATTGACTGAAATGAAAATAACCAACCATTCTCATAGAAGCAGCGTCGTTGTACTCTGGCCGAAGCCTTTCCAAATTTTTGAATAACAACAACTGTACCTTTGATATTTATAACAAGTGATTTGAAATAAACGTTTAAAAAAAATAGTCCATTAAATACCATTCGAAGAATCCATTTATGTCTACAAAATTGAATTTATTCTCTCACACTGGTCTTGGCATTTCTCTCAAACCAGCTGTCACAGAAAAACGACTCGTGCTTTGCACTCGTCGTTTTTTTCTGTGGCAGCTGGTTTTCGAAAAATGCCTAGCGACCAGTTATCGAGAAATTCAATTTTGTCGACAAAATAGATCCTTCTTATGGTATTGTTGTTGAAAATCTCAAGCACGAGTGATATTTTGGTGATTATTACAAAAAAAGAAGTCCGAAGTGACAGCTGTCAGATTTTGTTGTTTACATCAATTTTATTCCGTTGCCATTGACAGTGGCATTTAGATAAGTGAATATTATCTTTGTAGGTCTAATAATCAAGGGCGTTGTGTGTAATAATCATCAAAATATCATTCGTGCTCGAGATTTTCCCAGATAATTTTGGCCAAGCGTTTCCCTCGGGCTGGTTGTCCCTAGATAAATGTCCTCCTCCTACGTAGTCGGGCATTTATCGCTACAACCAGCACTCACGATCGCCTGGCCAAAATTATCGTAGAAATCTGAGCACTTGTGATATTACTGTTGATTATTTCACTAATTTCAAAGTTTGAGAGACATGAACTAATACTTAAGTCTGAAATAGGACCTTTTCGATGTAGAAATTAGCGGTGAACAGTTTCATCTCCATCATACTCATTTTACGTTAACTCCATGCACCGTTAGGGGCGGTTTTCGCCCTATAACTCGGCTAGCCTAAACGGGTGCCTTGTTTTTTTTTTGTAAAAAGTAAATATCTAATTATTTCTGTAAAAGCTCAGTTTTATACGGAAAATGCCCACTTCAGTAGTTAATGTAGTGCATCTTGCACAGTAAATATAAGTGGCACCACTTCCGTGCGTGCTTCATATTTAGTTGTTGCGTCAGAAAAAAAATCATATCTGAAAAACCACCAAGTCCTAAATCAATTTTCTTTCCAGAAAATTCTCCAATACCTTCACTCGCGAAGCATCACTTGCTTCGCTGTTTGTATACCGGGTGATCATTTGAAAACTATCCACCTGCAATAAGTAACTCCCGATTCCTAGTGAAAATGTCTTCGAGCAAAAACAGGTCGATTTTTATATCGAGGGGGATATCTAAAACATACATTAACAATTTTCTATCTTTAGCCCCCTTGCCTCCACCTACGCCAACTTTGAAATTTCAAATGACACTACCTATTTTGCGATACATTAAATTAAACAGAATTGAATTCTCTTTCTGAAGAAATATTTCTGAAATTTTCAACTTCACCCCTCTACCCCCCTAAATTCTCTGAGTGTCCAATTAAATATTCTTGACCTCTCAATTCTCTTCAATGAAGTCAACGTCATCCTCCACAGCATCGAAAGAGGAAATTTTCTATGGAAGAAGTGCCACCCAAATCCACCTCTTCGCCCCCCCTCTTCACCTTAAAAATCTCAAATGACAATACCTACTTTGTGATACATCAAATTAAAGGGAATTGAATCCTCTCCCTGAACACAATTTTTTCGAAATTTTCAAAACCTCCGTTTTTCTACTAAAATACTCCAAATGTCCAGTTAAATGAGGGAGGGGTTGAAAATTTCAAAAAAATTGTTTTTAGAAAGAGAATTTATTTTCCTTTAATTTAATGTATCACAACGTGGGGGCTTTTTTGTTAAATTTTAAAGTTGAGGTGGGGGAGAGCAATGGGGTCAATTTGGGTGGCAATTTTTCTATCGAAAATTCTCTTCTTTGAAGCTATTCAGGATGATGCTGTCTGAACTGAAGAGAATTTAGGGGTCCAGAATATTGAAAGGGACACTCAGAGAATTTTTAGGAAGAGTTGAAATTTCTGAAAATATCTTTTTCAAAAAGAGAATTTATTTTCTTCAATTTGATGTTTCGCAAGGTAGGTAGTGTCATTTGAAATTTTATTTTTGGGATGGGTGGGGGCGAGGGGGCTGAAGATAGAAATTTGCCAATGTATGTTTTAGATGTCCCCTTGATATAAAAATCGACCTGTTTTTACTCGAAGGAATATTGACTGGGAATCGGGAGTTATTGCAGGTGGATAGTTTTCAAATGATCACCCGGTATAGAATTGTGAAAACAAAAAAGTCCCTCCCAAATTAGTTCGCATTAAAAGCTCTGTAATTTTTTTATATAATCCTGGAATTGAATGCCCCTCCATGTAACCTATGATTGCTATTGTGTCTATCATGCGCTGCCGACGGCATTTTCAGTTTACACAAGGGTTTTTGGAGATATGGACGAAATTCAATAAGCCTAATTGCAAAACACATGTTAAAATCTCGCATACTTGTGCTACATGCACAGAACTGAAACAAAATTCAGAGGAAAGCTTCCGAGTTTTTTGAGTACTTATGAACATTTATGTTACTAAAAACAATTATTATCGGGTTCAAAATCTATATTTTGCTAACAAAGAAATAAACTTTCGGTAATATAGCCATTTTTGAGGAGGGTGCACTCAGTGCTCCGCGCGACCACTTATGTTACAAAAATGGGTGCGACCAGTTAAGGGTTAAATGCGTACTTTTGAGGCTCGAGGCGCCTACCCTTATCAAGTGTGAATATCTGTTGAAATACAAATACAACTATTCTCTTGTTTCCAGGATTCCAGGCGGCATCAATCTGGCGCCTCCACCATACTTGCCTGCGGTACAGTGGCGTACCTAGCGTATTTGGCACCCGGGGCGGACTATCCTGTAACACCAACACCCCCCCTGCCCCTAAATCTACCTAGAGAATGAGCTGGAGACTGCGTAGTGCTAGTAACACTCCCTGTGCCGAATTACGCAATTTTGCGCCCTTAGATTTTTAGAATCGAAAAATTGCGCTCATTGGTGACATGGTATTTTTTTAAGCGGAAAACACTACGAATAGTGACTATTGCGAGAAAATAGCGCCGCAGACAAAATTTTCCAGACCCGGAAAACGGGTCTTCATCAGCTTGTTTTGTACCCTCCAAGGCCTTGCGTCCTAGTTTTGTGGACTCCTTTTGCACCACAAATGCAAAATGCGGTAGATGCCAATGTTCCATCATTATTTTTCATGATCTGCGGTGGTAGGCTTGGTAGGGGCCTTCTCACGATGAGAAGAATCCGAAGAATCCAGTGGAGGTATTAATGGCGCGGTATAATCTAATATTTGCAAGAATCCGGCATTTGATGAAGGAGCGATTTTCTTCGGCAAGATTGTTCTTCAGGGTTCTTGAAGTCGATCCATCCGGAACACCAAAAAATAACTTCTCCAAAGTTTTGGGTGCAAGAACTTCCTACCAAATCACTTAATCACCATCGATTATTGCTGTATCTACCCCAAAGGAAGCATACAACTCTATTGTGAATTTTGATAGCATTGGGTTTTCACTTATTGGGTCATTCGTCGCACTTGGAAAAAATATTTTCTTCACCTGATCAAAATGATCAATTTCCTCTCCATGCAAAACAATGTTGTATTCACATGTTATGTATCATTCCCCATAAATTCGCAATCGCTTCATCCACATATGAAGTCAAAATTGCAATATTGGCATTTTACGAAGAACAGCTCGCAAAAACGTTCGCTTTTTTTTTATTGTCTAATTTCACAGCTATTATTTGCATTTTCCCTTCCCACTTGATTAGTGGAATAACACATAGGTTGAATAGACCGAAGTGTTTCCTACTCTTTCCATTATTCAAGAGTCAAACCTCATCTGCGTGGAACTCGAAAAATAAATCTTCCTTGTCGCTCGGCCCGCGGGCGCCACGGGGCCTCACAGTGAGACGACAATTACGATTTCAGGCAAAACCCTGTAACCCTTGAGGTTGTCAAATTTCACGTCGTAATTGGAAGGAAAATCATGAAAAAAATCTCGTTGATGAATGAGGGTGGTGCTTAGGGGATGAAAATCTAAATGACCAACAAAAATTCTAAAAATTCAAATTCATATACTTATTTAGAATGTTGACACAAAATTTATGGGAAAATATTTGAAAAAATCCCATCAATAATTTGGGGTCAAGGGGTGAGAATCTGAATAGCTGACAAAAATCCTGAAATTTCAGATTTTTATAGAATTTGACTACGAAATTGAAGGAAAAAAACACCATGCATTTAATTCAAACATAATGTCCAGTCATTTCAGAACTTTTGTCAGTTATTTAGATTCCTATCTCTTGAAACAACCTCATTAACGGAATTCTTTAAAATACTTTTCCATCAATTCTGTGATAACATTTTAAATGAATCTGAATCTCCAGATTTTTTGTTATTGATTATTCAGATTATCATCCCCTAAGAACAACCCAATTTTATTATAGATTTTTTCTTGATTTTTCTTCTAATCACGACGTTGAATTTTACAACTACACGGGGGTTACAGTGTTTTGGCCGGAAATTGTCATTTTCGTCCCGCTGGCGCTGAGCGCCCTGGAAGAATTTGATTCAGTTTTTCATACCTACAAATCTAAGGTTTCTCCAGATTGGCTCAACATTTCAGCGTAAATTGAAGTGCATGCACTACGTGAAATCATGGAAGAACCAGTTGTACACTAATTTGATTTTATGTTGAATTCTTGAGAAAATCGGATGAAGCTTTGGGTTTGTATGTAAAATTGAATAGTCTAGGGCGTTCGTGCAATGAAGTTTTAATTTTGGAAGTGATGAAAGCGAAAAACTAAGCAAAAATAAAAATCTGCGGCGCAGACCACATGGCCTGGCACATACAATACAGTCTTGAGCAGTTCTGCCCGACGGAAGAGCCAGTATTTCCACAACTCGAGAAGTCAAAATGAGAATTTGGTCAAAATGTGACTTTGAGCACCTTGACACAACAGGAATGTAGTATTCAAACATATCCTTACGTTCAGTAGCAGCACCTCCAGCTTTCTGCATTATTGCTATTCATAACGTGCAGCACCTCCTCCATTTTGCCAAGCACCACTAGAAAAGTTTCTAAAGTATCGCTGGGACATTTTTTGACAAACAAAAAAATTATCAACTGTTTTATGATTTTGAGAGACGTAGAAAGTGAATACCGAGCCGTTTTTTTTTAAATGTAAGAAAAATGTTTTTCGACATAATTGAAAAAACGCTCTGTATTAAATTCTTCAATACACTCAGTACACCGTATAAAAAAATTAGTTTTTATCTTCATTTTTGAGGGAGAAATCCGCAAAATAATTTTAGCCTGCTGAGAATACAGCCTTAAAGTGAAGCTTTCAATTGACGATTTTTACAGTGAGATGATTCGGAATAAGATATGAGGTTTTCCCCGGCAAATTCAAATTTTCCTGGCAAAATTTTCAATCTTACTCTCCAATTCCCACTTCCCAGCCGGAAGAACGTTTCGAACAAAATTTTCCATAGGTTTCTGCTGAATACTATTCGGGAAAGTTTCGGAGTGACACAACCGATTTTTTGTCCATTCCATCAATTCATTTTATTATGGAAAAATCCTTCCTTTGGCTTTGGATAGGCTGTGCCCGAGTCAGCATAGTGGGATTGTGATAATATCAAAACAAAATATGATTTCCAAATAAAATGCTGAATCATAAACTCTTTAATTGAATAATTATTCATAATCTCAATGTTAAAAATTCTAAACATGCAAAGGACACACTTTAAACAAAATTGGGGTAGCGGAGGAAATTATTGACCACTAGACAGTTAGGTACAACTTATAGCTTAGGAAAAAATACGCAAGAAAGTCAATAACGGTCGATCCCGAGGTCGAACCTAAAGAGGCTCATCGACTGCCTCCGTTACCCAATCTCTACGAGACACTGTTGGCGCATATGATGCTTTGGAAATACCAATGCACCAACTTTTAAAAAAATCCTGGAACACTGTCACACCGAATACTTGAACTTTTGTTTTTAGATTTCTTCCCAAAACTGAATCATTATCTGCTATGCCATTCGCTCAAATGATTCTTGTAGTAGTGGTGGCGCACCCAAAACCTGCACTTGTACGGCGCTGGCAAGTTCGGGTGCATCTTGAACAAAGGGCAAATGAGGAACTTCATGCAACAGGTGCTCTGGTGTTGACTGGTGTCGGTGCAAACGATGGTGCCGCCGATATTGCAGCAAAGATCCGGATTTTCTTGGTGAGACTTGACGATGTTCATAATGCGGCTCAGTTTCTCATCCTTTGCTGTCAGGGCTGCGTCCCCGGGACACCTGGAGCAATGGGGATCCTTCTTGTGGCAGTTCCGGCAAATGGCGTGGAACTTTAGGCTGCAGAAGTACATTTCCTTCCAGCACTGTCGTCTACATCTGGCGCATTGGTCGTACTCGTAATTGTCCATCCTTTTGTTTGGGGAGAGTTCAGGCCTGAAATCTACACGTCAGAAAAGGGGTTGAATGTGAGATTATTGCGATGTGTATTCTTACTCTTAGCAGAACGCCGATTTGTTTGTGTGAACAAAATTGATATTGAAGAACGTGGCGGAGAAAAACTGAACGCGATAATTACAGTAAAAACGGCTTGTGTGTACCTACTTATGTTTACATACCATATCTTGATGAAAATTCCGTTTTTTTTCCATACGGTTATAAAATATCAGTCTACAGACAAATGATGTTTTTGGCTACATGCATTTTTATGATGATTATTGGACCTCGCTGAGTAGGTACGAAGACCAATGTTGCCAAGCCGAATTTTGCACCGAAAGTCCGGCGCAATCGGGGGGCAAAAGGGAGGGCAGACCAAATATTCCAATTTAAAATGCTGTAACCAAAACCTGTCGCTCATAATAACTATTTAGTATGGAGGCATAGGTTGTGCCGTGTGCGACTTCGTGAAGGTATATAGAGCTATATTTCAATCGATATCTGAATCATCAAAACTATGAAAAATTATGGTGGAACATCAGCATCTGCTGCAGGCAAATATGGCGGAGGCGCCAAAATGGGCTCCATCTGGTGATAAGAAACTGACTGTATACCACTTTTGTTTTTCAACGGACTACAGCACCTGAAATGACACTTTGTAGACAAATAAATTCTGTTCTTATTACACACCTTAATTCTTATCAAACACACATGATAATCGTTAATACGAGTATATCTAGAGAGGTATGGACACTGGACAGGGAGCTGGTGCCTCAAAACTTACGTCATAAGGTACATGATTTCAACCCTGTAGGTCTAATGTGCGTTGATAAGGTTGTTAAAAATTTCATTTTCTTAGATGTCAGACCGGGGGCTTTACGCTGGTATAGGCTTGTCAATTTTCGAAAAATGTCAAAAATTCATGTTATGAAGTACATGAATGAAACCAACGGGTTTTTGTGTGGGAACATCCCCTCAATCAAAAATCGGGTCATAAGACAACATTTTTAGGAGCTCTCGGTCCAGAAAACAAGTTTGAAATTTCCAAAAAGGTCAAAATTTACCTCCTCCTGGAGACTTCTCCTTTGACATAAATTCAGGAATGAAAAATGATTCTCACATGAGTTTTTACGCAGGTTTCGAATCTGTCCACAAAAATTTTTAATGGTACATCGCTTACAGAGTCCAACATCGAAATTTTTTTCTCAAATCGTACACCCTTTATTTTAACATGGAGATCGATTCCGTTTTTTATCCTGATTACAAATATACAGGGTGTTTCCAAAATGGTGATACAAACTTCTAAGGGAGATTCCCCATCAAAAACGGACCAGGAAAAAAATATGTCTTTGATGTCCTAAAATGCTCCGTTGAAAAGTTACAAGGTGTTCAAGTTGAATCTTCAAAATCGATTTTTTGACATAATTTTTGAGCCGTTCAAGCGATTTTGTTCAAATTTGAACCAAAATTTAATGAAATAGGTCTCTATTGAACAATAGTAACTTGTTTGAAAAAAAATATTCAGGAGTGTAGATATTGGGGGGTGTCTTCATATTTCCCTCCCTATTTTTCACCTACCTAGCTATTTTTCTCAAATTGTTTCAACTTTTGGAATCTGCGTTCAATTTAGAAAAAAAAGTTACTCTTGCAATACTTTGATTAGAGGTTTCATTCCCGAGATGTTTGGGTTTTAAACTTCGAAAAACATCTCGAAATCGCCACTTTCAATGAGCCCAATTTTTTCCCTGAAAACTTCTCGTTTGTCAGAAAAAATAGTGGTTCATCAACTTAGAAATTCTAGAAAACCTATTTCTGCTGAGAAATTATGAGTTTTTTTCATTCTAATTTTTAGGCCTTCGAAAGTGGCAATTTCGAGATGTTTTCCGAAGTTTCAAACCCAGATATCTAAAAAACGAAGCCTCTAATCAAAATTTTGCAGGAGTAACTTTTTTCTCTAAATTGAACGTATAATAAAAAAATATGAACAAGGAATAATTTTTATAAGGAAAAATAGCTGGGGGTATAAAAAATAAGGGAGGAAATATGAGGACAACCCTCATTATCTACGCCCCTGACCTTTTTTTTCCAACACGTTACCATTATTCGATAGAGACTTATTTTAGTAACTTTGTTGAGAATTTGAACAAAACTGAATATACGGTTAAAAACTTATGTCAAAAAATCAGTTTTAAAAAGTTAACTTGAACACCCTGTAACTTTTCAACGGAGCATTTTAGGACATCAAAGGTATATTTTTTTCTGGTCCATTTTTGATGGGGAATCTTCCCTAGAAGTTTGTATCACTATTTTGGAAACACCCTGTACAGGGTGGTCCATCCTAGCGTAATTATCCCATAGCGGTCTTACCCTTCAAGATAGAGAAAAGGATGTAAGGAAGAAGTTATATGGTTTGATGAGACCTATAACTTAAAATTATTTTCAGCTATACAGGATGTCCCATTTTGACGGGATCAACAAAACGTCAATTTTTTTAAATGGAACACCCTATATTTTTTGCATTTTCGGATTCAGCTTTTTCAACTGTCTTATGCCTGTATTTTTGTTTTTGAATTGTGTGGCAGTGCTACCAACTAAAAATTAAAAACTGAAAAAAATTGCATTTCCACAGTTATCTTGAAAAAATCGTAGCGGCCTTGCTTTTCAAAACTAAGAGATGAAACTTGACATGATGATAGTCAAGTCACAGACCAATATACCAATGTCAAAAATTTGCGATTTCTTGATACAGGGCGTTCACAAAAAAAAAAAAACTTTATAATTTTCAAAGTCTCATTACTCATTTTTTTCAAATAGCATGCCCCTAATTTTATAACGTTATCTGATAGCTTTTTTCATCCTCTTTCATTTTTACCAGGGGTACCTTCCCCTCAACTCCATTGTTTTCGAGATAATCGAAAATTTTTACAAAATTTGTGATTTTTTTATTTTTTTTTCACAAATTGAGTTGGCCGTGATGAATGACAGACAAGCCAAATAGTACGCAACGCTCAATTAGTCAGTCTGAATATTGTCGAACAAAAGCAAATGGCTTCAACGCAGAAAAAAACAAATTGGGATCCTGGATATCGGGATCATTACCAGAATATCATATCAATCATTTTCTCTCGCGTAAAGTCATTTTTCTTTGTTCGACAATATTCAGACTGACTAACTGAGAGTTGCGTACTATATGGCTTGTCCGTCATTCATCACGGCCAACTCAATTTGTGAAAAAATATAAAAAAATCACAAATTTTGTGAAAATCTCCGATTATCTCGAAAAAAATGAAGTTTAAGGGTAGGGTATCCCTATTAAAAATGTAAGAGGATAAAAAAAGCTATCAGATGACGTTATAAAATTAGGGGCATGCTATTTGAAAAAAATGAGTTATGAGACTTTGAAAATTATGAAGTTTGATTTTTTTTTGTGAACGCCCTATATCAAGAAATCGCAATTTTTTGACATTGGGATATTGGTCTTTGACTTGACTATCACCATGTCAAGTTTCATCTTTTAGTTTTGAAAAGCAAGGCCGCTACGATCTTTTCAAGATAACTGTGGAAATGCGATTTTTTTCAGTTTTTAATTTTTAGTTGGTAGCACTGCCACACAATTCAAAAACAAAAATACAGGCATAAGACAGTTGAAAAAGCTAAATCCGAAAATGCAAAAAAATATAGGGTGTTTTATTTAAAAAAATTGACGTTTTGTTGATCCCGTCAAAATGGGACACCCTGTATAGCTGAAAATAATTTTAGGTTATAGGTCTCATCAAACCATATAACTTCTTTCTTACATCTTTTTCTCTATCTTGAACGGTAAGACCGCTATGGGATAATTACGCTAGAATGGACCACCCTGTATATCACACTTGGTGGGTTAGTCAACAAACCGTTTATGAACAAATTGATGAATTTTGGTCCTTCTTTGAAAATTTCAAACTTGTCTTATGGACCGAAAGCCCCCAAAAATTTTGTCTTACGACCAGATTTTCGATCAAGGGGATGTTCACACCCAAAATCCAGTTGGTTTCATTCATGTACCTTGTGAACATGTAAGACAAAGCAATTTTTAGCAACCTTATCAACGCACATTAGACCTACAGGGTTAAAATCATGTACCTAATGACGTAAGTTTTGAGGCACCAGCTTCCTGTCCAGTAGTTTGAGACAGATAGCCCAGGCGCCAGGGAAAACAATAAGGAAATAATTGTTTCCTGGCTGGAAACTAGCTTAAAACGATCTGTGTAGCTTAGGTTTTGACATACTAGTTTTCCCCCTTTCGGAAATGTCGGCGTCATGTCGCCATCATCAACAAGAAGTGCACCAGCGTGGTTTTTGCCGAATATCTTAATTTTGGGTCATCTGACAGCAAAAGATGTAAGAAGTCATTTTGAAGCCTACGAAATTCCCTACAGTTTGGTTTTTCAATCAATTTTCTGCGACCTATGGTCTTTGAGACAGAGCTTCTGGAAGCGAGAGTCATTGTCGTGAAAGCTCCATGGCCACTTGACTCGAAAAACTAAAATGTCGATGTGACAAAAAAAAATTCAAAATGAGATTACTCAAGAATTCTTCATGCTATAGTTGCGGTGATGGTCTTAAACTCTTCCTCTTGAACCGTAGATTACGAATATTGAAAAGTCAAAAACGTCACATTATACATATACAGGGTGTACTACGGGAATCAAATCAGAACAGAGAAATTTGACATATTTCTTCGATTCAGCCTATGCGAAACTCTAAGCACTTATCACAAGTCCAATATCAATATGCATTGCTATGTGAGCTTCACTTGATACATCTAAGAAGTGGTCAGCTCACAGCATTCCTGTATAATGTTTTGAAGGCCCTCTGAAATCATCAAAATTTACAGTAGCAAAAAATGTATGTAACAGTATATTATATACCAAGGAACCAAAGTGAATTTTTGATCCCTTGGGTGAAGTTTGTTGCTCGAGGGCCCTTTGGCTCCAATTTCCCAAATTAAAAATTCACTTTGGTCCCTTGGTATATAATATACTGTCATATACATTCCTTGGTACTGTAAATTTTTAATATTTTGATGATTTCAGAGGGCCTTCAAAACATTTTACAGTAAAGCTGTGAGCTGACCACTTCTTTAGTGTATTAAGTGAAGCTTATAGAGCAAATCCATATTGATATTGGACTCGTGTTAGGTGCTTAGAGTGTCGCATATAGGCTAAATCGAAGAAATATGTGAAATTTCTCTGATCTGATTTGATTCCCTCAGTACACCCTGTATATGTACAATGTGACGTTTTTGACTTTTCTATATTCGTGATCAACGGTTCAAGAGAAAAAAAATTAAGACCATCACCGCAACTATAGCATGAAGGATTCTCGAGAAATCTCATTTTGAATTTTTTTTGTCACATCGACATTTTAGTTTTTCGAGTCAAGTGGCCATGGAGCTTTTACGACAATGCCTCTTGCTTCCAGAAGGTCTATCTCAAAAACCATAGATCGCAGAAAGGTTATTTGAAAACTATTCCGTAGGGAATTTCATTGATTTCAAAATGACTTCCCACATCTTTTGCTGTCAGATGGCCCAAAATCAAGATATTCGGCAAAAACCACGCTGGTGCACTTCTTGTTGATGATGGCGTCATGACGCCGACATTTCCGAAAGGGGGGAAATTAGTATGTCAAAACCTAAGCCACACAGATCGTTTTGAGCTAGTTTCCAGCCAGGAAACAATTATTTCCTTATTGAGCTGATTTTTGCTCCCTGGCGCCTGGGCTAAGAAGATTCTGACTCAAACTATCGCGTGATCAATTGAATTCCTGATTTAGGCAGGCTGTGTGGCCTGGTCCTGGTCGAAATCAGAGGTGTTAAGCTGCATTTGGCTACGGCACAACATGCCTAAATTAGGAACTCAATTGATCACAAGATAGATGATTCTTTTTTTTTTGTCGATTCAAAATTATTGATAATTTTGGTATGTTCTCCGACTGAATTCCATCTTACGATTTCAGTTCTTCTGCTGAAATTTTAATCCGAACGACTTTGAACTGAGCCGCACACCAATTGAAATGGACCACCCAAAAATTTCAGTCGCATTTAATGTGACGTCAACTCTTGAATTAGTGGGTTATTTTGAAAACTCCATTCATCTGTCAAATCTGGCATTCTAACAATGAAAGTGACAGTTTACTATTGTTTGAACCAATCAGATTCGAATTAGACGATAATTTTGCACTAGTGCAATTATCGATAATTTTTTGTCTTTTTTAAATTTTGTAGAATGGACCACAAAAGAGAGATCATTAACGTTAAAATAGAGACATAATTATTGTTGCTTCGATCTGTTTTATCTACAAAGATTGAGAATGTAACATTCCATCGGGTGTAGACTGTAGTCTCACGACATCAATTTAGAAATTAATTATAAAGGCTTGAAATATATCATGTATTTGAATAATCAAAGTACTACTATACAATAGTATTGTTACGTATTTTGCGTACCGGTTCAAATACAATTTAGACGATTGTTTTAAAACTCACATTGTTAATTACTGCGTACTACAACAAATACACGCCAACAATCATCTACTTGGAAATATCGCAGGTTCTTCGCTTTTATCCGCTCGCTACCACTTCACATTCCAATTCAATACTGCTCGTGAGACGACAGTTGATGCCTTATATAGGTCCGACTTATTCATCTCGAATTTTCCATGCGTTCTCCAGCAGTTTCTTCAGTGACCCGGCGTCGGCATACGATTTCTAGACAACTCCCGAATAATCACACAACTTTCGCGTATAATTCTGCCGTGCCCTAGAGCCGGCGCCGCCACCAAATGGACAAATGTGTCCTGATCGAGCGCTGGAATCACCCCATTCAGTTTCACGTACACGCACGCTCTGGAATGCACAAGAACGCTCCGCACTTGTACACTGCAACCCAATGGAAGACTCTGGAAAGATCGCGTGTTCACCATAATGCACGGGAATCGCCGCTCGTAACAGTATTGAAGTGTGTATCAAGGTTTTGACAGTTGAAAATACATTGTTATAAGTGACCACAAAATGATTTCCCGGAGTGTCTTCCACATCAGGAAGACCATGAGTTGAGATGGAGGGACCTACAACATCTTTAAAGGCTGAGCTGTTCAACTTGCAATGTTGCAATCGGGCATATTTCCCTGAAATTATCGATAATTTCCAATGCACTTATCTAAATAGAATAGATTTCCTTGTTCTTTGAGGCCTGAGTTTCTTTTCTGAATGTTCCATTTTGTTTTCATTTGAATTTTCATTACTTATACAGGATGTCTCGAAATTCGCGCCCCAGAGTAAATAAATAAATAATGAATAACGTATGGTCCGAAAGTTTTGGGAAATAGTTCTAAGCTGATAACTTTTTCTGAATAGTCTATATTCTCGTACTTGATATTGCAAAAATTAACATCATATATAACAATAACAAATTCATATCCAACATATTGAAAATAGACCATTATCTTCGATGGATCTCAATTATATTCTGCCATGTTCCATGATTTTCTGTATCAATTTGTCAAATGCGAAATTCTCTAATGTTATTAAAAAATGTGACGCCGTAATTGGTCTTCATTCGCAGCTTCCCATCCCTTGTCGTATACTATCCTGCTAAATACTTACCAAAAATCTTATATTGGTCGAGCTTGCGGTACATTGGGAGGCAGGAGCTCTGAGAAATTAATCCTGCTGTTGTCCAGAGAATGATCGAACATGGCAGAAGAAAACCGAGAGCCATCAAAGATAATGGCCCATCTTCAATATGTTGAATACGAATTTGAAATTGTTGAAGATGACGCTAGTTTTTGCAATATTGAGTTACAAAATTAAAACTATAAAAAAAAAGTTATTAGCTTTTAAAAAAATTCCCAAAACTTTCGGACCATACGTTAATAGGTTTATTCTCAACATACAGGGCCGATTCTGAGTGGTGTGCTGGGTGTGCCCCTGCACAGGGGCGGCCAAAATTCAAGGGCGGCGAAAAGTCACCAATTTTTTCTAACGAAAAATTGAGTGTCGGGAAAGAACTGATGTTATGATTTTTGAGATCGACGGCAGCCGCCCTGCGTAAATTGTGATTTTTTAGTGCCGAAAAAATACAACTGGTTGTCAAGAATGAAGGCGAGGCGGCCGCCCTGCGTCAACTATTATGGATATCAGACTTCTTTCTCAGATAAGTATCTGAGGAAGGGCAAGAATTTTCATCTCTTGGTAACATTTCGGATAGTCTGTTTGAAATCGGATCGGCGTGAAAAAATGCGGTGTAGTACAAAAAAAATTCACAACTTTCAAAAAAACCGCACTACGATCAAAATTCTAAAACCATTTAGAGATATTGATATGTGTTTTTCAGAAATGCACTCAGAAAAAATCCGGGATCTTTTTCACAGAAGCGGAGCATTGAATATTGTGGACCGGTTTTGCACTTCTGTTTTCACCCTGTATATCTCACTCAACGTCGTTGAACCTCTGTACCATCCAAGTATCTCACAGCCAAAAGAACACGCCATCCAGCATGACCACGATTTACAAAATCGATCCATTTTCACCTGAGATATTCACATTTGAAGTAAGGCAAAAATTTTCAGTGAATCAGTTCAATTGTTGCCCATTTTATTTGAACAGCTTTATCTGATTTCATTCAACTACAAAATCAATATGCTTACCTATGAATTGGTATAAGTGCCTAAAACTCATCTACAGGTCGCGGGAACATAACCGTCACTTTGGCACCCGCTATGGCAACGCTGCAAGTATGCCTGACGTGGCAACTGCGCAATGCGCATCCTTTTCGTCGTTGAATTGACATGAAACGCTCGCGGAAGCGCAGACAGGGTGCCAAGGTACCGCTGTAGAGACTCGTTTGTTTTCAACATTTCTCAGACAAATCTTGAGTTTAGCACAATTATTCTTTTGATAAAGTGGCAATTGTTCAATAAATCATCTATAAAATTTATTACAACTTAAGAAAACGGTATTCACAAGTACTAGTGACAATAAAATTATACCATATACCCATCTTCAGCACGCGATTTTTGCTCCCGCGACCTATAGGGTGTGCCGAGGGATATGTAGAAGTGAGGTGGCCATGGACGATCCTCAGCGGAAAATAGATTATAATTGTTCATAATTTTGTTTAAAATGAGGAGAGCTATGGCGGTTTTAGGCCCGCAAAAGCGAAAAAAATCGCCTGCGGTGCAATTTCTAGAGAGTCCAGACGCCCCCGCTAGAAAATTGCTGCGGGGTTACAGCTGGCGGGCGGCCAAATATTTTTCGCACAAGGGCGGCCGACGAGCCAGAATCGGCCCTGTCAACATATTACATATTACAGAGAACTGAAAATATGTACGTTACGTTACGTTACATTTAAAACGGTACAAATGACATAGACTTTAACAATCACTTATAAAAATTAACATTCACATTTTAAAGCTTCAAGGAATCTGAAACCAAGCCTTTGAACCTCGACCTCCTCTCGTGATTAATGTCAACGTCAGGGCACTTGGAATTGTACAGCTCGCACGCTGCATGCAGTGGGGAGGCTCGGAGGACGTTGGTGTTGGCTTTAGGCAGCCAAAACGTCCGGTGATGACGGGTGTGGAGTCTCGGAACCGCGAAGCAGATCTGCCCAAGAAGATAGCTGTCGTCGACGTAGCCATGGCACAACCCGTGAAGAAGCATGAGCGAAGCCACCTCCCTTCTGTGTGCGAGGGAATCAACATCAAACCTCCGAAGGAGGACCCCCTGAGGGATACCCCTGGGAGGGTAGTAAATGAGGCAAAACTGGACGGCAGTCGGATGTGTAATACCGAGGGAAAAAAATTCTACCGCAAATGGTACCTATTTGAGAAAAAAAAAGTTTAGTTGACCAGAGACCTGCACCTTTAAAATGTGTAACCTCAATTTCAAGTTGCTAGGTTTCCTTTCATTAACAGTCAGCCAAACATTTATTGCAAAATGACAAGCAGCTTGTATTACTCTCGAAACTTAGCGAACTTAGAAATTTTGCAAATTTACCTTGAATAATTGACCCCCCGAGATTGGTGGATCCAAAAAACTCATGACTGCTTTATGCAAGCAGCAATAAAAAAAATTTATCCGTTTTCTTGGAACCTGTTGTCGTCGGCAGATATCAGTGTTTTCTGGGGTGCGTGTTTTGAGACACCCTGTATAACTTTTTTTTCAATCAGATTTTTTCAGGATTTTCATACCGACCTGTTTCAATAAAATTATGTTCATTGATATTTTTGTCTTATTTTTATTTGCGAAATAAGTACCTACTTTTCAAGCCAATATAGCTTATTGAATTACGTAAATCTACGTGGGTATTCAAAAACGGTATTCATTTTCTCGGGATTCAACCCGCATGTCTGAATCACTCTGAAAACGCTTGTTGTCAAACTTAAACAATCAACATTTGCCTTGAGACACCACTTTCCAAGACACTTTCAAAAATGTGCCTAGCCTATAGGGAGAAATATCATGCAATAATATAGGTCGCGGGAATAAAACATCACCTTGGCACCCGCCATTGCAACGTTGCAAGTACGAATGACGTGGCAACAGCGCAGTGCGCATTCTTTTCGATATTGAAATGACATAAGACGCTCGCGCCAGCGCGTGATGGAATGCCAAGTTACCGCTGTGAAGATTTGTTTGTATTTGACATTACTCAGTCAAATCTTGAGTTTAGCACAATTCTTTTTCTGGCAAAGAGATAATTGTTCAATAAATTATCCAGCATTATACCATATACCAATCTTTACAACGCCATTTTTGCTCCCGCGACCTATGAAATCCCATAATTTCACTTGCCTAGGTAATTTTTGAGTCGGATTTTGTAGCCACGAGGTACCTACCTCTCGACCTACCTACACAAGAAGAAGAATAATGAAACTTCAGTAAGACGTCGGCGTATAATAATAGTCTTTAATTGATAAATTGCAAATATCAAAACAGTAAAACCAAAATGATGTACCTTTCGGAACAAAAATATTGTTGGTAGGCACCTAAACAAAAAGTTATTACAAAAAGTTATTCCTGACTGAATCAGCACAGATCAAGGCAAAAACATCACCTCTGTAACCAGTAACCAGTATAACCAGTAACCAGTAACCACCTCTGTAACCAATATAATATCACAGCGACCTGCTGTTGCTTTTATATTCATAGGTTCATTTGTTTCAGCGATGATGATTTTTTTTAATAATAATAATACGTAGACAGACACTTAATAAAAATTGTCCCTGATTGCAACAATATTGGCGTATACAGGGGTAAAACATCAGTGATATATGCAGTTAGAATTCTGCCAAAAAAAGACATAGAACAGTGAAAATAAACAAACATACAGAAAACAAAAACAAAAATTCAAAGTGAGGAATTCTTGAAGAGGCATCCTTGGCTTCTGGTTCTCCTCCACCGAGGCCATTGTGCCCTTCCAGCGTCTCAAAAAAAAAAGCTTCTAGAAGCGGATGCGGTGCCACATTCGCATGTGTCCCACAAAATCATGAAGTTCCACTATGATGTTGCAGGCTCGGAACTCTTCATTCAGGCGGATGTACCTGCTGATCAGCGGGCAGCAGACCAACTGCTCGCAGCAGTACCGATCGTGGGCCTTGCTGCCACTGCAGAACGCGGGGTTCTCCTTGCAGCAGATTTGCCTGCGGAATCTCAAAGCGGCCAGAACGAAGCTCATGTCTTCGTCCTTCGAGGTCGCGGAGTCGACCCCAGGGGGACATTTCGAACAGCACGGGTTCTTTTTGTGGCATCTCAAACAGATCACGTGGTACCTTCTTCGGCAGAAGAACATTCGTTTCAGGCGACGACTGCGGCACCTTGCGCATTCTTTGTATCTTTGTAATTATTGTTCATTTCTCGGTTCGTTTTCACGCGACGCCGACGCTTAGATTTTCGCACGCTGGAACCCTGAATTTCGCTTTATTTTAACTCTGGCACACTGGCATTGGATTAGACACACATGTTATAAAAGGTTGTGGCATGCGAATGAACCGTGTGTTGTTTATCTGACTGGAAAATAACGAAGGGGTTCAGAACTAATACTTGAAACGAACATTAGCGATATTCTTACCTTTACACTGATGCGATAGCTGGATTCGGAGTCTGCCCGGGTATGCCCTCGGGTATACGTACACATGGGTCAAAACAATGCTATGGAAAGCAAATTTTGTATCAGTTACTTCTTTTAGTGATGATGAAATCATTAATTACCTGACCAGAGACACTGAAAGGAGTGAAAGGTTAGGTACTGGTTAGGCAAACACAACACAGTTCGCATGATAAGCACCAGCACCGGATTAGGGGTATTTCTTTTCCAGTTCCCTGATGCTACAGATTCCATGAAAACGTAGAAATAGTTTTACGCAAACTTTCTAGAAAGAATAGTTGGATGTTTTAATTTTTGTTACAATTTGCACAAACACGGAATCATGAAATCCGGCAGGTGTAGCAAAAACCCTCAAAGAGCTGGGTTCCGAGGCTGGGTCTCTGCGAAGGACTGAATAGGCGCTGGTGAAGAAATATTTCTTTCAGGACCATCAGTAATGCCACATGCTTTTTTTTTTATTCTGGTTATTATCAATTTACGGCTTGACACCACGCACAACTGGCAAAATCGCTAGGTATGCTTACTGTCTAACTTATCGTGCGTTTTTCTCCTTGTTTGTTTTAGTTATAGTCCGGACGTTAAGGTCAAAATTCAGGAGGTACCTTTCACTTTTATAACAAGCAATACCACTTATATACATATAGCACGCATATAGTATGGGGGCATAGGTCGTGCCGTGTGCAGCTTCGTGAAGATATATATAGATATAGCTATGTCTAAATCGATTCCTGGGGGATCAAGGACCATGATAAATGATGGTGGAATATTGGCATCTCCTGCAGGCAAATATGGTGGAGGCGCCAAAATAGGCTTCATCTGGTAATAAGAAACTGGCTGTAGCTCGTTTGTTTTTCAACGGATTTCGACATCTGGGACGTCATTTTGTCTACAAAAAAATTCTCTTCTTACTTCATACCTAAATTTACGAACGTCATTTCGTGAAACTGTCAAAATGGTCTTCATAAGATAATATCTTTTATCTTTTCATATTATGCTAAATTCCGCCGGTCTTTGAAGGTTATCCGATATTTTTGAAACCTGGCAGTATCATAGATCTGGAGGTGCCTTTTCCAAATTTCTACTTTTTCACTTCGTATCTTTTCCGTTTTGGCCGCCATATTGAAAAGATGGCGCCCAAAAAACAGTTTTTTTTGTCAATATCTTGAATCTAACTGACTCAAGATTGAAACGTGTATATGCGGAGGAAAGCCCATTCAAATTTTCACAATTTGACATATGAGTCATTTATGTGCGATATACGGTTCTTGAGTTAGAGCTTTCAGAACTTCCGGAAGCATCAACTTTCGGCATTCAATCAGGATGTTAAATTGATACTACCGTCATGTAGTGTGGTGTTCCCCCTTTGTCTTGTTGGTACGTTGGTACCTGAAGTAGGTACGGTCGTTGACGTTCGTAGCGTTTGCCGCGGGGAGAGGGAGATGGCGCTGCGCTAGGCCGAGAGAAGTCGGGCGAGTCGCAGGCAGACCGGGCGGACAGAGAGAAGAGAATCAGCTGTGGTGCGGAACACGTGATTTCAAGTGCTCCGGTGTGCGTCGTTTTTTTTGTATTTAAGGTTAGTTTTTCACTAATTATTGTATCGTAATTTTGGCTTCCACTCACTCACCAAATCATGCATTTCGATACCTATTTTGCCCACGAAATTATTGTAAATAACCCGAAATGCTTTATTCTCTTTGTTCTCAACGGGCTTGCATAACCCGCAGTTTTTTCCCTTTGAAATCAAGGTGCTTCGCACAGCTTTGAATTTTGTGTAATTTATCTACTTCCAAATGATCTCAATGTTGACGGCAACAGCCGTAAATCAAGTGCGTGTGCACTTGGCGCACTCATGACGTGACAAAGCCTGCGAACTGCGCTGCGCGCGTACTTCGAGGTTTCATTAGTTGTTTCTTTCCACAAGTTACGTCACAACCAGTAAGACGACAAAAAGAGACTCTGCTCCGCCAAATCAGCCGCTAAGTAGAGAACAGTACTTTTGATGATTCATTCTCATTTCATTGTTCATTGTCGGATTATACATGAAAGTAAAGGAAGGAAGAAGAGACTTGCCGCTTCTCTGTGTCCTGGGGGGGGGTCCACCACTTGTATGAATCTGCCTTGCTGAGTCTACTAACCTTTCCTTATTTGGGGGGAAATTATGTATAACGACGAAGAGAGGGCCACAGGTTGGCTCGAGTCGATTTTCTTGTATTTACTGTTATTTCTTGTATGTGATTACTGTTTACTAACCATTGTTCTGTTTTGAATGTATGTATGTATCTGTGGGGTTTGTGATGGGTAACTTCTGGGGAATTTCGGGCGAATGCGTTATAGATACTTCTTCCTTCCAATTGCTCACAAAAAGTATGACCAACTTCAACTTCTCTACTTATTTATCTATCACCTGTTTGTTGTTTATTTATCTACCTATTTATCTCTTGTTTGTTTCTTGTTTATTCACCTACACCATTATCTATAATTTGTTTCTTGCTGACTCATTCACTTGTTTATTGATCATTTGTTTCCTGCTGATTTATCTACTTGTTTACTGATCATTTGTTTCTTGCTTGTTTATTAACTTGTTTATCGATCGTTTCTTTATTGTTTACTCATCTATCAATTTGACTTCTTTTGTTTGTAAAGTGTAAAATAAATTGCTTAGCGTAAAGTTTCCTTTTGTTGTTACGTAAATAACTTGTAAACGAAGCAAACGTTTCAAAGAGGTTCAAGCACCGCTTCACGCTGACTTGATCAATGCATTACTGGAGTGACGCTCTGTCATTTCATCATGATTCATTCACACTCAGACTTTTATTCAGATCATTTGGAAAGGGATTTTCCAGCAACCAACCAGGCTATACGCAGGGGTTTCTTTGACGTGTTCTTCCCCATGTGTGCCTGTCAGCGAATACGTCACTTTTTCTTTTGCGATTAAATTGACAGTTTGCCATGTTTCATGATTTCTTGTTTTGTTTTGTTAATCTGATTTTGTGTTCATTTCATTGTTGTGAATTCCTGCATTGTCAAATACTTTGTAATGATTTTTCTTGTTATGTGTTTTGTTGTTCTTTATTTATGTTGTGTCATTTTATCACTGTCAATTTCCTGTGGTGAGGTGTTTTGAGAAAAGAAACAAATCCATTCAAACTTTGCAAATTGATTTCCAATAAACATTCATTTTGCTTGCATTTCATTCGCGTTTCATTCAAGAATCAAACCTCATCCCCCACGACACATTCTCATCTTGAGTAAGAACTTAACGCAACGTAGGTAAAATGTAAACGACGTGGGGAAGGAAAGAAACAACGACGATCACAGCCGAACATCGAAAACGGGGTTACACTACAGAATGGTGCCGTGAGACCAGGATACACTACAGCAATAACATTGAAAAAGAGGGTTACACTACAGTAGTAAGCAAATTAACCATAAATAGCTCTTGGCCATCAACCATAGATAATAAAATTTAGAAAATCGATCATGGTGATATTAATTGTGTAATTACAGGGTAAACTGTGAAAGCAAACTGACTTTAGAAGGAAATAAGGGTAATATAGCATTTGAAGGATGTCAGATACATTCGAAACTCATTATTATGATGAAATTTGGGGTCATCATTCAGAATATCCACTTTCCACTTCGTCTCTCTGCTGTTCTGGCCATAATTTTGAAAATATGGCACCCAAAAAAACATTTTTGGGAAATTTTTGGAAAATTCGTTTCAAAATTTGAGGATTCATATCAAACGTGAAGGTTTATTGAATTCTCTGAAATTTGACATCTGAATCACTCATGTGGTGCGACTTACGGTTCTCAAGTTATACCTTTTCGAAGTCAATTTTCCCTTAGAGTTCACCCTGTAGTTGCACAACAACCGTTACCATGATTAATTTTCTGGATATCAATGGTATCTGGTTGACAACTAATCATAATTTATGATGAGTTTGACTGCCACGTGGAGCTAAGATCAACTTGCCATGCTGATTGGATGACAAAAGTTGATGCTTCAGGGAGTTCTAGAAGCCATAACCCAAGAACCGAAAGTAGCACGTACACGAGTAAGGTGTCAAATTGTAGAGAATTGAATAAGCTTCCATTCGCATACAAACGCTTCCACCTCACTTTGACTAAAATGAAGATGTTGACAAACAACTGTTTTTTGGGCGCCATCTTTCCAATATGGCGGCCAAAACGGCAAATATACGGAATGAAAATGTGGAAATTCGGAAAGGGCACCTCAAGATCTATAATACTGTCAAGTTTCAAAAGTATCAGATAACCTTCAAAAAAGGCCGGAATTTTTCATATCTTATAAAGACAATTTTGACAGTTTCCCGAAATGACGTTTTAAGTCCAGGTATGAAGTGAGAAGAGAATTTTGTTGCCTACAAAATGACGTTTCAGATGTTGAAATCCGTTGAAAAACAAACGAGCTACAGGCTACAGCCAGTTTCTTATTACCAGATGAAGCTCATTTTGGCGCCTCCACCATATTTGCCTGCAGCAGATGTCAATATTCCACCATAATTTTTCATGGTCCTTGATCGCTCAGGAATCGATAAGGATATATCTCTATATTATATCTTCACGAAGCTGCACACAGCCAGGCCTTTTTTGACCCTATGCCCCCCGACTAATATAATTCAATCCAAAATATAGGTATTACCCATCAAAGAAAAATCAACAGTTTTGGAAAATCTTGAGCGGTCCCCAAAATATTCAACAAAAAAACTGAATTTCCTTCTGAATATTTTATTTCTCGGTAAGTCAGTGAATTTTCAAGATATCGAGTGAAACTTGATAGCTCGCTTGATAGTTTTATAAGCAGTATTGACAGCCGAATGTGAGAAAGTTGGCATTAAGTGTCTCTTTGTCGATAAAACGTCTTGTCACCAGTGACAGATTAACCAATAGGCTAAGTAGGCTGCAGCCTAGGGCGCCTCGATGAAAGGGGGCGTCGACCGAGGCAAAATTTCAAAAAAAGCATGAATTCACGAGAAATGTTGTAGTTTCATGTTCCATATTGTTGCATAAATTTTAGGCCAGCTAAAAAAGTTGGGAAGGTACTTTCCGGCATCCACTCCCAAGTGAGGAGATGCTATGGGTAAAAATGACTCGAAATGCTAGCAACTTATAAATTATAAATAAAATAATTGAATCTCATTATAGGGTGACTACCTCCGCATCTTTGCTTATAAAAAAAATGCCAACTGTACTCAAAAGTGAACCGTTGACAAGATGGAAGATCTTTGCCTTACGGCGCCGGCGTAAGACACCGGGAAAAAGGTTGTATTTTCGTTTCTCTTATAGCTCAAGCCACAAAGAGAATGAATGTCACTCACCATCTTTGAAATAACATTAAATGACTTTTTTCAAGGAGACAGACCTCTACCAATATATAAAAATAAAAACCACCTGCCCACAGGTTGAAAGAGGGTCTATTCAGTCGCTAGTGGTCACTAGTGCTTAACACTTTAGATAGGTACCTACTTACAGTGTGCTACTCTATGATTGTATTAGTTTTGTTTTGTTTTTGAACAGCCTATACATTTTTTCATTCAATCTTTGAAAATTGGGGAAAAAACAATAGTGATTTTTTTTCATTTATTGTTTTAGTTCCAAAAGTAAAGGGGGAGGGGCGCCGACTTGAATCAGCCTAGGGCGCCACTTTTTTCTAATTCGTCACTGCTTGTCACCCAAGGTTTTCATGGTAGCACGCATTTGCAGCGCCTGTGATGGCTTGTCGGAGATTGGAAAGAGTAAATTAAATTGAGTCTTTTGTCACAATACCACATATCTATTTTGGAATTTATTACCAAAATTATTCATGATCGGTCAAAAGGTAAACTTCTGGTGGCTCGCTGAACAAAATATGGGGCGCTTTTTGGTGAAAAATGCAGAAAAAATCGGGCAATCATGCAAGAACGGCAACTAATCAACGCTGGAATATTTTGAGAAAGTCAATCCTATATTCTTTAGCCATAAAATGTGCATGCAGAAAGTTTTTTTTAAGTTTTTATTTTCAGAAGGTCACCAACATTTATCTTTAGACCGAAGATATATCCACTTGTGATGTGAGTTCTCCGACAAGTTTTGTCTCATTTAAACGAGAATTGTCTTAAAATGTTGAAGAAAGTCTATTTGAAAAAACGTGAGTGCGTGACCATAGTCACCCTCGGAAGAAGTGAAACTTCTATAGATATGAATCAATCAGCAAACAACGTTCGAAGAGGTGTTCTTTTCGTACTCCCGCTCCGCTCCCTCACGGCTTGTATCATCTTGTTTTTCTTATTATCAATCTTATTATTATTATTATTAGTCACTCAAAGGGCAGAGTACTTTCGACATGATTTTTTCACGATTAGACTTCTTTTATTTCTTTTCTCGCTGCGCTCGGCGCTTAAACTCCCATTCTCCGTCACATGAAATCTCACTCATACCCCTTATACAATAAATATCTATTTTCATCAATAATATTCTCCACAAATAATTATGGGAATGTGACATCGTGGCGGATTTTCTTACTGTACGATTTTCCCGGTTATATTACAGCACGGTGGAAACTGCGTTCTGGCAGGCACAGCATGGCAATCTAATAATCTCCACAAAGTATAAGAATGTCGTTTGGAAAACTCGATCCGGTATTGATTTTAATTGAAAAAATATAAAATACATAGGTATTTACATAGGTATGTAGGTAGGTACCTCCTGAATGTGATTTAAGGTAACTACGTGGTTCTAGAGTTCGTACGATATTATCCTCTCCAATCAAAATAAGGCCATAGGTTAAATTGAAATATTGACAGAATTGATTTTTGTATTTCCAGTTATGTGCTCGCCACTGTACTTATATCTAGAATGTCACATTCAATCGAGGTGAAATCAAACCATTCAAAAAATTAACAAAAAATAATGTCAAAAATCAATTTCCAAACATAAAAACTTGATTATCAAACCAGTATGATATCATCGCTATACAATCAGCTGACATCTAAAACATTAAGCAACTGTTTCAGCCTCAATGGACCTTTTCAGAAAAGAGAGATAGATACATGCGCACTCATACCGCGCAGTTGGAGGTATCCAGCTATAACGGCGCCTGATATCTCCAAGAAAAACTTCGTTCGTTATGAAGTGCGCGGCACCACACTGCGGTCCTGTGGGGGCTGTGACGTAAATCGTGCGAGAGAGACTGCCTTTATTGAAAAGGTCCATTGTCGAAGATCTTTTTTCCCTTCTGGGCTTCAATCATCCACCCCTGCTTTTCTGCTTAATAGATACGTACATAGGTACCTGAAAGTTGTGTCCACATTTGGGTGTGCGGCATTCGATTTTATTTTTGAATTGTAAACGTCCGTTGAAAAATATACCAAGGGCCGGGCCTGGCCTATTTGCCGCCTGCGTGCCACCGAAAAATTGCCGCCCCCTCACCGGCAGTGGAGAGCCCCACCAAATGCGGGAATGGAAAGAATCTTTCGAAATTCAACTCAATTATTATATTACCGCCCCTATGACTTGCCACCTGCCGTACTCGCCTGCGCGCCGGAACGCACTGCACGCCTGCTAGGCCCGGCCCTGGATATACCTCCCTATCCCTATAATAAATCACATCCGCTCGAATCTATTCAAGCCAAGTCGAGAGCCATTCTTGTCGGGCCAACAGTACGACAACACGAAGAGCAGTCCAGTGTCGGCGATTAGTAAAAAATAGAACCGAACGCGGCGAACGCTGCAACAGCTTATTCTTTCATTTTCTAGGACGACGCTGGTCACCCCGAGGTCAGACAAGACAACGTTACAGCACATCGTTACAGGCGTTCGTTACAACCACTGATGCTATAAAGCAATTTCACTCCCATGTGTGGTTCTGCGTTAGTGGTGTGTTGTGATCTAGGCGCGAGAATAGAAGTTCCACTTCAAAAAAGTTGATTTTTGTTCAATTGTTTCGCTAAACCGGATCTCCATGGTGCCGGTGCTTCAGAACTGGATCACTTTTGATCTAAGCTCCGTTCCAGATTTTTTGTTTTATGTCAATTCCTATCCTTGAGCCCTTCCACCTCAGCCCTAAGATTCAACAAAAGCCCCAAGTTCCATCAGAAGTCCAAAATGGTTCTAGGGCAATTCGTCGCACGGATAATTTGTCGCACGGACAATTCGTCGCAAAAGGAACGCCACTTCTCGATGCGTGGCCGGACAATTAACACATAGGGGCTCATCAGGGCTCCAAACTGCACATGAGGACAAAAGGGAGCCCGATAGAGCTCCGAAGCCATAGAGCCGGGCTTCAAACTATATTGAGGACAAAAAGGGGCCTAATGGAGCTCTCTATAACAAAACAAGGCAAGAGGGGGCTTACTGTAGTACTCTGAGAGTCAAGAAAAAAACATACGTGGGCTAATTAAGGCCCTAAATCACACTTGAGGACACAAGAGGGCTTATAGGATCCCAAACATCACATGAAAACACAAGGTGCCTATTTATGCACCAAAAGTCAAAGGAAATGTGAGGGGGCTCAGCAGGGCTTCAAAACACGTTGAAAAAACAAGGGAGTCCAATGAAGTTCGCTCGAATTTAGATCGCTGGCTGTCAAAAAAACATGAAGGGGCTAATTGGGCTCCAAACTACCCTTTCGGACACAAGGAGGCCGACAGGGCTTCGAATATCACACGGAAGCACAAGGAACTCACTAGTGCTCCAAAAGACACAGAACAAAGAAAAAAGGGGCTCAGCGGGGTCTCAAAAGACGTTGAAGAAACAATACGGGCCCACGAAGGATCACTAGGGCCTCTTACAGCGCAAAAAGGCGCAAGGGGACTCACAGGGATTCTGAAGGCTACAAAAAAGGGGGGCTCATCAGGGTTCCAAACGATGCATGAGGGCACTAGGAAACCCGATAGAACTCCGTAAGCCACGAGAAAATGCTAAGGGGCTCAGCAGGGCTTCAAAAGACGTTGATGAAACAAGAAGGACCTTGGATTGCTGGTCTCCCATTGTTCAAACCATAACTTGGCCAGTGAACCGGCGATCCATCGATCAATTCTTCTACCTTATCATAGATATGCAATGATCAATTTTGTTGGTTGGGATGTTTTTCCCCGGAAGCATGCATGATTTCATTGCTCATGTAGACTCACGAGTAACATCGTTCAATGTTAGGGCATTAATTTTCTTCAGCGGATGATAAGAGCTAATGGCATGATTTTTATCTTCACTGAATATCATTGTCAAATTTTTGTGTTGGATGCACCTAATGTGTTATGCATAACGATTGTGTATTAGAGATGGAGAAGTTCCGACCATTTCAAAAGACCGAATACCGGAACCGAGTCACAGTAGCCGGAACCGGACCGGATCGCCGGATCTCAATGGAAATGTTATACGACGACAGTCTCTGATCAAAACTGGCATTCAAGAACGATCCAAGCAGCTAACATGTCTGAAGTCCAGCCGACTTCCTAGCGGAGCCGTATGAATTATTTCGCTTCCAACTGTACCTATCCACTCAAGAAGAAGAATTAAACTTCAGTAAGTCGGCGTAATGCATGATAGTAGTCTTTAATTGATGAATCGCAAATATCAAAACAATAAAACAGAAATAATGTACCTATCAGAACAAAAATAATGTAGGTAGGCACCTAAACAAAAAGGGTTACAATTTCCTCATTACTTGCAGGGTGATTCTTGACTGAATTAGCCTCGGAATCAGCAAAAATCAAGGCAAAAACATCATCTACTGTAACAAATTACCCTAACCAGTGTATCACAGAGACCTGTTGTTGCTATTATATCCATAACAGGATTCAGGGTTCATTTGTTTCAGAGGTGATGTTTTTTTTTTTAATAATACCTATAGCTCGTAGATAGACACCTATAATGAACATTGCCTCTGATTGCAACAATGTTAGCATAGGCATGAAACAGCGGTGAATCATGCAGATGGTTCTACCACAAAACAAAAACAAAAGAGACATGAAACAGGGAATATAAACAAACATACAGAGAACAAAAAAAGTCAAAGTGAGAAATTCTTGAAGAGGCATCCTTGGCTTTTGGTTCTTCTCCGCCCAGGACATTGTGCCTTCTCGGGGTCTCGAAAAATAACCTTTTAGAAGACGATGCGGTGCCAGATCAGCATGTGTCCCTTGAAGTCGTGGAGTTCCACTATTATGTTGCAGGGTTGGAACTCTTCGTTCGGGCGGATGTACCTGCTGATTAGCGGACAGCAGACCACTTGCTCGCAGCAGTACCGTGCGTGGGCCTCGCTGCCGTTGCAGTAAGCGGAATTTTCCTCGCAGCACATTTCCCCATGGTACCTCAACGCCGTCAGAGCGAAGCTCATGTTTGCGTCCTTCGAGGTCGCGGAGTCGGCCCCAGGAGGACATTTCGTACACCACGAGTCTCTTTTGTGGCATTTCAAACAGATCACGTGGTACCTTCTTTGGCAAAAGAACATTTGTTTCAGGTGGCGACTGCGGCACCTGGCGCATTCTTCGTAACCTTCGCGATAATTGTTCATTTCTCGGTTCATTTTCACGCGAGGCCGACGCTGAGATTTTCGCAAGCTTGAATCCCGAGTTCCACTGGATTTTAACTCTGGTATCGGATTGGGCACACGTTATAAAAGTTGAAGCATGAACGTGTGTTATATTTGTGTGACTGGAAAATCACGAAGGGGTTCAGAACTTATGCTTGAAACGAACATTAGCGATATTCTTACCTCTATACCGATGTGATGGCTGAACTCGGAGTTTGCCCTATTGTACCCTCTGGTGGACGTCTATATGGGTCTAAACAATATTGTTTCCGAAGAACTCGGCGCTATCACGAAAACTAGATGGAATTACCTACCGTAAAAACTATGAATCACGTGACGTAGCTACCTAGAATACCTACCTATGAAAATCAAACTTTTATTCGCGACTAACTTCTTTCAGTGATGATAAAATCATGAAATTGCTTGGACGTGTCCCACTAAAGCTCTGAAACCTGAAACTGAAACCAAAGGCACTGAAATGAGTGGGAGGTTAAGTTTACAGGTTAGGCAAGCACAACACAATTCGCATGAAAAGCACCAGCACCGGATTAGGGGTCTTTCTTTCCCAGTTCCCTCTGCTACAGATTTCATGCAACGTAGAAATAGCTTTCCGCAAATCGCCTGAGAAAGAATAGGTAGATAATATTTCAGAGTTTGTTATAATTTACACAAACATGCGATCATAAAATCTGTTAGGTAGCGAAAACTATCAAAGGGACTAAGGACTACTGACTAGGTACAGGTATTGATTGGTAAGCTGGCGCTGGTAGAAATTTCATTTTATTCAGAACAATCAGTGACTTCAAATTTTTTTTTCACTCTGGTCAGTATCAATTCACAGATTGACTTGACACCCCGCCATACTAGCAAAATCACAAGCTCCGTGCCAACTTATCGTGCGGTTTTTTAAATTTATGGTAACGGTACCTGTACAATAATTATTTCCTCATGTAGTTTTCTAACGCTGAATATATTTTGTACATCTAATAAGACTTTACCTGATTACCTAAGTAGTATATTATTATACGAGTTTAATGAGATGTAGGTACTATTGTCACACGACTGGTTTTGGTACACGACGAGCTTGCAAGATTTGGTATGAGATAGGACGAATTGAATATTGATTTAATATGTTCTTGAATATTTTGCAACATTATGCATTGATAGGTCATTAGCAAATCGATTGTGTGGATATTCTCAAACTTGAATGCTCTAAAAAATCACTATAAAATCCGATCTCAGGTGCCTATGATGATTAAAGAGCAGATTTATAATTTTTCACATGTTCTATATGCTAAGTTGAAAAATAGATGCAACTGTCGACTTGCAACTTGAAAAGACCCCAGATATTCTTGAACCCCCGAATGGGTAGACATCCCATTATACTTCGATTTAATTCAACTTATTTAAAGGAATCACGTTTCCCTCTCTTGGAACCGCTTGGCCGATGATCGTCTAGTATCAGGACAACATCCGGTTGTGCCTTTCTTCTTGTTGTTCGAGGATAGAGGTCTCGAGCTTGTTGAGACCGATCTGAGTACGAATTTGAACACAATAAAACACATTATGAGTTTCAACACAACATCAATCTATTGACCTGATGGAGAGCGTTATGAATTTTCAAAATTTCCCCTAGCCGCTGCCACCCGAGAAGGCCTCTCGCCCATATTTCAACCAGGACGACTCGCTTTTGAACAGGACTCCACTTAAAAATCCACTCCTGCTCGGGGATCGACTTTTTATTTTATATTTTATAAATCGGCACGGTTCCGGTTTATCGACGATAATTTTTTCAAAATGAAATTAGCACATTCCAATTCCGTGATTTGAGAAAACTGCATTGAAGAAGACTTTGACATGCGATGAGCCCCACGAAATATTCATTCTAGGTGTAGATATGCTAGGAATGAAAGTTGGAGAATAGATTGAAATGATTTTTGAATTTTGAAGGAAAATTTTTCTAAATCCAACCCACGGTTCCCGAGTTCTCATCTCTGGAAAGACTGCACATTTTCCAACTTTCCATCCTGAGAGCAGATTCTCACCATTTTTTTTTAAACAAGAGGTGACTGGCTTTTGAACATTTCCCAACAATTTTCTTATCAATTTCCCGGAAATTTCCCTGTTGAAAATGTGAAACAGACCTTGGTTATCGAAACCGGACTTGAAAGACGGAGCTTAAAATGAAGCCATAAATGGATCTGAACAATAAGATGATTTGGAAAAAGATTTGAGGTTTCCCCGAAAAATTCAGATATTTAAAAATTTCAATTTCCTGCAAGTAATTTTCAGTCTTTTTGTGGTGTCAGTTTCAGATCGTTCACCTACATCCATGTACCAATGCGTCTGACTGCCTCACTCGCTTTTATTTCTACATAATTTGGTTCCTTGTGAGAAACTGCAAATTTCCAACTTTTTAGCTTGTGAACAGACTTATACCAACTTATAGCTAACTTATAACTATAGCAACGGGTAAGTGATTCTTGAACATTTTCAGGCAGTTTCTCTTGAAATTCTCTAATGGCGTTTTCGACTGGCTAGAACCGAGCCGGTTCCATTTCGACTGAGCATGCGCAGTTCATCAGAGCAACTTTTCGGCGTGTTCGGCTGGAAGTAGCATTGCTCCCGTGCTACTTTTGCTGTGTTCGACTGGGAATATTCCTACGTCATTTGCACGGAACCAGCTCTGAATTCTAGAACTGTCTCGATAGTCAGTTCTACTGTCAATTTGATGTATCAGTGTCGATTTTGGTGCTAAAGATGAGTCGTGGTAATACCAAAAGGTAGTGCTTCGCGAGAGCGAGACGAGAGCGAGAGTTGGGTAACTCTCGTTCTCGCTCTCGTTTTTTTTAGGGGCTCTCGTTCTCGCTCTTGCTCTCGGGTCCGAGAGCGAGAGCGAGAGTTATCTTACTCTCGTTCTCGCTCTCAAAACTCTCGCTCTCGCTACTCGGGTAGAATAGCTCGTGCGCAAGCGCACGGTGGGTGGTTGGGCATGAGATAAGGATACCCGTAGATATGGGTTCTACCACTGGCCAAGACTTCCGAGGTACAACTTGATTTAGTTTGTTGATACGCAATAAAGGTTGTTGTTTTTGGAGTTTTCTTTGAGTTTAACAAAATGAAACGGAAGCGGTCATCGATAGCTCTGGGCTCGTCATCTGAAGAGGACACAAGTTCGACGATAGCTGAATCATCGCAAACACAAAAAAAAGTGGAGCCTGTAGAAGCTGTAGATGACGTCAGAAGAAAAAACAAATTTTGCAAATTCTTCAACATTCAATCGGAGGAATCTTGCGCGCAGTGCATTTTGTGTCGAGACAATAAAAGTATCGAAAAAAAAATCAAAACGACGCAACACAATACCACGGTCTTGAAAAGGCATTTACAATTCATACATCCTCGGGAATTCACCGAACGCGTTATTGTTACTTTATCAGTGGCGTAACTACGTCCGTGTGCGAGCAAAATTTGGCACCCCTATTAAAATCAGGAAATAAACTAAACATATAAATAATAATAGTGCAGTAGTACGTGATGCCATGAATGGAGCTCGTTCCCATAATTTGAATGTTTTGGGTCTACGGTGTTCGGTAAAGATAAAAAATAAAACTGCAATTCAATATGTTGTTTTTTTTCTTGTTGATTTGTGAGGCGACATTTTTATTACAGGGGCGTACGATGGGCAAAAATCTTAACACAATACTATGTACCTGCCTGAAAGAATGGGGCGGAAATAGTAGGTAAAAGGGCGCGGAGCTCTCTCCGTCTACCGGCTATTCTCTCCGCGGCGCGGCGTATCCGGATCATAATTATGTCAAAAAATCAAACCAAAATCAAAATTATGAACGAGATGGAACGGAAAAAACTGTTTTGTTGTTATTACTATTATTTCAATTATGTAGGATTTGGCGCCCTAGGTAAATTGGCGCCCGTGTGCGGCCGCACACATGGAACACCGATAATTCCGCCATTGTACTTTATGATTAATTATTTAATACATAGGTACATACCTCATCTATTTCATACTACACCTTGTATAATTCCGTTCACCACATCCCGCTATGAGGTTATTTTATTCAATTTTTCTTCAAAATGAACATTGCTGGGCCGTTGAAAAAAAAAACCGAGAGCGAGAGTTTTTCGAGAGTTCTCGGCAAAAACTCTCGCTCTCGTGGGGTGTGCTCTCGCTCTCGCTCTCGTTCGTGAACATGCGCTCTCGTCTCGCTCTCGCTCTCGCTCTCGGACCCAAGAGCGAGAGCGAGAGCGAGAATTCTCGTTCTCATGCGAAGCACTACCAAAAGGGATGAATTTGTGGCGGTGTATTCTTTTTCACAATTTTCTCATGAATTCCTATCAAATCAAGCAGTGATGAAGGTATGAATGCTTTGAAATTAATGAGAGGCAGAGAGAAAAGAAACGGAATGGAGCCGTCTGTGATGGAGCCGAGCCGAGGAGGACAGAATGGAACGAATGCAATTCGGTTCAAGAGCAGCTCGGCATCAAGCAAGCTCGGAACTGGAACGGTTCCAGAGCAGTCCCAGTCGAAAACGCCATAAGTTTTCCGAGAGTTTCCTTTTTAAAATGAGTGACCGGCCTGGCTTATCGAGACCGAGGTGGAGACCGGACTCTAATGATGGAGCCCTTATCAGAGAAAATATGGAATATCTCAATTCTTCAACCTTTTTCTAAAATGCTAACTTCCCACCTGAAGGGACGTCTCATAATAAAATTTCCATCCGTTCTTTGCTACTTGTCGGGGAAGTTTTCGGGTGACACAGCAGATTTTTTTCAAAGACCTTGAAGCTTCCTTCAAAATTTCGGATGGGGAGTTGAGAATAAGCTCCAGATCCCTTCCACCTCCCGCCCTCACTCCCTTCCAACCATGGGGTAAAAAATTTGAATTCAAATTTTGTGTTGGCGTTTTATTCCAATTTCAGATGTCTACTGAAGAAATCAGCTGGCTTTTCAGATACAATATTGATGACATACGGAAAAACATTCCATTTCGGAAAATTCATAACTTCAAAATGGATTGCTGAATTTCAAGTTTTTTAAAACCATTGTTAAGGGAATTACCCGAGGAATTACCATTGTTAAGACCTTATATAGATGATGTGCAACTCGACCCCTATTACTATTTGATATTCTTGAAAGGGTAGTCACCCTGCCTAGAGGAATCGAACGGAAAGATTAAAAATACGCCAGTTATAACTATTTCCCCCTAAAAAAAAATTGATCTCTGTCAGTTTATTTAAGAAAAAAAATGTGCAGCGAGAAATTGGAGGTGGGTCTTTTGAAAAAAATCACCTGTATAGTATAATATGTAAAATTAAACTCATCTTCACGGACGTTACAGAGAGGATGCTACCGTATGTTCGCCAAAATCATGAATTATTCCATGACGACGGTTCATCATGTTGACATCAAATTTAAGTGATTATTGATAAATTCACGACATACGTTCTTCCTTCATAGCCTGCAATCTGTGGCCTGTCCTAATTCTTGATTTTAACGAGCATACGATACGATGAGAGGTCCCGCGACAGACATGAAGGTGCGTTCAGTCAGCTTATTTAAGGTACGTTCAGTCAGCTTATTTAGCCGCAAGTTTTAATTTTAGTCGCAAGCGCAGCGACGCCCATTGGCTCTTATGAACCAGCCCCCTCAAAACAGCCAATAAGCGATGCAGCGCTTACGGCTAAAATTAAAACTTGCGACTAAAGGTGCGTTCAATCAGCTTATTTAGTCGCAAGTTTTAATTTTAGCCGTAAGCGCTGCATCGCTTATTGGCTGTTTTGAGGGGGCTGGTTCATAAGAGCCAATGGGCGTCGCTGCGCTTGCGACTAAAATTAAAACTTGCGGCTTAATAAGCTGACTGAACGCACCTTGACATGATGACGATTTTTTCGACGGTTATCCGATGGTTGGGTGTGTGGGCGGGTACCTTGTATACTCACTTATATATCTATGACCCACCCTCGGACCCACCAATTTCTAGTGCACAATAGTCTAGGTAAATTTTCTCCTTTTGACAAAAGGGCAGTGTCAGCTCTTAGGTTCCTTATTGGGTGCAGCCTCGTAAATTACGATTAGCTGTAGTCTGTACACATCCCGTCTCATCTCAACAATGGGGTACTTGCCAATTTTTTTTATTGGCCCAATGAATAGTATGGTCAAAAATAATGTGCCCGTATTTTTCTTGTTTCCTAAATTTTCAAAATTGCGGCCGTGATGCGTGTTTTAAAAATATATTTGTGACGTCACAAATATTCTAAAAACTAAACAAACAGCACTGTTGGATTGGTAACTGGTAGAATGGCATCACAATTAGGGCATCCAATCCCGAGACCTAACCGAAGTCCCGGGATTTCGGGATTGAAAATTTCGAATCTCGGGATTCCGGGATTTTCGGGATTTCTCAAATGATGCAGCTTTTCACCTCAGTTGAGTGGAAAACAGACAAAGCAAGAAACACAGATCATTCAAGAAAGTGCATCATCATCTTCATCACGAAATTATGCGTGCTTTCTTCGAGGAAGCAAAAATTACTTGCTAATACAAAAGAATTTGTTTTTTTTAAATTTATCACAGTTTTGTTTTATTTCATGTGTTTGGACATGGACATGTTCTTAAGTTTTCAAGGGCCGCTATTTTCACTTCCATATAACTTTGCCTGGAACTTGAATACCATGGTGTTTGGTGGTATGGTAACCGGAAGAGGTATATGGTCTGAAAATACCGGCTTTAAGTGTAATGCACTATGTACCCCACCTATTAATTCCAATATCAGTATCAAGTACCAATACTATCAATAACCACCAATTATGTATTATGCAACAAATGATGACTGGGTACTAGTTTTATTTCAGCAGAATAAATACGATGATAATTATTATTGATAATGGTTTCCAATTCAGTGGGCTCAACTTGAATAATCTGTGTTTCTTGCATTAACGCCATTAACTCTAGTTTTCAATGAGGCTCAAGGCCTTCGCTCGTAATGAATAAAGTTTTTAGTTTGGGTACATTGCATTTCTATTTGTAAGAGTGAATTATTTATTTGTTTTTTTTTCCTATTTTTAAGAATGTCAGTACATCTTTAGTTATTTACATATTTTTACTTATAATATTTTTACATATTGTTGGGTTGTATATGCAGCTTGTAAACCTTTTGTTCAAAAGTACAATATACGTACTGAAGAAACAATAAATCATTTGAATTTGAATTTGAACTCTATTTTTCATTCAAGTGAGCTGAAAATATGCATCATTTGAAAAATCCCGAAGATCCCGGGATCTTGGTGTAAAAATCCTGGGATTTTCGGGATTGAAAATCTAACGGGATCCCGGGATTGGATGCCCTAATCACAATATTTGAAAAATATAGACATAAAAATTCCACTGAAGTTTCCCTATTGTTTCCAACCGCAACCCTTAACCCTTTGAAAAAAAAACTGAAAAAGAAATCTTCTCAACCAATGGATATATTTTCTGGAAATTTTCAGGAAATAGTCTTTATTACTTTTATCTTGTTGATGATTGAAAGTATTTTTAGTTAAATTTATTTCATTGGCAAGTATCCCATTCGAGGCAAGAGTGGCAAAACGAGACGTCTCGAGGTACATGGTTGGTTGAGGAGTCTTCAGGGAGTGCGGAGTAATTGTACCCAAAGTTCGAGTAGATTGTTCATGAAAAAATAGGTAGCTTACTATCACGCATGATAAAACATGAACGGGATTCAATTCCCAAATTTCACTGACACGGAAACGTGTTCACAGCAGGGAACCGCTCGCGAGAGTGGCGGCTGTCCAGCTTCCCGGACTCGGTTGAAAATAAACAGCAGGGCCGGCGTTACAGCTTTTGGCGCCCAAGGCGAAGTTAGAAAGAAGATAATGTCTATATGGCCGGTTTGTCCGTCTGTCTGTCTGCAGTCTATCTCTTTGTTCGTCCGTCTGTCTGCCTGTCCGTGTAGAAGTTGAGAAATTGGCTCCTCCTCGGGGAATGAAATTAGAGCCTTGGAACTTTTTCCGATTGATAGCTCAGATCCTCAAGGGTGGCCAATGGGCCGACTGGATTTTATGTTGGCGCCGCCATCTTGGCCGCCGCATTGGAATTTCTTATTAGTGGAACGATTGTCATGAAACGTTGGTACTCTTGTCTCGTATGAATCCGCTCTAGCAGATCATGAAATTCATCTTGAAAATAAGAGTGATCATAGGAAGCAAGGGTAAGTTTCAAGCTTTAGGAAAATCGTTCTACTAATATGTTACCCACCCTCAATGGGTCGGTGGGTGGTGCCCAAGGGTACCAACCAAGGGTACCCAAGGGTACCTGAACCTGAGCTAAATGGATAATCCCTAGGGAAATTCCAAAGATGCAGAGAGTACAGTGTCAATTGACGGAAAAAAGTGGCAATTGCCAGAAAAAAGAGCCAATGGACAGAAAAAAGTGACATTTACAAAAAAAAGAACTTTCATGTCCGCTCTGCCTCGGCGCCTGCACCATCGCGGTGTAGGTCTAGATATAAATATGATATGACACTTGAGCTCGACCTTCGACCGACACCCAATCCTACCCAACATGTTGTTCTTTTCATTCTTTTTCAAACCGTAAATAAAATCCATCAAAATCTGGAAGAGAAACCGAAATGTGAAAGAAATAAAATGGGAATCAAGCCGCAAAAAAAACGAGATAAAAATGAAAAAAAAAAAAAACAAAACTGAACGATCGATGAATATGGGTTTCGGTTTTTGTGAATAGTCCTAGCGGTATAAGCAAAATTCCATAAAAATGGCTCTAATTGTGACAAAAGTGTGAAATTTGGTGTGTGGACTCCTAAAAGCATTTAAAAGGTTTTTAGAAGGGGAACCAAGAAAAATTTTGATTTTGAATTTTCAATTTTTTGTGACGTCATTTTTTTAAATATTTTTTTTATTTTCAGAACTTTCCGAGATTTTTCACTTTTGTTATTGTATTATGGTGAGTAATTGCTTAATCCAAGAAACGAAAGGGGAAATTTGCGAAAAAAATTGACTGAACTGAAATGATGACGTTTTTTTGTAAAAATCAAACTTTTCCATTTTTTTCGAAAAATATTGTGAATATGTAAAAAATAGAAGATGGCAGTTATTCCTTAAGAAAAGCCCTATCAGAAGTTTCCGAAGTGTTTCTTAAAATTCCAAGCCATTTTCAAGATATTTGGAAAAATGTTATTTCTTGCAATTGTTTCTTCGTATTAGCTCCTATTACATCAAACACATCACAGGGTTCTTTTTTTCTTGGAAATATACTTAGGAATGATCAGACCGAAGATTTCTTAGAGGTTTATTGTAAATTGTAATTTTTCCAGTGGCGTAGATCATGAAAATTCGAACCATTTCTACCCTCCCACCGTACTTTCTACACCACTCGATTATTTAAAAAATATATGACATTTTGGCATCATGATCATCCAAGATCACCTAGTATGGCACTTCTTTTGAAAACAAGATGAGATCGACGCGACGATCTTGAGCACACAATTTTTCCGCTGATCAGATCGACTGCTAAATATTACATTTTGTATCACCTCCTCGATTATCTCCATCATGACTGTTTTAGATACATTATAGTTTATTGTTCCCCCAAACTGGAAATTATTCACTTTATCAACAGTAAAGTTGGTTGAGTGGCCATCAGTGACGTCGAAGGCATACATATCATCGCATCTAAACAGGTCAGCAATTGAAGTGAGTCATCCAAAAATTTTGTTCTTCTTCAAATATAAATATCAGTGGAAAGAAGCAACCGATTTCAAGACGGTTTACAATGTCTGATAGAGTGATTCTTTGTTCACTTACGATGTGTGGTGTTGGCTTTTTCTATTGTCGGCAATGTATGTGATATACAGGGTGAGAACGGAAGATGTACTGAAATGGTCAATTTTGTATCATGTGCAACTATTCTGAAAATGATATCAGACTTTTTGTGACTTCATATTTGGAAAGCTCGAATCAATGTCTTGGAACGGTTTTTCAAATTCCCGTCTGTCTCTTCCAATTACAGGGTGATTCTAGAATATTTTTTTGGTTTTGCACTGATAATGGACTTTCTTGTTCTCCGATTTTCAAAATATGAACAGCGAATTCAAACTTATTCTTCGGGAAATGGAGTCTGAAAGTCAAAATCGACTCAAAGCAAACATTCGAAACAATGGACTTCACCAAAGATAATCCAAATAACGTATGGTCCGAAAGTTTTGGAAATTTTTTTAAAAGCTAATAACTTTTTTTGGATAGTTTTAATTTTGTAACTTAAGATTGCAAAAACTAGCATCATCTTCAACAATTTCAAATTCGTATTCAACATATTGAAGATGGGCCATTATCTATGATGGCTCTCGGTTTTCTTCTGCCATGTTCGATCATTCTCTGGACAACAGCAGGATTAATTTCTCAGAGCTCCTGCCTTCCAATGTACCGCAAGCTCGACCAATATAAGATTTCTGGTAAGTATTGAGCAGGATAGTATACGACAAGGGATTGGAAGCTGCGAATGAAGACCAATTACGGCGTCACATTTTTCAATAACATTAGAGAATTTCGCATTTGAGAAATTGATACAGAAAATCATGGAACATGGCAGAAGATGATTGAGATCCATCGAATATAATGATCAATTTTCAATATGTTGAATATGAATTTGTTATTGTTATAATATGATGGTCATTTCTGCATTATCAAGTACGAAAATAAAGACTATTCAGAAAAAGTTATTAGCTTAGAACTATTTCCCAAAACTTTCGGACCATACGTTATGAAGGACGCTCGGGATCTGTTTTGGATTCAATTTTTTGACAAAAACAACCGCTTTCCAAACGAACCGTTCACTTGAACATTCGATGTACTTTTCGCTTGTATCCTTTCCGTAATCATGCGGTTGTGAATTCGGTTCCATCACCGACCATTCTTGACTGATACAAGCAAAAACTACGTCGAAATGTTTGGAGTGAACCGTTCGTTTGAAAAGCGGTTGATTTTGTCATATACATAGTTTCCATCCAAACCAGATCCCGAGTGTACCTACTTCATATTTGGGTTACCTTTGGTAGAGTCCATTGTTTCGAATGTTTTTTTGAGTCGAATATGATTTTCAGGCTCCATCTAAGAATAAGCTTCAATTTGCCGTCTATTTTTTGAAAATTGGATAACAAGGAATCTCATCATCAGTGCAAAGCCAAATTTTTTCAGACCACCCTGTAACTGAAAGAGATAGACGGGAATTCAAAAAACCGTTTCAAGACAATGAGTCGAGCTTTCTAAATATGAAGTCACAAAAAGTCTGGTGTCATTTTTACAATAGTTACCCATGATTTAAACTTAACCATTTCCGTATAGCTCCCGTTTTCACCCTGTATATCATGTATATTGCCGACAATAGAAAAAGCTAACATCAAACATTGTAGAGTAAGGATCACTCTATTAGATATCGTTAACCGTTTTGAAATCGGTTGCGTCTTTCAGCTGATATTTATATTTGAAAGGGAATAAAAATTGTGGGTGGCCCACTTCAATTGCGGACCTGTTTATTTTGTAATTATTGCGGTTTGGAACATAGGAACATACCTACCTATTTGTTTGTTATCATTTATATTTTATTCGACAAGATGATCATCACAAGCCACCTGTTACGAAATCCTGTTCAAAAACTCTGGAGTGGACAATCAACCAAAATTTATCTAAAACAGTCATGATGGAGATGATCGAGGAGATGATACAAGATGCAATGTTTCACAGTCGATCTGATCAGCAAAAAAATTGCGTGCTTTTCAAATGAAGTGTCATGTTAGGTGATCTTGGATGATCATAATGCCAAAATGTCATATATTTTCCAAATAATCGAGTGGTGTAGAAAGTACGGCGAGAGGGTAGAACTGGTTCGAATTTCTATGATCTACGCCACTGGAAAAATCACAATTCACAATGAACTCCTTAGAATCCTTCGGTCTGATCGTTCTGAAGTATATTTTCAAGAAAAAAGAACCCTGTTATGTGTTTGATGAAATAGGAGCTAATACGAAAAAACAGTCGCAAGAAATAACATATTTCTAAATATCTCGGAAACGGCTTGGAATTTGGAGAAACACTTCAATAACTTCTGATAGGGCTTCTTTTGAGGAATAATTGCCTTTTCTAATTTTTTACATATTCACAATATTTTTGGAAAAAAATGGAAAAAATTGATTTTTACAAAAACGCCATCATTTCAGTTCAATCAATTTTTTTCGCAAACTTTCTCTTTCGTTTTTTGGATTAAGCAATAACCCACCATAATACAAAAGTAAAAGTCAAAAATTTTGAATAGTTGCAAAAATGAAAAAAAAAATAAAAAAAATGACGTCACAAAAAATTGAAAAATGAAAATCAAAATTTTTCTTGGCTCCCCTTCTAAAAACCTTTTAAATGCTTTTAGGAGTCTACACATCAAATTTTACACTTTTGTCACAATTAGAGCCATTTTTACGTGTACCGCTAGGACTAGAATCCTAATTATGGTTTCCGTTCGTTTTCAGTTTGCGGGAAAAAAGCGGTTTCGGTCTCGTTTCCGGCTCCTATCCCTGCTTCGTGTAAAAATTGAAAAAATTGAGCCAAACTACTCAAACTAATGTTATTTCTTGTAGGGATCCATATCTTATAGTTGGAGTGTATAATAATAAAAGCAGGGTTGTCTCGAGGGTTGTATTGTCTTCTCCAACAGTAAAACTTCTTCTTCTTCAGTTTCGGCTTTAAATCAGTACATAGCCATTATCAAAAGTAAGTGCAAAAATAGAAAATGAATGAAAAATAAAATTACACTTAGTTTTGATAATGGCTACGTACTGAATTGAAGCCGAAACTGCAGTAAAGAAGAAGTTTTACTGTTGGAGAAGACAACACAACTCTCCTTCTATTATTATACACTCCAACTATAAGATATGGATCCCTACAAAAAATAACACTAGTTTGTCTCAATTTTTTTAATTTTTTACACAAGGCACGGATAGGAACCGGAAAAGGAGAAGTTTTACTGTTGGAGAAGACAATAGACCTTTTTATTGAACTAGTGTTAGGGTAGGGTTGAGAAATAACCCTGAGTCCATTATGTTTTTCTTTAATATTGCCTCAAAAGAGAAGGTAATATTTTGCGAGGACTCGTCCAAAAAATTCATGTTTTAAAGTTTGGTATTCCTGCGAAAAACCTGAGATATGGCACAGAGCATTATAAAATAGCCCGCTTCGGCCGTTTCCACTTACAAAAAGTCTTTAACAGTAGGTATTGAGACACTTGAGAGTCTTGAGACTGAGAACCAATTTTATAGGGCACTTGAGACCAAAATGTAAAAAGCAAACTATCTGACTTTTGACAGTGGCTTTTTACGTAGTTCTGACAGCGACTTTTGACGTAATTTTGACAGTGACTTTTGACTTTTTTTTCCGACAGTGACTTTTTGCAGTATTTTTGAAAGTGACTTTTTGGACGTACCTACTTTTTGAAAGTGACTTCTGACATACTTTTGACCGAGCTTTTGACACTGACATTTGTTGCTCTTACTCGGCCATACAGTGACTTTCTGCAACCATTATGGTTTAGGACAGCTGTGTGTAGGAAAAAAATAGACAGTTAAGTACAGGTAATTATTTATTAATTAAATACAACATTCAAGCATCAGCGATAGAGCTGTACAACGAGGGACATCTAGTATAACCGATTTTAAAGACTTAAAAGTTATATGGTAGATGATATCCACTGTATTATTATCTATTTATAAGAAAGTATGATGTGAATCAGATAACAATAGTTCTTATCAATACCAGATCTCTTTATCACTGACACAGTTTTCTGTGGACATAGGGGTACGAATTATCTTCTACGAATTTGTCTCGTTGAGAATTACCGAGTTATAGCATAAATATTTACCCAAGAAATCTTCAGTTTTGGAAGGTACCATTTTCTCAGTTTTCAATATTTATATCACAGGGGGGTGACTGATATATCGTATCAAATCAAAGATGATCCGTGATTTAGATTTTTTTTCCGCCACAAAATGACTGCCAAATGCGGATTGGAATGAGGAGTGACAACCAATGACATCAAAAATGAGAACAATGGCAACCAGTCAATGTCAACAATGTCACCGCAATCAAATTTAAGATACAGCATACATTTATTCAAGAATCACAACTACACTGAGGTACAAAACAATACTCAACATTAAAAACAAAAAATCGAGAGGAAGCAAGTTGATCTTTTTTTGTTAATAGCTCAACGACCTCACGTTAGATGGTCTCAATAGCAATTAGCATCCATAGCTTGAATCACAGAAACAAATCTTTGCGGCATCATGCTCGAAATATCTTTTGTTCTTCCCTGCTCTTTGCTCTTTGTTAATTAATGGGAATTCAAAAGATATTGCACTACTTAGTATAATTGTCGAACTGATGCATAATTCTATTTGAAAGAGTTCAGTCTGGATATACTTATTTACTCGACACTCGATGCTCTATTTCACTTAGAAAAAAAACTTCACACAACTATTGATTCCCTACTTTTGGTAGGTAGCAAAATAATTGCTTAGAGCCATATTTTGTATTCCCATCATTATCTCTGCTTGAAATAACTGGGTTTGCATTTTATTTCTTTTGAAAAATTGATCCTGTGTTTGATACGGTACCGAACTAAAATTTGAAACCACCTTTGTGCCATCGCGCCATCGGGCATGAAGTGCCACAATACATACTTTACACCACCGCACCCTCGGCTCCGCACAGAGGCAATAATTTGACAAAATAATCTGTTCGCATACTGGACATGAGATTGACGCCTCCACCAAAACCTTCCTAATGGCGTTTTGGTGGAGGCATGGAGGTTTCCCGGTCAAAGCGCTGCAGTCCTTTTGTGGGATTCAAACTTTTCTAAATTATAAGACGCATCAATCTGTTTGAGAGTGTTGAAAAATTACACGTGAACATGTGTGAACTGTGCGAAGTGGTGCGTTTAACATTCCACTTCCAGGCTATTTTTTATGGCCCGACCCAAGAGTACACAGTCCCTTCATACGAAGGGTAGTCGCGCAGCAGAGGCCACCCCAGGCAGAGGCCATCCCAGGCAGAGGCCTCGCGGAATGGAGTATTATACTAAAAAAAATTTTCGATTGAAATGGAAACTAGATTGAAAAATAATTGACCCGTGTTTTTTTATTTAGTCAAAAGTCGTATCGTTTGGGCGCAATAAATAAATAACATCAACTAGTTCTGACGTCACAGCGAGTCGCCGCCTATACTGCCTGTGTAAATGACGTCAGAAATAGGCAGAATATAGGATTTTCGTTCATTTATTGTGGCCAAACGATACGATTTATGGCAAAATAAAAAAATACGGGTCAGCTTTTTTTCAATATAGTTTCCGATTCCATCGAAAACAAAATATTTTTCCGAAAGTATAATACTCTATTATAGATTCTTTCCGCGGAAGACTTTCTGCCGATGAGATGAGTGTGGTGTTGATATGTGATGATAGTGTGATTAAATGATTATGATTTAGTGTTGTGATTTGAGCTGGACTGACTAGGCATCTTTCGGGAAATTCTATTCTATTTGGGTAAGTTTATATTTCCTATTGGGAATGATCAATGATAATTATTACATGAACTTCTTTATGTAACTACTGTTTATGTGCGGTGTCTCTTTTTGACAATAGTTAATATAATCAAAGATCCATGAGCGATGCGAGACAGGGTGTTTGCAAACTTGGGGAAGAAAATTGAACAGCAGGTAGGGAAATGCCCCAAAAGTGCCAGAAAAATGTTGAAAAAAATTGATGATTTTTATTTTTGGAAATATGGAGGGTCGAAAAGTGACCCTTCGACCTCTTCTATTTTTTCATTATGTTGAAAGAATTCAGTGAACTCTTTTCATCAGATCAAAAAGCAAATTTTCTCAACTTTTGAATGTGTTCCGTAATTTGGTTTAGTGTACAGGGTGAGTCATAAATCCCAAAAATCTATTTTATCTCGAAAATACTCGTGAACAGTTCTAGAGGTTATAGAGCTAATGTAGAACAACAAATGACAAAAATAAACTGCTCCACAATGAAGTTGTCGCCACGAAAAAATGGCTTGACTTTGACGGCCAATAACTTCTGAGTGCCGAAAGTGATTTTCGTTTTGTTTGTTGCGTTAACATTCATACAGGGTGATAAGTGAAAAGGTGAAAAATAACGACAACTTCATCGAACCTCCGATTGCAAGAATTTTTTTTTTCAAATTCCAATGTGAAAATAATGAAGTGTGATGTCTCGAAACTGTTTAGGAATTATCGAGATTGGAGGTCTCCTAAATTTTAATATGGAATTATATTTTCGTGGAAGGGGGAGCCTCCTGGAAGTTTACTTGTTGTGCTTGTGCTATGCCTGGGTTTTACCCCTGATTGCGTTTTTCTGGTGATATCGTGCTACAAAGATGATCGAAAATGTGTGTTGCTACAGTAATGCTGAAAACCTATATTTATGCCATTGATCATACTGACACGTCAAGGCACTCCAACAATGCCAAGACCTGTGTTTCCAGCGTTACTGTAGCAACACATTTTTGATCATTCTGGTAGGACGGTATCACCAAAAAAAAACGCAATCAGGAGTAAAGCTCAGGCATAGCACAAGCACAACAAGTAAACACTAAACTTCCAGGGGGCTCCTTCTTCCACGGAAAATGAAGTTCTACCATATCCAGGGGGTTTAGATTTGCAAAAAGCATGTTCCCCATCTGAAATATTGATGGAACTCAACGTTCCAAAACCAGACAGTGACTAGCTTTTCAAAAAGTTTCCCCTGCCTGGCCCCACACCAAATTTTTGGGTTGGTTTTAAATTCAAGTTATCCGGAACGGTTGTAGGAGCAATCGTGCTCAATGTCAACCACTCATTCATTGGAAATGATTCAATCTTGCAAGAAAATAGAGCAAATCTGTTACATTCTATATAAAAATTCATATCTTTTGTGTAAAACCTCCAATCTTGGTAATTCCAAAACCGTTCCAAGACAAAGCATTACACTTCATGATTTTCACTTTAGAATTTGAAAAAAAAATCTGCAAATGAGGGTTCAGTTTTTCACCTTTTTACATATCACCCTGTATAAATGTTACTGCAGTTTCTTGATATTCACAATTATAAGCTTTGTTGGAGATAGATTGGACTAGTTACGCAACAAACAGAATGGAAATCACTTCCGGCAATCAAAAGCTATTGGCCGTCAAAGTCAAACCATTTTTTTGGTGGCGACAACTTTATTGTGGAGCAGTTTAGTTTCCATATGAAATTTTCTGCATGCATTTTTGAAGACAACAGGATTTTCAAGATCTGCGATTCACCTTGTATAGTGAATAAATCAGAAGACACATTCAAAGGTTCAAAGAAAGCATTGCTTTTTGGTCTATTGAAAAGAGTTTACTTAAATCTTTCAAAATAACAAAAATAGAGGGGTCACCTATTGACCCTCCATATTTTCAAAAATAAAAGCCCTTATTTTGTGACCCGATAGTAGGCTGGAAAATCACTTATTTCTGTCTAATCGGCAATCGGCTAAAAAATTGTCGGCCAGTGCCAGTAGCCCAGAAGCTTAGCGAAACACATTACCAACGAGCCTGGGGATCCGGCCGGCCGGCAGCATTACATTTTTCTGAGCAAAAATTATACTGACATCGAAATATTATTGTACCTGTAAACGAAATAATAAAGTGTTCAAACTCCCATAACCCAGAAGAGGGTTGAGAAGAAGAAAAACAATTTATTATTCATTTATTTAAAAAAAAGTATCATTCAGCATTTCCCATACCTGTGAAAGATGATGCAAAAAGATGTCAAGTGAGCCTGGATGTTTCGAAAAAAAGCCCATTTTCCATGTATAGAAAAAATATCTTCGACAGAATTTGAATTTGTAAGTGTATCATGGCCATTTTGTAAGCGAAAGGTGGGAGGAAGTAGGGAGTAATTCTCCACAGCAAAAATATCCGCAATGAACGAATGAAAATTATAAATTAAAATCACTTATTAAAAGTGAAGAATCAGTCAGAAGGTGGGATAGTGGCAGGGTGATTTAGTTATGTGCCATTTCGTGGAATTTCGCACCCGCCTCAGTCTGTTCATCTTGGTGTAGGTATAAATAAGTATGTCGCTTATTGGCTCGACCCTTGGCCCGCTTGGCCGTCACCAAACCCTTCTCAACGTCGTGACGATGACGGTGTGATGGCGACGACTACAGTCAGGTTATTCTTTTTTATCATTTTTCAAACCAAAATGGAAGTGACAAAAACTCAAAGAAAAACAAAAATAAAACCAAAATGTAACCGAAATAAAACTGGCATTGAACAATCGATGAATTTGGGTTTTAGCTCCGGTTTTCTTAAATCTTCAATCCTAATTTCGGTTTCGGTTCGTTCTCGTTTGAAGGAAAATGAGCGGTTTCCGTTTCAGTTTCCTTTCCATCTCTGCTTCGTGCAAAAATTCACAAATTTCACCCAAACCAATAATACTCGGATGGAGAAATGACCAAAAATCTAAAAACTCACCACTGAATTCTGCAATTAACGGATCCATCACTCGATTGCTAGTGTCCACTCAACTCTTTCAAACCGGATACAAAGTTATGGGTAGATTGGAACACGAAGCTGATAATTATAATTTACCGCAATGTTCCGCAGCGATTATCTCAAAAATCATAAACAATCATAACGAAGAGAAAAATTTAGGGTAATTCGACTTTTATACGAGATGTGTGTATAGCAAGAGAATAAGAGAAATGACTGAAAGTTTCCAGGGTTTTTGTTTTTCTTCTTTGAGATTGTCTCAGGAGATAATGTAATTTTGTTCAGTGCAATCATTTAATAAATTCAAGTTTTAAGTTTGTTATCTTATACTCAAAATCCGTGATTGAGATTATTTTTCCGGCCACAAGGTGACTGCCAAATGCGGATTGAAATGTGTGGGGTTGTAGGGAGAACCGAACTGCCAATGACAACACAGTGGCATGAGAATGACAACCAATCATTGTCAATGCATCCCCCATTTGGCAGCCATTTTGTGAAAGGAAAAATTATTTTAAGAGATATTTATACTGTTGAAGATTCGTCATACGTTAATCCAAGAATTACAAGTTTATACTAGGGTAATAGCGAGTATTGAAACTTCTAGCTTGATTCACAGCCACCAATCCTCCAAGCATGCTCAAAATATAATTTGTTCTCCTCTGCTTTTGGTTTTTTACTGGAAATCCGTGAGCAATTGCATTGCGGTAGTCGAATTGATGATTAGTTCTTTTTGAAAGAGTTCAATCTGGATGTGATATCCGAAGAGTCACATCGTTCTATTCAAGGTTCTACCTCAGTTCATCAAAAATTTAAGTAAAAAAAACCACTGATTCCTATACTGTGACGCGAGGAGTATCCATACTTTACGCCACCCGGAACTCCGGCCTTCGCACTGAAGCAATCCGTTCGCATACTGGACTTTCAAATCTTGGATTTGGATCAGAACTTGAAATCTTTTATCAACATTGGCGCCTCCACCAAAACATGCCTGATGACGATAGAGGTTACTGGTCAAATCGCCATATTATGGTCCGTTTGTGCATGCGATACAAACTTTTCTAGAATGTAAGATGCATTATTTTGTATGAGATTTTTAAAAATTACACGTGAACATAGCATGTACGAAACTGTGCGAACTGGTGTATTCAACATTTCACTTCAAGGCTGTTTTTTATGACCCGACCCAAGAGCACGCAGCCCCTTCTTGCGAAGGGTGGTCAGTCGCGTAGGAGAGGCGTCGTGGAATTGTAGCTACTTTCCGCGAAAGATCTTGTACCGACAAGCTGTGTAGTGTGTGATGATAGTGTGATTAGTGTGCTAATTTGGACTGAACAATGCATCTCTTTGCAAATTCTACATCCATTGGGGTAAGTTTTCAATGAGCATAATCATATTATATTATGTATATTTTTTATGTAACTCCTGTTTATGTGCGATGTCTTTTTGGCAATTGCTGATATAATTAGAGAGCCATGAAAGATTCTAGATGCTAGATAGGTGCAAAATAGCTTTGACAAGGACGAGAAAAAACTCGAAAGATCTCGTTCCGTTGAATTTATATAATAATAATAATAATAATAAAGGCCTTTATTTATAGGGCGAAGTTTAGCCAGAGCTATTCCACTCAACCCCAAAACTAAAAAAAATATAAACAATTCAATAACAAAGAATGAACAGTACGTAACACCAATTAATAAATTACAAATATAAAACAAATATGCAATTAAATAAAATAAAAAACTACTACTCAAAATAAGTATAACAAAAAACAGATATTCAATGCAAGTTAATGCAAGAAAGCGACTTCAAACGTTATACTGATTGGACGGAGAAGAAATGTGACCTGAGTGTTTTTTGACAAGTTTGACTAGACACTGACTTGAGATTCTCTGGTAGTGAGTTATAAATGCAGCAAGCATTATACGAGAATGATCTTCGAAAAACGGACGTACGATGTCTGGGAGTCGCTAGCAACTTGGAGTACCGCATATTTCGATCGTGCTGATCGTGCCTGTATTGAAGTTTTTCGCGGAGGTGTACAGGTTTCGATGTGACAAGCAAGCGGTTTACAAAAACAGACATAGCATATCTGAACATATCCTCCACCCTCAGCCAACCAAGCTCGTGAATAGTGCGTTCTCCTGACCCGACGGCGCAGATGCAACATGGACGCAACTGTCGCTATTTAGTGCAAAATTTGAAACATCCAGACAAATATCGACTTTTCTATGGAATACCAGGCTATTTCATGACTAAGTCTCCAGATAGATACAAAAAAGTTACTAAAAATGTGAAGAAGAACCAGTCGCAAGCCAAATTTCTATTTTGTATAGTTCTTTTTTACAAAATAATAAAAATATTTGAAGTTCCTTGCTTACTTCGCAAATAATCCACAGTCTGTTAATCGCGATGTTGTCAGATTTGGCATGGCCGCCGTTACCAATAATACGTTATATTACATATACTGTCACCTCAAATGGTCACTATAAAATCAATTTGTTTTGCAAGATGTTTCCTTGCGCTCTTCTAGTTAGGGAATCTGACACCATACTGAATGAAAGTTCAAAATTGGGAAATTATTATATCGAAGTAATTGAAATTTATATTTCTTGTTCACTTGGCAACCCCGAATACGGCTTCTGCCTAGCTGCCTAGCTTCTGGGCCGGATAGTCTTATGCAATCCGCAGTACATTCATGTAGCAAGGATTGCCTGAAACGTACCATATGAGAGTGGCTCTAGCGGCTCGCCTACCTTCGGCCCCAGAGGCTTTCAGTTAGAGGAGACTCGGAGAGGGCCCTGACCAAAACTTCCACGCCACGTGTTCGCGGAAACGGAATAAAATTAAACCTTTTTCTTCATCGTATCGACTTCTACACTTGTCATGACGCAGTGTTTATTTCCATTCTTTCTTGTAAGAACCGAAAGCGTGCCTTCCTATTCCACCTTCAAAATGATTGTTTTTTATGTTTAAAAGATTGAAATAACATCAGTCTCACAACTCACAAACAGTGAGCATCAATAGTTGAAAATTTCACTTACACAAACGATTATTGATAGTTTTTCTGATCATGTTACGTGTTAACAGACGCTATTTGTCTGGAAGTTTCATATCAAGCGCCTAATTCTACGCGCATGGGCCCGGATAACACGTAAGATACACAGTCCTATTCGCAGTGAAACTCTATCATACTTGCGCAGCCCGTAAACAAATCTACAGCAGGTATTTTGTATCTTTTGTAGACGATATTTAGACAAAACATCTAAACATGGGTAATACACAACAATACAGTAGTTAATAATCGGGAAAATTAACGATTCACAAAGTTTCTTCCTAAGTTTAAAATTCAATATCGAAAAGTTAGTGTATAGGATTTTCAATACTGCAAAAGACTTCCTAACAATCATATTAACGTAATTTTTGAATCTTAGGGAAGTGTCAAATATGATTCCAAGATTTCTCGCTTCCTCAACGAACGTAATACGTTGATCGTAGATAAGTAGGCTGTTCAAGTGAGGACTCACTTCACACGCGATATTCTTTGGAGCAAATAGAAGGGACACAGTCTTTGCTACATTTAGTTTGAGCCCTTGAGCCGATGAATAGTTTTCAACCGATTTTAGGTCCGTATTAAGTGCGGCCATAGCTGCTGTGACGTTCTTGGGGTGAAAGGAATAGTAAAGTTGGGTGTCATCAGCATACATTTGGATGCTTGCCTTATTTACATGTGTTTTGAGATCTGCTGTGAACAATGAAAAAAGCGAAGGGCCCAGATTTGTACCATGAAATACACCAGAGGTAACAGGCTTCGGAAAAGAATAGTTTTGGCCGAGACGCACTAACTGCAGGCGATCGCTCAAGTAGCTTGCGAAAAAATTTCTCGAGTGTTCATCAAAACCATAATAGTGCAATTTGGCGCAGAGAAGGGAATGATCTATGGTGTCGAAAGCTTTTGAAAAATCGAGGAGCACCATTGCAGTTGCATAGCCTTTATCGTAAGACCTTAAAATGTCATCCGTCACCCTAGTCAAAGCGCTCGCAGTGCTGTGGTTCTCGCGAAAGCCGGCTTGTTCAGCTGGAATGATTTTGTTGTCGATCAAGTAACTGCAGAGTTGTGGTTGTGAAATTTTTTCCAGGATCTTTGAGAAAACGGGAAGGATGCTGATTGGTCTAAGATCATTCGGGCAGTTTGGAGCTTTGGTCTTCGGTAAGGGGACAACTATTGCTGTTTTCCATTCTTGAGGGAAGTAACCAATCTCAATACAGCAATTCATAAGATGTGTCAGGTGTTCAACAATTACAGGGCAACAAAGCTTTAACATTTGTGGAGATATACCATCTATACCCGGTGAGGCGAACTTCAAACTGCTTACAATGTTACGAATCTGATCAACAGATGGTAAACGAATAGAGAATGAGTTGTTATCATTATGTTTGTGTGAAAGAAAATAAGCAGTTGCGGCAGTGCAACTATCGGGAGTAGAAAAAACGCTAGAAAAATGATCATTAATGACATTTGGATCATTTAGGCTGGCTGGAATGTGGGATGAACTCGCCTTGATAACACTTAGTCTCCTCAACGATTTCCAAAACTCACGCTTGTCAATATTTTGGTACTGCTTAGACAAATATACAGATTTCTCACGTCGGATAGCCGAGAGGGTCAAGTTTCTGAGTTGGGTGTAGGAAAGCCAATCTGTAGCTGATTTAGATTTTTTGAAACGAGACAAAGCTTTATCGCGTTCTGACATCATTTGTCGAACCGTTGAGGTCAACCATGGCTGGAAAGGTTTGGTGATTTTCTTTGTAACAAAGGGTGCATGGATGTCAAACAAACTCAAAACGTAAGCTGTGATAAAATTAATCTTGTCGCGAATATCCGGCATGTAGTAAATTTCGTCCCAAGGAATTGCATTTAAATCTTTCCTAAAGGATTCATGTGAAAAGTGTTTAAAAGAGCGATAAGTTATGACAACCGGACTAATCTTCGGAACCCGTATGCTTAACTCACAATATATCATCTTATGGTCCGAGATATGACCAACGTCAAAAGTACATGCTGACTGCACCATATTAGGGTTATTAAAGAAGATGACGTCGAGTAATTTTTGACTAGTTGCAGTATCGCGAGTAGATTCGGATATCAATTGAGCAAAATTATACGATGCAAAACAATCATGTAATGGATTGCTGTGAAGCATATCAACATTCATATCACCCAAAATCATTATATTGTCATATTGAGGAGTTATGTACGATAATAGGTTATCAAAAAATTCAACGCAAGCACCTAATTTACCCGATGGGACACGGTATACAGACCCAACCAATAGTGTGATACGCCCAAATTTTATTTCCACCCACAAGTGTTCGACCCCATCAACCGGTTCAAAATCAGAAAGGACAGTCGCTACCCTCAAATCACTTCTCACATAAATTCCCACACCTCCACCTCTCGCAGGCCTGTCGTATCGAAACATTTGATACCCCACAATACCAACGGATTCTGACGGTACTATCCCAGACAACCACGTCTCAGACACGCATACTATGTCAAAGTGATTGTCAATTACACTACCAGAGAACTCAGAGAACCCCGTAAACAACGATCTAACATTCAGATGAGCGATTCTCAGATTACTGACGTCTGGACACCGCCCCCTCGCATCACTTACATTCCTGCCGTCGGTATTTAAGATCTGGTCTTGACATAGGTTGGACTTCTGATTCTTATTGGTTTCAGTCATTTTTAGCATAATCAATCTGTTGTCTAACTTGCTCCATTTTTTTCAGATACATTGGGCAATTTCGATCTCGGGCTGAATGTTGACGCTCTGTGATCCTAGACCTCTGGCAGTTGATGCAATTAAGATCAATTGCTGGACATGTCGAGGCAGAATGTTGTTTGCCACACTTGTAACAAGTTTCTTCTTTTTGGCCACAGTGCTTACTAACGTGCCCGAAGGCGCAGCAGTTAAAACACATGGGAAAGTTGATAACTTCTTTCACAAACGTCGCGGTTAGATTTATAAAAATTTGTTCCTTTTTGAGAAGATACTTGGCCAAATTTACGTCTGTTTCCACCAACCAGTTCTCTTTAAAGGGATTTCGACATTGAGCCTTATGAACCACTTTGGTATTCTTCTTGACGTGTTCAAAGTCGGAATTACTTTTTATGTCTTCGTTCTGTGCGAATACATCGGTAATCATCTCTTCGTCTGAGGTGGTTTTATCTAAACCGCATAACTGTATCGTCGGTCTTCTTATAATTTTGTCTTGCGTTTGAATACCATCCGTCCTGCTGCTTAAAAAGGATTGTATCTTTTCTTTTTGTTCTTTATTTTGTGTGACGATCAACAGTTTGTCCTTTGATAAGGTGATTACGTTTTTGAACCCTCCGTTGATTTCTTTCGGATCGATACTTTTTGACATAATTTTCCATTTATCCTTCACATCTTCACCGTCTGTCGCTTTAATGATTAGTTCGTTGTCTCTATTTAAAGCAGTTTGTGGGGGAGTTTTCCATTGTTCGTTGGTTTTTGTTGTCTGCCTTTTTTCAGGAATTTCGCCATATGTTTTTGTCACATTTGCATATGTTTTCTTTTCTTGCCGGGGTAAGGGTAGGTCGTCTGCAGCTACTCCGTCAACACTTTTTTTCAGCTGTCGTTTTTCTGCGACCTCAATTTTGTTCTTCCATAATTGCCTTTCCAGATTATTTTGATATTGTAGTATTTGTACAATATTAGAGTAAATTGTATCAGTTGCTTGCCCTACAGCTTTTTGGTGTTGTCTATTGAATCTTAGATTTCCATTGCTTTCATCAGTTGTTGCTGTCTTTATAGTTTTCAGTGAATGAATGATTTCTTTAATGAGATCGTCATTTCCAATATCCGTGTTGTATTCTTCCTCCGTTTCTTCTGCTGCGGACTCATCTTGTACTGATTCGTCGTTTCCCAGTTCTTCTAACGTCGAATTAATTTTCTCAATGTCCCTTAGGTCGAGGCTGGATCGGGAACGGACGTTCGGTTTAAATTTCTTAGATTGTCCTGTTTCTAACGTATCATCTTCTGGAGGGCTTCTTCGTGGCTTGCGCTGATGTTTTTCCATTTATATCAGATGGGACAATATAAGATAATGAGCGACCGTCCAATGTCGCACAGACGCCCGTGGTCTGTACTGGATGGAACCGGCACGCCCAAGTCAAGTAGGGAATGTTAATATGCGCTCGGGAGGTTAGGTGTCTGATAAGAAGCGTGCCGATAATATTTGTAAACAAATTCGACGAGTGCTCACGCTACCTCCTTCCTCATTTACAGATGTCTTCCTGGTGGTTTCAATTATGTGCAGTTGGAGATCATCCAGTTTTCGTCTTAGCTTGAATCCTGCAATTTTCCAGCAAGTTTTAACACAACACAGATCGAAAGTTAACAGCGTACACTTTGAAACAATTGTTCGGCACGGATGCGTAATATGAATTGCGCAATTCAATTTGTAGGAGTCATTGATATGGGAAAGCTCGATTGGGCCTACGCCGTTAATTATATCGAAATATTCGAAATTGATCAAAAGTTGCTACAAACGGCAGACCAAAGTGCAGTTTGTGAAATTATTTTGCCCTATATGGATAGAAGATGCAACATTCTTGTAGAGCAGCCTTCAATTCATTTTCTCAGGGAACCCCATTTTATAGGCGTTTAGTTTTTCCACTTTGCTTCATCAGCCCTTCAGAAGTTTTCAGGTCATTTCTCAAACAAAATGCGTTGATCGACACGAGTTCAAGAAATTGCACAACATAGCAATAAACTTGATTTTTTGAAGTATCAAGTTTGGATTTTTGTCTGTTACTGTTTAAACTTTCTGGGGTATTTTCAATTTTGGGAACGTTTGAAGGTATATAACTTGAGTTTTTCAACAAGCACTGGCTAAATTTTGTTAGGTGCTTGATTGTGAATGTTTGTTTCGAGTCAATTATGATTCTCATGCCTCTTTACCTAAAGATTTAGCTTCAATATGAGCCGCAAATTTTTAAAATCAGTCTACGAGGAAAATAGTTATCCATGCAAAACCAAAAAGATGATTTCTTTGTACTCACCCTGTAAATAAAGGAGATAAGCAGAAAATTCAAACACCACCCTGTACTTTAAGGCCAACCTTGTCTTCTTTGTGGTAAAAATTCAATAGAAATTTTTTTTTTCGAACGGGAGCTTCTTGACGATTCAGAAATTTTACACTTCTTATTGAACACCCTGTACAAAATTTATGTGAATCATCTAGTGTTTTGCAAAACAACAAGCTGATAGCCAAAGAATGAAGTCAACGGACACTTCAAACAGAATACAAATTCACTGTAGTAATCCAAATTTACATCAAATTGAAAAAAAAGCAAAAATTTTTGGAACGACGTATTGATTTGTGCGTAGTTTATATTATGACGTAAATCAAAGTGTTTTATTTGGTTTCTGTTTTCTCTTCAAGTTGTGTTTCATGCCAATTGTATTTATTCTAAAGAGAATTATCAACCTCCTTCTTGACATCCAATCTCTACCTATAGCATCATAAAGTTCGAGATTACTCTCGAAAGCCATGCGGATGGCTCAAAGTTATGAATTTTGACATGAAAATGATTTCCCACTCCCAATGTTGGGGTGACAATTTTCCAATTTTTCTTGGTTAGATTGGCTGAACTTTGACGGCCCCGTGGCGCAGGTGGTTGGGTGGCTGCCTGTGGCCATGAAGGCTCCGGGTTCGATTCCCGTAAATGTCTGGCTGTTTGTGTTGTCCAATTTGCAATTTTTTTGAGTATGTAAACTTGATAATAAAGGGCAAAAACTCCTATGGCCAGTGGTGCAGGCCGATAAGGAGGAGAACATTTATTATTCATTATTTATCATTTGGCTGAACTTTTAGTATTGTGTACTTTTATAGTTCTGCTGAACAAAAAGTTCCAATGCCAAAATTGATTCCTATCAGTGATGGATCAACCAATAGGCTAAGTAGGCTGCAGCCTAGGGCGCCTCGATAAGAAGGGGCGCCGACCGAGGCAAAATTGGAGAAAAGCATGAATTCACGAAAAATGTTGTAGTTTCATGTTCCATATTGTTGCAATAATTTTAGGCCAGCTGGAAAAGTTGGAAAGGTACTTTCCGGCATTCACTCTCAAGTGAAGAAATGCTTTGGGAAAAAATGAATCAAAATGCTGGCAACTAATAAATTATGAATGAAATAATTAATCTCATTATAGGGTGACTACCTACGCACTTTTGCTTATGAAAAACTGGTAACTGTACTCGAAAGTGAACCGTGACAGTAACACCGGCCTCACGGCGCCGGCGTTGGCGTGAGACACCGGGAAAAAGGTTGTATTTTCGTATGTAATACACCGATAGGTGAGGTGTATTATCGCTACATCGAGAATTTTCACGAGGGGATCCGAGTAAAAATTGAGATGTAAGCGATAATATATCGAACCTAGAGGTGTATTTGTTGAGACAATTAACCGAACAACACTGAAAATCTTCATAAAAAAGTGAAAACTATTTGAATGTTTGAGGTTGGTTATTCTGGAGGGGTGTTTTCTCCAATGATCTTGGTGGCAATACACTTGAACGGCCTACTATTTTGAGGAGTAAGGTGAATTGTCGTTTATAGCTCAAGCGCCGAAGCGAATGAATGTCACCCACCATCTTTGAAATAACATAAAATGACTTTTTTCAACGAGACAGACCTCTACCAATGTATAGAAATGGAAAGCACCGGCCCACAAGCTGAAAGGGTCTATTCAGTCACTAGTGGTCATTAGCATTTCATTAGTGTTCAACACTTCACATACCTACTTACAGTGTGCTACTCTATGATTATATTGTTTTTTTTTTTGTTTTTAAACAGCCTATAAAGGCCCTAGCAGGATAAGGGGCCGAAAAGTGCCCCCGCTCGGATTCAACTGAAATTCACATCACACGTCCTACTTGGTACTAGAATACATCATACCAAATATTAGCCCGATATCTCCACCAGGGGGACCCCCTCCCGGGAGTATGCAAAAATTCGAAAAAAATTATTTTCTCAAAAATTAGGGAGAGGAAAAACTTGAAAAAAACGTACAGTATACATATTGATAGTGGGCTTCTAAAACACATAAATATATACGATAATTTTAATTTTTTAGTTTTTTCAATTTTTTTCCTCCATGAAGGAATTTTTTGACTAAGATTGTACATACCCTCCAACATTACTACTTATCTGATGTATATAAGAAAAAAATGACAAGTTGCAAGTCTATGCGGAAGACAGTCAAATTTAAAAAAAAACTCATCTTTTCCGCGTTAATTCAGGTGAGGAAAATTGATAAATGTGAGGATGAGTTGAAGGCACTTGAACTATTACCTTCATATTAAAATCTCATGAAGAATGAAATGTGCCATCAATGCCAAGTAGTAATCAAAAAAGTTCAAAACCGCAAATAGCGAACGAATTAAAAAAATTATTTTCAGGAAAAAAAATTGCAGGGCGGAATGACTAAAGGCTCAATTCAAAAACTACTCGATCAAAATAGAAAAGAAAAAAAACGGTGTTTTCACTATAGAACAGCTAAGCTTCGCTGTCTCGACATATTACAGGTTTTTTTTTGAGTTTGCCAGATATAATACCAGCACGAGTTTCTTTCACTTCGATCGAGTAGTTTTTAAATCAAACTATCTTTTTTCCTCCAAAAACGCAAACTACATTTATTCTCGACGTCGGCGTCGCTTGAAGTCTCCGTTTTGAAAAGAGTTCTTCGTCAGTGAGTCTACAAAATTATGTACTGTAGATTGTTTACTGCGCGTTCAAAATATAAATTTCCATTGTTTTTGATGTTATTGTTACGAGCGGCGATCCCGTGCATTCGGGTAAACACGCGATCTTTCTGGATTCTTCCATTCATCATATAGCGGTGTAGATACAATAAGAGCGGTGCTCTGGACGTTTCCAGAAGTATACGCGATGGCTTGGCATCGGGAATCTTTAACGCTCGATCAAGACACATCTGTCCATTTTTGGGAGAGATGCAGACATTCCGGAGCACACGGGAAACACGCGAAAGGTGTGTGATTACTCGGGAGTCGCCTAGAAAATCGTATGCCGGACCACTATGGAAATTGCTGGAGGATGATGGAAAGTTCGGGAACACTATTCAGAGGCCTATATAAGGCATCAACTGTCAGCTCATGGGCAGTATTAAATTGGAATGCGAAGTGGTAGCGAGCGGATGAAAGCGAAGTACCTGCGATATATTTCCAAGTAGATAATTGTTGGCGTGTATTCATTGTAGTACGCAGTAATAAACAGTGTGTGTTTTAAAACGATTGCCTGAATCATATTCGAACACGTACGCGAAATACGTAACATTATTCTACACTGAGAGAAATATTTTGTGATAATAACAAAACATGAGTGTTGATTCAACAAATAACTTATCCTATATCAACCAACACAACTTTTTGTTGCATTAACAAACAACTTTTTGTTGAACTTCAAGTTACATCAGCTACAAACCTTTTGTTGTTTAATGTAAAAAACCATTGCTCAATTTACAAAGTTTATGTAGGCTGTGTAACTTTTGTATCACAAAGTTTCTGTAGAATACACAGAAGAGCTGTTTAATATTCGATCCACTTCAACGGTAATTATTGTTCAACTTACAAAACTATTGTTGTTATTTTCAATCTTATAATGCACAAAATGTTTGTTAAATTCACCGAATTTTGTTAAAAATTATTCATTTCACAATTCGCTTGTTAATTTGACAAATAATTTGTGAAATTCATAATGAATTTTCTTACAATGAATTTGTTGATACTACAACGATTTTGTAAAACCATTTTGTGAATGCCTCGCCAAAACGACAAACATTTTGTTGAAATGACTTATTATTTTTGTCAAAAGCCTAATCGCTCTTTTTTCGATTCTACCAAAGTTTTGTTAATTTAACACATCCAAAGCGTTTACGCTAATAACTACTAATTATTTGTTACTTGTAACAAGCATTCCGTTGAAATGAATTTGCTTTGGCGATTCTCGAATTAGTCCAAAAGTTTGAGTGCACTAAATCTGGTCGGAATTTGACGTGAAACTGTCCACTCTCGGCCTGATTTAGCAACTAAATAATTTAGAGTAATTTAGACCGATTCAAGAATCGCAGCCGTGGACTATTGAATATCGGTGCCTTACTGGTATAAATTTTTCTTGTATCAGGTACCAAAAAGTTCAAGTGGACGATGCGACGGACGATGCGATGTAGAGTCTTTAGTACGTTTAGAGCAGCTCTGTCAAATAAAAACTCTAGCTCATGAGCCCAAGTAGCTTTTTACAGCGGCTGCTAAGAGAAATTAGGCACCTTTATTTTTCCCAAATAATTAATTATGCATAAGTAAAAAACAAAAAGTTTGGGGAAAACAGCCTGCAAATCGAATCAGCTTTCTTCCTTTTTACCTTATAAGTGCAAATATAGAAGTAATTTATCAAAACACTGGTTGTAACAAGGTTACTAGACTCAAGATAGAACTTTTTTTTGCAGAGTTGCTCTGAGCTATATATCACCGGGGGCTTTTGACGGGGTATCAAATTTGAAAATAATTGTCAATCGAAAGTTACAATTTGGCATGCGGCGTTCACAATTTTGGAAAAAAAATAGAAAATAACGCCGAAGTCTCAAACACCAAACACTTCTCAGCTCATGAAACCTCACGGAAAATTGGCACTAATCTTCACTTTTTGGGCACTTTAATGTCCCATTATATCGCCTATTCTATAATTTTGGTAACAAGTAGGTACGACAAAAATTGACTGTAAGTAAGGCACTGATATTCGGCAGTCCCGAGCAAAAGCAAAAATTATTTCAATAGAATGCAATGTCATTAACAAATAATATTTGCTATTGGCCCAAACGTTTCTGTGAGATGATTCCAATCAACAATTTTTTTGGGATTCAACCAGCGCAGCGTCACAATTAAAACTACATTAGTGATCAAATTGAATGACTGTCTGTAGGCCACAAATTTCAAAGCACTTACCTATCTACGCCCTTTAGTTGACTTCAGCTTAGGGGTCGCAAAAAAATACACGAACCACAAATAATTTGATTATACTTACCTACCTACTTAGGTATGTTTGTAAAATTGTACACGATTAAAGCCACGCGCAAAATAAATACCTAATGATAGTGAATAAAAAACCAAAATGCATTGAGAATTCCATAAAATATATTGAGCATAAATTTTGAATAGAAGATAATACACTAGCATAATACTTATGCATAATTACCTGTAAGGTTCACACGAAATATATCAAATGCACTAACATAATGTAGGTACTACACACACAAATACACATAATCATGAATCTTTTTGGAAGTTTTATGACTTGGTCTTTTTCTTCTCTTCCACCTTTTTTTTTTGGTCGGCACAATCATTGCGTGAAGCAGCCACACAATTGCCAAATGTTTCCCATCTGTAACAAATATTGTAAACTTCAATTATTGAAGAAACAGTGATGGAATAGCTCACCTTCTGGAATATTTCGACCCTCCTGTACAAGTCAGGCCAAGATCTTATTGCCCTTGGGATCTCTAAGTTTTTTCTGCAAGATTGGAATGATCTGAGCCAAAAAAAAATCCATCTTCCATCTTCTGAGCCAATACACTACTCTTTTGACTGGCTGTATATTCTCAAAGTCGATGTCAATCTATAAATAATAGTAATCAATCAGCTACAAAAAATGCTGCAATATATTTTGTTAATTTATAGGTACTTGAAATAACCACTTACCAAAACATGGGTGTTGGAATGCCTGTATGCCAGCCATTTACCTACTACAATACACAATACCTAGGTATTACAAAAGTGAAGCTTGTCAAACCACCACCACAAAAGTGTTCAAAATACCTACTATAATTATTACATTTTTTTTCGTAAAAAATGCCACCTCTGCGCACAATTTTGAAGATATAGAGGTACCTCCACCTGAATGGAACAAGTGTCAAGACCTTTTTAACGAAGGTGGTTTGATAAGTGTGTACTTATCCTACTGATTTTGCTAATTGCTAAAGAATACCAGCACATGACGGTGGTGATAATACATAGTGAAGGAGAACTTGAGCAAAAGCAGACTTGAGAAATATGGAGTATAGAAGCATATACAACAGCTTTGTTTGATTTCTGATACAAATATTGTATAGGTACTCATTATGTCTTGATAGAACTGAAATTCATAAGCTGATTAAAATTCAACTGACCTTAATGTTCCAAAGTAGGGTTCCAACGATTCTCAATTGAACAATTAACTGTCACTACACCACCAATAACCAAGAGCAGGAAGCAGGCTGGATGCTCGTCTAGTACAATATTAGTTATAATTACATACAAAGATCTACCCTATCTACGAAATTTTGTACATCCAACAAAATTGAGCCGCAACTTCACAAAACAGTCTTTTCATTTACGAAAATCTTGTTAAAACAAGCAAGCGTTACAAAGCCAGTTCACAAATTGACAAACATTTCGTAAAAACGAATTCAGTGAAATTCTATAAATATTTTGGCGAATTGACAAAATGTTTGTGGAAATGCATTTCCTTGTAGCTTTTACAGAATGTTTGTTGAAATTTTTTTGTCGATAGTACAAAGTTGAGAGTCTATAAATATTCCGTAGAAATGACAGAAAGTTTTGTCAAAATAAAATAAAGAGATTGTATAAACATTCTGTGGATTCCACAAAAGTGGCGGTCGAAAATTGTAAAATTTAATTTTTGAGAAACAACAAAGCTTATTTTGTCAAAATTTACAAAAATCGGGTATATTTTGTAGGAATGACAAAAGCGTTTGTCGAAATACAGTTAAGAGGTAGTACAAACATTTTGTAGATTCTACGAAATAGCAGTCGAACCTTTTTTTGAGAAACAACGAAAGTTATTTTGTCAATGGTACTAAATTATTTGTTGAAGTATTTAAAATATTAGAAAAGCTACAAAAGTTGTGTTGAGCTACAAAGAATATCATTTTGAGAAACGACAAACTTGGTTTTGTTTATGTGACAAACTTTTGTTACCGATCAATAATTCAATTTATTCAGATTTTGTAATAATTGACACATTTTTAGTTGATATCCTGGACATTATGTTATTATGACCAAAAACTATGTTATATTAACAAAATTCATTTTTGTTACAATAACAAAACCAGTTTTGTTAATGTTGCCAAGAAATTTCTTTCAGTGTAGATCACGTCTTTGCAGAAAAATTTATTACAATTGAAGCATTTCCTCTTTATTGAAAATATTGATTTGAAGGCTTGATTTTTGCTCCAAAAAGTCATTTTACTGAAAATAAAAAGTGAACGAGACATAGGTTTTTTTTGAGGAGGAAGAGATAGCTTGATTTGAAGACTACTCAATCGAAGTGAAAGAAATGCATGCTGACATTATTCTTTGGCAAAATCGAGAAAAAAACCTTCAATATACCGAGACACTGACAGCTTAGCTGTGCTGATGATGAAAACACCCGGGGTTTTGCTCACTTTGATCGAGTAGGTTTTAAATTAAGCCCTAAGTCATTCTTTCCTGCAATTCTTTTCCCTGAAAATAATGGTATATTATTCAACAAGCAGGTAATAATTGCTTCTTACTCATGAGGATGCAGTTTGCCGACACGAGCCTTGGCGAGTGTCGTAAAGCATCCTAATGAGCAATAGCCATTACCCGCGAGTAGAATACTATGCTTTATCCAGTCTTATTGAAAAATGCAGGCATGTATGCGCGTGTTAATGCGTGCATTATTCAATGGGATTGGATAAAATATTTATTTCGTTCATTTTTTTGCGGTTATGACCTTTTTTGATTACTATTTGGCATTGATGGCACATTTCACTCTTCATGAGATTATAATATAAAGGTAATAGTTCAAGTGCCTTCAACTCATCCTCACATTTATCAATTCTCCTCACCTGTGTTTTCTCTCAATATTTTTTCTCTATTTTGTGAGAATTTCTTTTTTTCTGATAAAAACGTGATTTGTTTGTATTTTGTATGATGCCTCCTTATTATCAGTATGCATTAATACACAGTTATTCCTTCCTGCATGTATCTTTTTCTTTCATAAAAATTTCTCAATTTTCTGGCTTTTTACGGTTTTAAGCACTTTTGATTTTTGTTTGACATTGATGGCACATTTCGCTTTTTCATAAGATAATATGAAGGTAATATGATCATTTTAGCGCCATTAACTTATCCTCACATTTATCAATTTTCGTCACCTGAATTAACGCGGAAAAAATGAGTTTTTTCAAAATTTGACTGTCTTCCGCATGGACTTGCAACTTGTCATTTTTTTCTTATAGGGTGTTTCAGGAATGATAGCAAAAAATTCAATGGTGGGTAGGTCTCGTGAAAATATGACGAAAACCTATATACCATTTTGCAAAGTTCGGCCTAATGACGATGATACAGCCCTCCAAAGTTCACTTTTTTCGGATTTCAAAAATTTGTGACTCAGGAACGTTTCGACAAATTTAGCTTCAATTCAGCAAAAGCTGGTTTGTCATAATTATCTATCAACCTACCAAATTTGGGGAAAATCCAACCAGTGGTGTAGGAGTTATGAGGGTCAATAATTTAGAAGCATCCGAAGAAAAGTTGACCTAAGGTGACCCCTCATAACTTCTACGCCACTGATTGGATTCTTCCCAAATTTGGTAGGTTGATAGATAATTATTATATGACAAACCAGCTTATGCTGAATTAGAGCTAAATTTGTCAAAACGTTCCTGAGTTGAAAAATTTTGAAATCCGAAAAAAGTGAACTTTGGAGGGCTGTATTTTTGTCATTAGGCCGAACTTTGTAAAATAGTATATAGGTTTTCGTCATATTTTGACGAGATCTACTCACAGTTAAATTTTTTGCTACCATCCCTGAAACACCCTGTATACATCAGATGAGTAGTAATGTTGGAGGGTATGTACAATCTTGGTCAACAAATTCCTTCATGGGGGAAAAAATAAACAAGCGAATATGCCTCATGGGCATGAGGCTCAGTAGCGCACTTCCTTTTTGGAGGATTAGTGAACGCAAGATGTTAAGTGATTAGGGTTCTACCGTCTTGGGCAAAAAATTGCAATATGGCGGCCAAAATATCGACAGAATCATGAAATTCGGCTTGAAAATCAAAATGATCGTACTAGACAAGGGTAAGTTCCAAGTTTTATGAAAATCGTTCCACTAACAAAAGATTTCAATATGGCGGCCAAGATGGCGGCAGAATTATGAAACTCAGCTTGAAAATAGGAATGATCGTACGAGACAAGCGTAACTCTCAAGTTTCATGAAAATCTTTCCACTTATAAGAGATTTCAATATGGCGGCCAAGATGGTGGGGCAATCATAAAATTTGGCTTGAAAATAAGAATGATCATACTAGACAAGGGTGAGTTTCAAGTTTCATGACAATCGTTCCACTAATAAGAAATTTCAATATGGCAGCCAAGATGGCGGCCGAATTATGAAAGCCAACCTGCCTATTTGGTCCTTGAGGACCTAAGCTATCCACCGGATGAAGTTCAATCTTCAACGGCTGTAGCTTTATTTCCCGAGGAGAAGTTCAACTTCATCGAAGTGCACAGGAGATCTCTGTTTTTTGAGAATAATGATAACGATGTATGGATAACAAAAATAGTGCCCATTGGCCACCCTTGGAGACATCAGCTATTAATCGGAAAAAAGTTCCAAGACTCTTGTTTCAATTCTCGAGAAGGAGTACAGCGTCTTAATTTCTGCACGGACTCGGACAGACAGACAGACAGACAGACAGACAGACAAACCGGCCACATAAGCGTCATTCTGTTACTTATATAAAAAAATGTGCTCCAACTGATTTCGACCTCCTGAACACGAATATCGGGTTCACTTTTGAATTGGAACATTTCTTTTTTATCGAAAAACCGGAAAAATGGTAGCCTTGTCACATGATTTTTAGTGATACCTACCTACTTTTTTTTTGTTATTGAGCGAACATGTTTCGTAATTTGAGTGCCATTATCCTTCAGGTACCTAGTATTGGCTATTTCAAAATGTTCAATTACTATTTCGGCACGTCTGATTTTAAATTTGTAGGGTCGTGTAATATGCGCCGAGCCGTGGCTTTGCGGCCGTTTTCAAAAATCGATAACAATTGACCTAACGGTCGGATCGAAGTGGGGTTTTTGTCAAAAGAAAGTTCAAATTGTTCTCTAAATATAATGCCGTACATGCAGTGATGTATTTCATTAAGAAATTGTAGTTGCCTGCATATCGCAACTTTCTACATCTTACCGCGAATGCCAGCACTTGATCGGCGAAGCCGCCCTACACCAAAATGTTATTTTTGTAATTGTTCATGATTATTTCGGCAGAATTTTTGTTGATTCGCGTACCAAGGCCATGAGCTACCCATTCGAGTTGAAATATTTTCTGTATTGGATTTCGTTTTGTTCGGAGGAAAGGATATCAAGCACCAGCAAGCAACGAATAAATCATTTGCGGCCGAGCCGTAGTTTCGGAGTCATGTTCAAAATTTAATAACTACTAATCGGCACCCCGCACCGATGTGAAATTTTCATTAAAATAAAGTTCAAATCATCCTCTAAATATAACTCCGCATATGTATTATGGTAAAATGATAAGATCGGGTACTTCCTCGCATGTGATAACTTTCGAGATCAGGCCGGCTTCTGAAATGCAGCATTCAACGGCGATGCCGCGTCACACTAAATTGTTATTATTGTCATTGTTTATTATTATTTCGTCAAGATTTTTCTTGGTTCGGGATACAAGGTCATGAGCTACCCAATGGAGTAAAAATTTTTCGCAAAAACCTTTTCGTCTAGGACTAGATGCGGGGACGGACGGACGGACGGACGGACGGACAAAGCGAGGACAAAAGCGCCTTCCCGTTTGGAGAAGTGCGCTAAAAAACTGAAAAATAAAAATCCATATATTTTTTGACTAGCAATTTTGATGTTTTGATGTGTTTTAGAAGCTCACTATCAATATGTATACTGTACGTTTTTTTCAAATTTTTCTCTTCCTAATTTTTGAGAAAATAATTTTTTTCGAATTTTTGCATACTCCCGGGAGGGAGTCTTCCTGGTGGAGCTATCGGGCTAATATTTGGTATGATGTATTCTAGTACCAAGTAGGACGTGTGATGTGAATTTCAGTTGAATCCGAGCGGGGGCACTTCTCGGCCCCTTATCAGGATCACCCGCGCCCGCGAGTAGAATACTATGCTTTATTCAGTCTTTTCGAAAAATGCAGGCATGTATGCCCGTGATAATGCGTGCATTATCCAATCCTATTGAAAAATGCACGCAGCATCACGGGCATACATGCCTGCATTTTTCAAAAAGACTGGATAAAGCATAGTATTCTACTCACGGGTGATGGCTTTTACTCATTCGGATGCTTCACGACACTCGCCAAGGCTCGTGTCGGCAAACTGCATCCTCATGATTGAGAAGCAATCATTACCCGCTTGTTGAATAAAATACTATTATTCAATCTTTAAAAATTGAGGAAAAAATCGAGGTGGATTTTTTCCATTAATTGTTGTAGTTCCAAAAGTAAAGGAGGAGGGGAGTGCCGAAATGCATTAGCCTAGGGCGCCACTGCTTTCTAATCCGTCACTGATTCCTATAAACAGTTTTCGTTCTACAGGGGACTGAAGCTCAATTTTTATGCTCGCTCTCAAATATTCAAATTCAGTCCCCTGCAGATTGCAGAACGAAAACTGTTAACGCAGAAATATGTTTTGGTATGAGAGATTTTTTTTTGTTCAGCAGAACTAGAAGTACACAATATCAAAAATTCAGCCAAATTAACCAAGGAAAATTGAAAAATTGTCACCTCAACATTAGGGATGGAAAATAATTTCCCATCTTTGGGTATTTATCCGCCACAATTTAATAATAAATAAAATAATTGTCATGTTAAAATTCATAATTTGAATCACAGAAGCCACCTGCATTGCTGTTATCCCGCATTTTATGATGGTAATAGGGGTTTGGGGGTGAATGGGGGGGTTGATATTTTTCTCTTGAATGAATACAATTGGCATGGAACACAACTTGGAGAGAGACCATATAAATCACATTGATTTAGGTCATACATAAATATAAAAGCCGTCAGAGCATCCAACTTCAAATTTGGGGCTCACGGTATTTGATTATATTATCCGCTCATGAGCTACAACATATCAAAACATTCAGGGAATTTAACCGGGAGCCATTTCCCGTAAGAATCAAATAACACTCAAATAACACATACAGTTTCAAATGCACGATAATGGTGTCCATATTTTGAATAGGCGCTGAATTTATAACAATTAATAATAATAATAATGCTCTTTTCCTGATGGGAAATCCAACATTTGGCAAATGTGAATTAGGTACTTATTTTGAAAAAAAATTGTTGATTTTTCGAATCTGGTAAATCCATGTTCATAATAATTATTATGTAGGTAATCATTTGTGAGTAAATATGTTGCGCAATTTGATGAAATTTTTGAAGCAAGAGTTTCCATAATTCAAAGTTTAATATTTCATTTTATTCCAGAGCCTTTCTTGTGCGTTTCGGTGGAGGTGCAGGGCAACGCCCAAAGATTCCCTGCGATTCAAACTTCTTCAGTGCCAAGCACGTCATGTTGTGTGAGATGGTTAAAAAAATTACTTGTTCAGGAACAAGCCATGTTTACGAAAATATGCGAACTGGTGCATTATACACTCCAAGGTTATTTTTTATGACCCGACCCAGCAGTACCTACGCAGGCCCTTACTGCAAGGGGTAGTCGCGTAAGAAATGGTGAAGAATCGTTCTTTTCGCGGAAGCTCTTGTGCCGATAAGTTGTGTGTGCGTGGTGATTATTTTGTGTGGTGTTGAGTGAACTGAACTAGAGACATTTTCGACACATTCTAATCGTACATCCATTGAGGGATACCTAACCCACGTAAGTTTTCAATAAATTCATTTTCATTACTTTATATTCCATGTATATTGTTTTTGTGCGGTGTCTTTCTGATGATAGTTATATCATAATTCGAGATCCTTGTACGGAAACGATGGTTGGCAAGTAACTTTTAATAAAAGCTTGAAAGATCTCGAAGGATCTCGTCCCATGGAACTTACGAACTACGCAATTCAATCAGTTTCGTCAGTCAATTCATTTCATAACTATGATAAGCCATCAGGGTAGATCAATTTGTGGAGAGAAATCAATATATTTCTCAATGACTTTTCTTTTCTCCTCTTCGTCGGTTTTTCTCGGGGCTTTTCATACATATAGTGTTGAGTTGAAAAACCACAGCTGTTTGTATTACAGCTATACACCGCGCTCAGAGGACAGAAGTATGTACCTATACTAATCAGGAACTTTTATTTCGCTTATTTTCACTTTCGAATAGGCGCTGCGTGCTGCGATTGGTATTAGGGAGTTTGCGATTTCATTTAACGTACGACGTAACGCAACGTAGAACGCGAGAACTCCCCTGTAACTAATGGATTGCAGATAACAAACTCGCCAATTTTCACGTTGAAAGTTACGTTACGTCGCACGTACGTGTGCACGCAAACTCCCCATTATCGTCACCAAAACCTTCATTCCAAACTTTGGTGGAGGTGCCAGTCAAATCGCCGAGTCCCCAATATGCAATTCCAATAACTGCATAGGTTTTATCATTGTATATGTTTCATCTTTCTAGAATATTATGAATATAAATTATTATTATTACCTTCTTTATAAATGATAGTATAAATTATTTATAATAATAATAATAACCTCATAGTTATTTGGAAAACGGTTCCGATTTTTTTTGTTGTCAGATCAATTTACAGAAAAAACATTACTCCCGTAAAATTTTGACTGGAGGCTTTATTTTTGAGACATTTGGGTTTGAAACTTTGCAAAACATCACGAAATCCCCGCCGTACTTATTTCTTTCATTCACCCTGACACTTACGTCTTTTTCGGCTGAGCATCGGCTTAACAGAGTGATTCATAAAACATGCTCACACTTTCCTTTCTCAAGAACCGAAACTTTCTATACCTTTCTGCGCCTCACAAATTCGTTGATTTTTTTTACACCGTACAGTGTTGAGTAATATGTTATCTAAAAGAACTTTGAAAGTTCAATGAAGAAGTGCGGAAAGTTTTCAAATTTTTTTTGCGGTTTTCATTTTATGATGGAAACAATAACCTGGAAAAACACGTTTTCCGTTTTCTTTTTCACGTAATAAAGTGAGAATGATTGATAAAGGGATCCATGGTGCTCAAAATGGAGTTGTATAATATAAAGTTGTAGTAAATCAGTCTTCTCCACTTGTTTTTTATATCATTTACTCGAGTTTCGGCTAATCAAATATATAAAGCCATTTTCAAAAATAATGTGACATAGCATAGAACTTTATGTCTAAGTAATGATGTAACAATAAAGAATAGACGTAACAGGTAAAACAACAAAAGAAAATGAAGGAGAGGATTATAAAATTGGGAGTAGAGCTGGTATAATGTAGATGTTGTCAAAATCGGTTTGTTTGTTGAGGAGGCTATCTGGGTCAAGATTGTATTGTTTTTTTATTTGCAAAATTCCAGAAAATTCAATTAGGTGTCTGTTGTCAAGTTTTTGGATTGGTTCCAAACAATTAAAAGCAAAATCATGGCCCTCGGCAACTACATGTCTTGTAAAGTTTGATTTTATATCGAACGCAGGTAGTTCCCTGCGGTGTTCATTTAGTCTAATTTTGAAAGATCTTATTGTGCGACCTATGTATATTTTGCCGCAGGAACAAGTTAATTTGTAGACTCCACTAGAATTTAGAGGGTCAATGGGGTCTTTGGTTTTTACTAAATGGGAGCTTAAAGTGAAAGGTGTTTTGAAACTAATATTGATGTTAAATTGTTTGAAGAAACGTGAAATTGAAGTGGAGATGTTGCCAAAATAAGATAAAGAAAAATAATTCTTTTGAGTTTTTTCTTGAGTCAAGCTGAAATTGCTTTTTATTTGATGTTTTAAGAGCTTTTTCTTGTAAAAAGATTCGAAGACTGCTTGGGGAAATTCATTGTTGGATGCAATTTGTCTTATGATATTGAGTTCAGCTGAAAAATCCTCAGGTGTAAGGGGAGTGTTGAAAAGCCGATGAATGTAAGTACTGAGTGCTGAAAACTGATGAGTTTGATGGTGGCATGAATCGAAAGGAATTATGGTGTCTGTATATGTCGGTTTTCTGTGAATTTTGAAAACGTGTTTTGAACTAACTATAGAGATGTTGAGATCCAAAAAAGAAATGTTGTTATTGTTGCTTGTTTCAAAGGTAAAAGTGATATTATTATGTAATGAATTGAGAAATGAGAGGAAATCTGTTAGGTCTGACTGGTTACCTTGAAATAAACAAATGATGTCGTCTACGTATCTGAACCAGTAGATGATCTGATTTTTGAAAAGGTTACTGGTAGAAATGAGAGTTTTCTCTAGCCATGTCATGAAGATCTCAGCTAATGATGGTGAGAGTGGTGAACCCATACTCAAACCCGAGGTTTGTGAATATATTTTATTGTTAAATTTGAAATAGTTTTGTTTTGTACAGGTATGTAGCATATTGAATAGATTTCTGGTGTTTACATCATTTAAGCTGGAATTGGAGAGAATATCTTTGACTAGCTGTAAAGTATCGTCAACAGGTACAGATGGGAACAAGTTGACTACATCAAAAGAAACAAGAAATTTGTTGTTGGGGACTTTTATTGGACTTAGGTTTGAAATAAGGTGATGATAACTCCAGGTTAGATGTTAAAATCTGATTGATGGTTTTGGATAAAAGATATGTGGGTGAATTCAATAGAGAAACTATAGGTCTGATGGGTATATCTTTTTTGTGAATTTTAGGTAGGGAATATAGCCGAGGAACTCTTGGATTGGAATAAACAAGAGAGTTCTTGTTGATGTTGAAAAAATACAAGGTGTTGGATGAATTTTTCAAACATACTTTCAAATTTCTTTGGTATGAATTAGTGGGGTCTTTAGTGAGGACTTCAAAAGAAGGTGTGTTGAGGAATGTTTCAGTTTTATTGACGTAATCAGTTTTATTCATCAGAACGACGCAGTTCCCTTTGTCAGCTTTGGATACTATTAAATCATTATTTGAAATGAATTGTTGTATATTCTGAATGGTATTATGATAGATGTTGGTAGACAAAAGACAAATTGTCCGTGTTTTTACTGGTGGATCTTGTCAACTGAGAAATGTTTTTTCTTTATTTTACTTGAAATATAGTCTCCTAAAGCAATTTTATTGAAATTCTGTTTATCAAGTTTGTTCAAAATAACTTCACTTTCAGTTACTAGGGTGTGTAGTTGCTTTTTGTTGATCTTGGTTTTAACTGGAGCAAATTTTAAACCATTACTCAGGAGTTTTATGTATTTTTCAGGGATGTTCTTGTCAGAAATGTCGACGATACTTCACAGCTAGTCAAAGATATTCTCTTCAATTCCAGCTTAAATGATGTAAACACCAGAAATCTATTCAATATGCTACATACCTGTACAAAACAAAACTATTTCAAATTTAACAATAAAATATATTTACAAACCTCGGGTTTGAGTATGGGTTCACCACTCTCACCATCATTAGCTGAGATCTTCATGACATGGCTAGAGAAAACTCTCATTTCTACCAGTAACCTTTTCAAAAATCAGATCATCTACTGGTACAGATACGTAGACGACATCATTTGTTTATTTCAAGGTAACCAGTCAGACCTAACAGATTTCCTCTCATTTCTCAATTCATTACTTAATAATATCACTTTTACCTTTGAAACAAGCAACAATAACAACATTTCTTTTTTGGATCTCAACATCTCTATAGTTAATTCAAAACACGTTTTCAAAATTCACAGAAAACCGACATATACAGACACCATAATTCCTTTCGATTCATGCCACCATCAAACTCATCAGTTTTCAGCACTCAGTACTTACATTCATCGGCTTTTCAACACTCCCCTTACACCTGAGGATTTTTCAGCTGAACTCAATATCATAAGACAAATTGCATCCAACAATGAATTTCCCCAAGCAGTCTTCGAATCTTTTTACAAGAAAAAGCTCTTAAAACATCAAATAAAAAACAATTTCAGCTTGACTCAAGAAAAAAACTCAAAAGAATTATTTTTCTTTATCTTATTTTGGCAACATCTCCACTTCAATTTCACGTTTCTTCAAACAATTTAACATCAATATTAGTTTCAAAACACCTTTCACTTTAAGCTCCCATTTAGTAAAAACCAAAGACCCCATTGACCCTCTAAATTCTAGTGGAGTCTACAATTTAACTTGTCCCTGCGACAAAATATACATAGGTCGCACAATAAGATCTTCCAAAATTAGACTAAATGAACACCGCAGGGAACTACCTGCGTTCGATATAAAATCAAACTTTACAAGACATGTAGTTGCCGAGGGCCATGATTTTGCTTTTAATTGTTTGAAACCAATCCAAAAACTTGACAACAGACACCTAATTGAATTTTCTGAAATTTTGCAAATAAAAAAACAATACAATCTTGACCCAGATAGCCTCCTCAACGAACAAACCGATTTTGACAACATCTACATTATACCAGCTCTACTCCCAATTTTATAATCCTCTCCTTCATTTTCTTTTGTTGTTTTACCTGTTACGTCTATTCTTCATTGTTACATCATTACTTAGACATAAAGTTCTATGATATGTCACATTATTTTTGAAAATGGCTTTATATATTTAATTAGCCGAAACTCGAGTAAATGATATAAAAAACAAGTGGAGAAGACTGATTTACTACAACTTTATATTAAAGTGAGAATGTATCGGTATTTCTTAAAACTGCAAACGGCATACACTAGAATTCATCATAACGGTAGGTATGGTGTGTATTGTATACCTCAATGTGAAATAGTTATTTGAAAATTCGAGGCAATTCAATTTTATCCAATCAAATTCTGATGATTTCGGAAGATTTCAAAATTTCAAAATAACCATCCCATATTGAGTTATAATCCATTATTGACGTCTTGGTGAGTTCTATTGAATTCCGTTTACAGTTTGAAACAAGTAGCAAAGTCCTCACAGGGGTGAGTCTCATGAGCGCATTTTCGGAGTGCAGTGCGGAGAGCACGCCGTCTGTTTACGGTCAGAAATAATAGCTTCAGAAGAAAAAGTTCAGAAAAATGCATTCAGTCAAACAATGAGCTGATGAATCAGTATTACCGGAACCATGTTTCAGCAAAATTAATCGGCCGATCTTGAAGTTATGACGGAAAATTGGTTTTTATAGAAATACCGGACCTTGAACGGAAAAAGTGCAGGTCACGGGCTCATGCAAACAGGAAAGAAAGACAACATGGGACCATCCAATGATGGACCATCGAGGGGACTTTGAGTCCGAGGGTGTGGTAGTGGCAAAGTGTTTTTATATGGTGCCATTTCGTGAAATTTCTCACGCCCGCCCTCTGCTCATCTTGGTGTAGGTATAAATATGTCGCTTTGGCTCGACCCTCGTCTGACACTAAACCGTTCTCAACGTCGCCGTCGTGACGATGACGGTGTGATGGCGACGACTACAACAGGCTATTCTTCTTTATCATGTTTCAAACCAAAATAAAACTGACAAAAACTCAAAGCGAAATAGAAATAAAACCGAAAAAGAACTGGCATAAAACAGTCGATGAATTTGGGTTTCGGTTCCGTTTTTCTTCAATCCTAATTTCGGTTTCGGTTCGTTCTTGTTTTGAGGAGAATGAGCGGTTTCCGTTTCGGTTCCCATCCCTGCTTCGTGCAGAAATTCACAAGTTTCACCCAAACCAAAACTTGGATAGAGAAATAACCAAAATATAACAAGCGAATATGCCTCATGGGCATGAGGCTCAGTAGCGCACTTCCTTTTTGGAGGATTAGTGAACGCAAGATGTTAAGTGATAAGGGTTCTACCGTCTTGGGCAAAAAATTGCAATATGGCGGCCAAAATATCGACAGAATCAATGAAATTCGAATCAATTGGCGGATGCGCCGTTATGACGCCGTAATTTCAGTGGTTCAGATGAAATACAAACGAATACGCCTCATGGGCATGAGGCTCAGTAGCGCACTTCCTTTTTGGAGAATTAGTGAACGTGAACGCAAGATGTTAAGTAATTAGGGTTCTACCGTCTTGGGCAAAAAATTCCAATCGACAGAATCATGAAATTAGGCTTGAAAATCAGAATGATTGTACTAGACAGGGGTAAGTTCTAAGTTTCATGAAAATCGTTCCACTAATAAGAGACTTCAATATGGCGGCCAAGATGGCGGCAGAATTATGAAACTCAGCTTGAAAATAGGAATGATCGTACGAGACAAGCGTAACTCTCAAGTTTCATGAAAATCCTCCCACTTATAAGAGATTTCAATATGGCGGCAAAGATGGTGGGACAATCATGAAATTTGGGTTGAAAATAAGAATGATCGTACTAGACAAGGGTAAGCTTCAAGTTTCATGACAATCGTTCCACTAATAAGAAATTTCAATATGGCAGCCAAGATGGCGGCCGAATTATGGAAGCCATTCTGCCTATTTGGTCCTTGAGAACCTAAGCTATCCACCGGATAAAGTTCAATCTTCAAGGGCTGTAGCTTTAGTTCCCGAGAAGAAGTTCAACTTCTTCGAAGTGCACAGGAGATCTCTGTTTTTTGAGAATAATGATAACGATGTATGGATAACAAAAATAGTGCCCATTGGCCACCCTTGGGAACATCAGCTATTAATCGGAAAAAAGTTCCAAGACTCATGTTTCAATTCTCGAGAAGGAGTACAGCGTCTTAATTTCTGCACGGACTCGGACAGACAGACAGACAGACAGACAGACAGACAGACAAACCGGCCACATAAGCGTCATTCTGTTACTTATATAAAAAAATGTTCTCCAACTGATTTAGACCTTCTGAACACGAATATCGGGTTCAGTTTTGAATTGGAACATTTCTTTTTTATCGAAAAACCGAAAAAATGGTAGCCTTGTCACATGATTTTTAGTGATACCTACCTACTTTTTTTTTTGTTATTGAGCGAACATGTTTCGTAATTTGAGTGCCATTATCCTTCAGGTACCTAGTATTGGCTATTTCAAAATGTTCAATTACTATTTCGGCACGTCTGATTTTAAATTTGTAGGGTCGTGTAATATGCGCCGAGCCGTGGCTTTGCGGCCGTTTTCAAAAATCGATAACAATTGACCTAACGGTCGGATCGAAGTGGGGTTTTTGTCAAAAGAAAGTTCAAATTGTTCTCTAAATATAATGCCGTACATGCAGTGATGTATTTCATTAAGAAATTGTAGTTGCCTGCATATCGCAACTTTCTACATCTTACCGCGAATGCCAGCACTTGATCGGCGAAGCCGCCCTACACCAAAATGTTATTTTTGTAATTGTTCATGATTATTTCGGCAACATTTTTCTTGATTCGCGTACCAAGGCCATGAGCTACCCATTCGAGTTGAAATATTTTCTGTATTGAATTTCGTTTTGTTCGGAGGAAAGGATATCAAGCACCAGCAAGCAACGAATAAATCATTTGCGGCCGAGCCGTAGTTTCGGAGTCATGTTCAAAACTTAATAACTACTAATCGGCACCTCGCACCGATGTGAAATTTTCATTAAAATAAAGTTCAAATCATCCTCTAAATATAACTCCGCATAAATATGTATTATGGTAAAATGATAAGATCGGATACTTCCTCGCATGTGATAACTTTCGAGATCAGGCCGGCTTCTGAAATGCAGCATTCAACGGCGATGCCGCGTCACACTAAATTGTTATTATTGTCATTGTTTATTATTATTTTGTCAAGATTTTTCTTGGTTCGGGATACAAGGTCATGAGCTACCCAATGGAGTAAAAATTTTTCGCAAAAACCTTTTCGTCTAGGACTAGATGCTGGGACGGACGGACGGACGGACGGACGGACGGACGGACGGACGGACGGACAAAGCGAGGACAAAAGCGCCTTCCCGTTTGGAGAAGTGCGCTAAAAAACGCACGTTTTTCACATCAAAGCACTCGATTGGCTAGTGTCCACTCAACTCTTTCAAACCGCATACGAAGTTGAGGGTAGAGTGGAGCACTAAGCTGACAATTATTCTCCGCCTCGTTGCTGATCTACTTCGTGAAATCCCGATCGGACATTCTGTTCGCCCCGCCCATACCCACGATTGCTCCCACTGATTGTTGAAGAAAAGTATTTTGTTCCCTAGTGTTCTTTTTTACAATTCTGTGTGATAATAAAACAAATTTTAATCTTAAGGTGTAGCCGTTAGGTGATTTCATAATGTAATAATATACTTAATTTATTTACGACTTAAAATGATGATTGAAAAATAATGATATTAATGAAATTATTATTGATATTTTTTTTAAATTATCAGTCTCCAGTTATTTTTGTGGAGCTATCCCTTGAAACAAAATTTCAGCTAAATGATCGCTGGCATACTACATAAATCTGCCAACATAATAATTAAATATCAGTATTGTTTTGTTGTTATCCTGGAACTCCTAAAAAGCTGGTTGGCAAAAATTATTCGCTCTAAAACTACGGTGAAGCGAAATAATATACTAGCCAAATGTCACCTGAGATGAAATGGCCATTTGTGCAAAAAGTAAGGAAACGAAAGTACAAGAAAAATCGTATGCAACCCGTAAGGAATACGGATGATTATTACACACAACGTCCTTGATTATTAGACCTACAAGGATAATATTCACTTATCTAAATCCCACTGTCAATGGCAACGGGATAAAATTGATGTAAACAACAAAATCTGACAGCTGTCACTTCGGACTTCTTTTCTGCAATAATCATCAAAATATCATTCGTGCTCGAGATTTTTCCAGATAATTTTGGCCAAGCGTTTCCCTCGGGCTGGTTGTCCCTAGATAAATGCCGTCCTCCTACGGAGTCGGGCATTTCTCACTACAACCAGCACTCGCAAACGCCTGGCCAAAATTAACGTGAAAATCTAAGCACTTGTGATATTACTGTTGGTTATTTCTCTAATTTCAAAGTTTGAGAGACATGAACAAATACTTGAGTCTGAAATAGGACCTTTTCGATGTAGAAATTAGCGGTGAACAGTTTCATCTCCATCATACTCATTTTACGTTAACTCCATGCACCGTTAGGGGCGGTTTTCGCCCTATAACTCGGCTAGCCTAAACGGGTGCCTTGTTTTTTTTTTTTTTTTTTTTTTGTAAAAAGTAAATATCTTGATAATAACTGACAGATTAATTATGTAAAAGATCACTTTTATACGGAAAATGCCCACCTCAGTAGTTAATGTAGTGCATCTTGCACAGTAAATATAAGTGGCACCACTTCCGTGCGCGCTTTTTATAGTTGTTGCGTCAGAAAAAAAATCATATCTGAAAAACCATCAAGTCCTAAATCAATTTTTTTTATTCCCGAAAATTCTCCAATACTTTCACTCGCGAAGCCTCACTTGCTTCGCTGGTTGTATACCGGGTGATCATTTGAAAACTATCCACCTGCAATAAGTAACTCCCGATTCATAGTGAAAATGTCTTCGAGCAAAAACAGGTCGATTTTTCAGGGTTGGGTCATTACACGTAGAAAATTATTATTTTTCTACATCGCTGGAAATAACCACGCAGAATATGTAGAATATGTGGAATATGTATATCATATAGAAAATTCTAATTCACGTGCTATTAGCTTTCAAGTTGAATCGTAAATATGTAAGAAACTATAAAAATCATGTGCACCACACTTTTAAGACTGTATTCGCAGAGTTATAATATTTCTCTCTCAACAATGAAGATAAAGAGACTATAGAGATTTTGATGGCATTTCATTAACTTTTTGTTCGCCTTGTTTCCGTTTGGATTATCCCGCACATTTTTTTAGAAGCCGAATAGCCCTACATCACTGGAAAAGTTTCTAAAACATTGCTGGGATATTTTTTGACAAACGAGAAAATTATAAACTGCTTTATTATTTTGAAAGATGTAAAAAATTTAATACCTGGCCGTTTTTTGAAAAAAGCTGTCATCAAGAAAGAAAAAAATATATTTTTCACATAATTGAAAAACTCTATGTATAACATTTTCCAACACACTCAGTACACCGCATAAAAAAATTAATAAGTTTTTTTTATCTTTGAGGGCGAAATAGGAGGTGAAATATTAAAGATAATTTCACCCTACTGTGAATACAGCCTTAAGCTCAAAGATGTTTCATCCGATGAGTATTGAGATTTTTTTTGGTCATTACCTTTTATTGTACTCTGAGCATTTATTATTTCATTCAATTTTATTTTATTTCTACTAATACACCTTAATATATCCAGGGCTGGGCAAAATACTTCGAAAAATGTATTTAAATACAAAATACACTATCCAAGATAGTCGAAATATAAAATACAAACTACTTCTTGAAATGTCTTTGAAATAAAAAATACAAAACACGTATTTTGGGAAACCTAGAAATTCTAAAATACAAAATACTACCTAAATATTTCGAAATACAAAATACAAAATAGATGCGTATTTTAGCAATTTTATTGAATTAACCGTAAAATGCAAGTAGGTATTTCAATAGTAACACTTCATTGATTCAGTCGCAACAAAAAGTAAATTATTATGAACTATACCTAGAAAGATAAATAAAATAAAAGTGGAAAAACTTCATATTCAAACCCATTCATAACTTCATTCATCAATTTTTCATAATCACAAATGTTGATTTCCTTTGGGGACAACCAACTTTTCAAAAATATTGTCCGACATCCGTTAATGGAACTTATTCTCGTGGCCGACAGGATGCAACCCCTCCCCCCCCCCCCCAGTACGACGTAAACAATCCAGTCGAACTTATTATATCGATTACAGATAGTGTGCGAACGTGAAAAATGACAATGGCAATCATTACCAAAACAATATGAGAACAATCTCAGCCCAAACAGACTACAGAGCGTGGGAAACAAAAGTGTATTTTGTATTTTGTATTTTGAAAATCGAAATACTTTTCCAAAAATTTATTATAAATACAAAATACTAGCTGCCTGAACTATTCCAAAATACAAGTACTTCTCGATCAAATGTATCCAAATACAAAGTACTTGAATTTATTTCAAATAATATGTACTTGTATTCGAAATATCGCTCAGCCCTGAATATACCTATATTCTCAAGTCGTCAATCATCACCAATATTTTCGATCTGATTCCGGGATTTCCTATGTTTATCACACTTTCACTTAGACAGAACTGATTTGAAACGTACGATAGGTACTCGGCGGGAAGAACAGCAAAATGGCCGAATCTGGCCGAATTGACGTTGCCCGTCTGAAAATTGACATCGCTGCCAGGGCTTTCAGTGCCAACCTCACGCCACCAAAACAACCAAACTTGGTATTTGCGCATGACAACTTCGATTTCTTGAATAACGTAAAGGGTGAATTGATGAATTCTGAATAAAGTAAATGTTAGAAAACACAAAAGACGCAAATAATTGCGCCTCTTAGGACCATAGCGGACCCATCGCATTTCCAATAAAACAGAGGTCTCCGACTATACCATGCACAACACCAGACAATCGTACAGACATGTGTTTCGCCGTTGTTGTTGAGGGCTCATCAGTGCGGAGGCATCCAATCCGACCAGGACTATTAGGAGTCCTTCTATGTGTACTGTACTACATCACAAAGATTTCTCTGGCTGCCACAGCACTGAATGATACGACTGGATGCCTACGCACTGATGAGCTCCAAATAGAAGGAAACAAGTGTCTGTGCAGTTTTGGTCTGTTTGTTTGGTGTTGTAGTAGTCGGAGAGCTTTGTTCTATCAAATTAAATGTGTTTACCTGCAAAATAATTTTCTACGTGTAGAATATGTAACAAAATTTGGAAATCTAGTGACATATTCTACAGTAGAATATACACGTAGATTACGCATTTTCGACGGCGTATATTCTACTGATCCAACCCTGGATTTTTATATCGAGGGGAAATACATTAACAATTTTCTTTGGCCCCCTTGCCCCCACCTCCCCAACTTTGAAATTTCAAATGACACTACCTATTTTGCGATACATTGAATTCAACAGATTTGAATTCTCTTTCTGAAGAAATATTTCTAAAATTTTCAACTCCACCCCTCTACCCCCCTAAATTCTCCGAGTGTCCAATTGAATATTCTTGACCTCTCAATTCTCTTCAATGCAGTCAACGTCATCCTGCACAGCATCGAAAGAGAAAATTTTCTATGGAAAAAGTGCCACCCAAATTCACCCCTTCGTCCCCCCCCCCCCCACCCTCCTCACATTAAAAATCTCAAACGACAATACCTACTTTGTGATATACATCAAATTAAAGGGAATTGAATTCTCTCCCTGAACACAATTTTTTTCGAAATTTTTTAAACCCCCGTTTTTCTACTAAAATCAAATAATACTTATTCAACTACAAGTAGACAGAGGTGGTTCAAGAACAGGATGGAGAGGATACTTGTTGGAGTCACAACAGCCACTCCGTTCCCATTGGTGCCTTTTGAAGCATCAGTATATAGGGTGTAAGTTTTAGGATATTGTTCTATGATGCATTTATGTAGGTTTTGATAGAGTATCGTGGGAGTTGATTCCTTTGGATAAGAGTTAAGAGATAAGTTGTAATTGGGGAATTTCAGAGTCCAAGGGGTTGATGTCATTGATAAGGTCATGCTGGGGTGTGTTGCTTCTAGATTTATTGAGTTGAGAGTTTCGGTTAATCTGTAATGATAGGGCTGGTACAATCTTTGTTTCTTGTGGTAGATGTTGTGGTGTTTTCTGATAAACACAGATCGATAAGCAAAACTGCCTGGTAGGGATGACATTTTGGATGCGTAATTGACCATTTGATGTTCTCGATGGATTTCGAGGGTGTATTCGTCAGCGACCTGTAATAGGCACTCAATTGGGGTAGTTCTAAAGACACCGGTGACCAGTCTCATCGCTGAGTTGTTGATAGCGTCAAGTCTTTTGAGGGTGGTTTTCGAGGCAGAGGAGTATATTATGGCGCCATAATCCAGTTTAGATCTCAAGAGTGCTTTGTATACCATGAGTAGCTGATCCTTTCGAGCTCCCCAGTGGTGGTGAGCAAGGCATTTCAATATGTTTAGTCTTCTGGAACATTTTGTTTTCAGCGACCTGACACGTATATCCCAGTTCAGTTTTTGATCCCATATCATCCCCAGGAAAGTTAGCTTATTCACCTGTGGTATGTTAGAACCATACATTTTCAGGGAGGCTGATGGTTGTGTGTAATTTTTCCTTAAGAAAACTATAATTTTGGACTTTGAGGGAGAGAATTTGAAACCGGATCCTATTGCCCAAGATTCAATCCTAGACAGAGCTCTTTGTAGACCATCTTGAAGACATTTATTCCTCGAGTTTTTGTAACAGATCATCAAGTCATCCGCATATAATGATCCCCTGATCGGGAGTTCAACTGCTGAGATCACATCATTGATTGCTATTAGGAAGAGTAAGCAACTAAGTACTGATCCTTGAGGGATGCCATTATGGAGGATGAATTGAGATGATGTGGTGTTGTTCTTTCGAACTCGGAAGGTTCTATCGGTCAAGAAGTTTTGTATGAATGAGGACATATTCCCCTGAACCTTCCATTCGAGTAGTTTCTGAAGAATTCTGTATCTCCATGTGGTATCATACGCCTTCTCTATGTCAAAGAACACCGCACCTAGTTCTTGACCAGTAGCGAAGGCATCGAGAATTTCATTTTGCAAGTTGACCAGATTATCTATCGTTGAGCAATTTTTCCTGAATGCGCTTTGATTGGGTGACAGATATCCCTCAGCCTCAAGGTACCATCTCAATCTATTGCTTATGATTTTTTCGAGTAGTTTGCACATTGTGCATGTCAACGAAATGGGTCTGTAGCTAGTAGGGTCTGTTTTAAGTTTATTAGGTTTTAGGATGGGAGATATTATGGACTCTCTCCATGCAGTAGGGAAGGTTTGTTTCAGCCATATTTTGTTGTATATGTCTAGCAGAGTTTGTTGTGCTTGTTGTGAGAGATTCTTTATAAAAGAGAAAGGGATCATGTCAAGTCCCGGAGAGGTATTTTTCACGTCGTTTAGGGCATTATCAAGTTCTTTTATGGACAATGGGTTGTTTATTTCATGTTTGTCAGTTGGCTCAGATTGCAGAGGGACTTTTTCTTGTTTCTTTTTGATCTTTAGAAATTCAGGACTGTAATGTAGGTCACCGGAAGTTTTGAAGAAGTGGTTCCCTAAGATGTTAACAATTTCGTCTTTAGATGTAGTGATCTCACCGTTTTCATTAGTTAGTGCTGGAATTTGATTAGGTAAATTATGTTGTCCTTTTATTTTGTTAATTTTTGTCCATACTTCTTCCAGAGGGGTGGTAGGGGTGATTGATGATACATAGTCTTGTCAGGACTGTCTTTTGGAATTTTTTATAGTTAATCTGGTTTTTGCGTAATTTTTTGTATTCTATTAGATTGTCAATGGTTGGGTGTTTTTTGTATCTGTTAAAGGCAGTTTTCGATTGTTTGATGGTTAAACTGCATTCATTATTCCACCATGGAACAGGATTTCGTTTGTGAGTGATTTGTTTTTTTCCAATGCATTGTTCTGCAGCTTTTGTTAGTATGTTGGTGAAAGCAGCGACCGTGACGTTGGTATTTTCTTCTATGTGAAAATTTGTCAGTTTTTCGTCGACACTAGTTTGGAATTTGACCCAGTCTGTTTCTTTGGCATTCCTCCACTTTTCCAAAAGTGTGAAGTCTCGTTGATTACCAAAGGTTTTGTTAGAGCTAATTACGATTGGGAAATGGTCGCTACCATGTAGGTCTGATAGCACTTCCCATGTAAGTGAGGGACCGATGCGCGGGTCACAGAAACTTAGATCAATGCATGAAGAACCTCCCGTTGAACAATTAAAGTGGGTTGGACTATCCGTGTTTAGGAGAAATAGAAGTGGGCTGTTGTTAATGATGTTCTCTATGGACTTCCCTCTGTTGTTGGTAACTTTGGATCCCCATAACTGATTGTGGGCATTAAAATCTCCAACAAGTATAAATGGAGAAGGGATTTGTACTAGTAGATTTTTTAGGTCATCGGGTTCAAAATTCAGATTAGGAGGTAGGTATAAATTACATATTGTGATTTTGTTTGGCCACCAGACCGATACAGCGATTGCTTCAAGATTGGTGTTGATTTGTACCTCTTGTTGATGTAGATCATTTTTTATGGAAATTAAGACTCCTCCGCTAGCAATCAAGTGAGTTTTCCTATTTTTGAAATAGGTGTGGTAGGTGTGGTTTGGATTATGGTTGTTGTCTTTTAGGTTTGTTTCTTGTAAGCAGAGGATTGATGGGCAGTGTTCAGAAACTAGCTGTTGGATGCGTTCTAATCTGGGATAACTAGTAGCCATTGCAGTTCCACTGTATCAGATTAGCCATCTCGGATGATATTTGGTTATGTGTTGTTGTTTTAGAATTCGTCAGTGTCAAAATCAGATTGTTGAGAAACCAGAGATTCTTGTGAGGAGTAGCTTACCATGCTCGAAATATCAACTTCGCTGTTATCTGTTTCACTATTTAGTTTTTTGCAAATTCTAGTTAACTTATTTTTTGTAGCACGATTTGTCACTTCCAGGTAGATGTCTTTAATCATCTCAATTAATGCCGTGATGTTGTTTGTATACTTTTTTGCTGCTGTTAGGGGATCTTTACTATTGAGGCTTTCCCGAAGGAAACTCTGAAAATCAGGAAACGATATGATATATCTGGAAGGATCTTCATTGATGGTTTTTTTTGCTGGTTCGAGGGTGTTGATGACAGTATTAGTTAGGTCTTCATCAGATTTTGAGTATCTTGCTTTTTTTGTAGTGATTTGTTGTTAGCATTTCTTTTGTTTTTCGGCTTTTTAAATTCGAATTTTTTTAAGTCTGGGTCCAGTAGCGGCCTTAGGGTAGGGCGAGACGGGCGATCGCTCGGGGCGCCATCTCATAGGGGCGGGAAAATCGCGGTTGAAATCCAAAAAATTGATAATTTATGAAAGCAAAAAACGACTTGTCAGCGGCGATCACCGAATCTGCTTCTGTGAAAGCACACAAAGCTCCATTGTTGCAAGAAAAATATTCCATTTTTTGCTGATAACGGCAATAGACAATAACAAGACAGGACCGTACTTCGCAATAAAAAGACGGGTATCGTGTTTTGGCTCCTTAATGAGTGACAGAGAAAAACTGGAAAAAGGAGGCAAAGGCCAGAAGAGAAATAAACCAGAGCACGACACCTCACTGGAAGAACAACAGAAAGAATCTCAGAAGCACAAAAAGGTTACAAGTTCGCCCGTAGAAACGCATAAAGAGGAAAGCAAAGTGATACCGGATATGGAGGAAATTAAAAACATGATAATAGCACTTGAAAGAAAGATAAAAGAGGAGATAACTGGAATCAAAGAAGAGATCAGGGAAGAAATGAGAGAAATTAAAAGGGATGTGAAAGATATTAAGGCGGAAATCGAGCGGAATAATGAAAAAGTCGAACGTGTCAGAGAAGAACTCAATGGATTAAAAGAAGAATGGGGAATTGAAAGAGGGGAATTATTGAACAGGATGCAGAAAGCGGAAGATAGGATAGAGAGGACGGAAAAAAAACGAAATACGCAACAACTTGGTGGTAACAGGAATTAGGATAAATACCCGAAACTATAACGAACAAGTGCTGAAGGAGAGAATGAATGAAATGATCAGAACGGAGTTACAAGTAAATGTTACAGTAAAAAACGCGTATAAGATAGGTGAGGATAGATGTGTTATTGAAATGAACGATTGGACAGACAAACTCAAAGTCCTTAAAGAAAAAGTGAAACTTAAAGGAAAAGACATACCGGGTGATCATTTGAAAACTATCCACCTGCAATAGCTCCCGATTCCTAGTGAATATTTTTTCGAGCAAAAACAGGTCGATTTTTATATCGGAGGGGACATCTAAAACATACATTGACAAATTTCTATATTTACCCCCCTCGCCCACACTCACCACAACTTTGAAATTTCAAATGACACTACCTACCTTACGATACATCAAATTGAAGAGAATTAAATTTCCTTCCGAAAAAAAATATTTTCAAAATTTTTAACCCCCACTCCATTTTCCCAAAAAAATCTCTGACTGTCCCATTTTATATTCTGGACCCCATTTTTTTTCTCAATTTAGTCGGCGTTATCCTAGATAGCACCGAAGAAGAAAATTTTCGGTGGAAAGAGTGCTACCCAAATTCACCCCTTTGCTCTCCCCCACCTCAACTTCCAAACTTAACAAAACCCCACCTACTTTGTGAAACATCAAATTGAAGGAAATTGAATTCTCTTTCCGAAAAGAATTTTTTTGAAATTTTCCACCCCTCCTCAAATAAATTGGCCATTTGGAGTATTCTAGGGGGGGATGAGGGGCTTTAAAAATTGTGAAAAAATTTTTTTCAGGAAGAGAATTCAATTTCCTTAAATTTGATGTATTACAAAGTGGGTATTGACACTCTAGATTTTTGAGGTCAGGTGGGGGGAGCGAAGGGGTGAATTTGGGTGGCACTTTTTTTCAAGAAAATTTTTTTTTTTGATGCTGTGCAGGATGACGTTGACTATGTTGAAGGGAAATGGAGGTCAAGAATATTAACTTGAACACTCAGAGAATTTTAGAAAGAACGAGGGTGGGATTGAAAAATTTCAAAATATTTTTTTTAGAAAAAGAATTCAATTATCTTCAATTTGATGTATCGCAAGGTAGGTAGTGTTATTTGAAATTTCGAAGTTGGAGTGAGTGGGGCCGAGGGGGCTTAAGATATAAATTCTCCAATGTATGTTTTAGATGTCCCCCTCGATATAAAAATCGACCTGTTTTTGCTCAAAGACATTTGCACTAGGAATTGGGAGATATTGCAGGTGGATAGTTTTCAAATGATCACCCGGTATATATAGAATCTGAATTGACAATCAGAGAGAGAGAAATACAGAAAAAAAATCAGAGATATAGCAAGAGAGGCCAAGAGAATCGGAGCAAAAGTCAGGGTTGGTTTTCAGAAGCTGGAAATGAATGAGAAGATGATGAAATGGGACCGGAAAGAGCAACGGCTTATAAGAGGCAACCAATGGTACTAGAAGCTCAAAAAACGGACACTAGCTACGGGTGAACAAATATCAATGATGACCAGGCAAAGAAATGGGACAAGAGAAACAAGGAACAAAGGACGAAACACGGAAAAACATAACAACCAGAAAGAAGAAGTCATCAATAATATGGAAATTATACAGGGTGATTTTTTGAAAAGTTTCCACCCCTTGTTTCTCGCCGCCAGAATGTTTTACAGGAAAACGCCGAAACAGGTCAATTTTTGTTTCGAGGGAGTCATCTAGAGCACATATCACCAAATTTCTATCTTGAACCCCTTCGCCCCCGCCCCACCCTGCTTTAAAATTTCAAATAGCATGACCTACTTTGTGATACATCAAATTGAAGGCAATAAAATTCTCTTTCCGTTAAACATATTTCAAATTTTTTTAAACTACCCCTCAACCCTTCTGAAAATCCTCTTTTCGTTAATGGAAGGACAATGTTCCCCCTATAAACTCTTGATTCCTGAGAAATAGACTTCCCAGCAAAAACAGGTCGATTCTTATTTCAATGGGGTCATCTTAGACACGAGTGGCCAAATTTTTATCTTCAACCCCTTCGCCCTCACCCTACCTTACTTTGAAATTTCGAATAGCATTATCTATCTTGTGATACATGAAATTGAAGGCAATAAAACTCTTTCCGTCAAACATATTTCTATTTTTTTTAAACCACCCCTTTAAAGTAGGGTAGGGTGGGGGCGAAGGGGTTGAAGATAAAAATTTGGCCACTCGTGTCTAAGATGACCCCATTGAAATAAGAATCGACCTGTTTTTGCTGGGAAGTCTATTTCTCAGGAATCAAGAGTTTATAGGGGGAACATTGTCCTTCCATTAACGAAAAGAGGATTTTCAGAAGGGTTGAGGGGTGGTTTAAAAAAATTTGAAATATGTTTAACGGAAAGAGAATTTTATTGCCTTCAATTTGATGTATCACAAAGTAGGTCATGCTATTTGAAATTTTAAAGCAGGGTGGGGCGGGGGCGAAGGGGTTCAAGATAAAAATTTGGTGATATGTGCTCTAGATGACCCCCTCGAAACAAAAATTGACCTGTTTCGGCGTTTTCCTGTAAAACATTTTGGCGGCGAGAAACAAGGGGTGGAAACTTTTCAAAAAATCACCCTGTATTTTGGAATGTAGCGGGAATGTTTAGTAATAAAGATGAAGAATTTTGGAAGTATTTGAAAAGCTTTGATGTCATATGTCTGACGGAAACCTGGATAGAGGAATTTGAAGTTGCAAAGATAGAAAATAGACTGCCAAAGGAATATGTCTGGAAGCACCAATACGCAAAGAGAGAAAGGAGCATGGGAAGAGCAATGGGAGGAATATCGACGGGAATCAGAAAAAACTTAAATGAGGTGGAATTGAGTGGAGGCGATGACTATGCGGATGGCATACAGGAAAGAAGAATTATAGTAGGAAGCGAAATCTTCAGGATAGTTACAGTTTATAATAGAACAAACATGAAGGAATGCAGAGAAAACTTGGAAAAATACGTGGAAGAGCTACAAGAAGAGAATTTGATAATCGGTGGAGATTTCAATGCCCGAACCGCAAGTTGGGGCGGATGGTACGAATATAGCGAGGAAGAGAAGAAAGAAAGGAAGTCGAAAGATCGGATAATCAACATTGAAAGAAAAGCACTGGTAGAGTTCACGGAGGATAGAGGCTGGAATATGTTGAACGGCAACGTGGAAGGTGATGCTGAGGGGGAACATACATATATTGGAACCAGGGGAGAATCAGTTATAGATTATGCTATAGTAAATGCCGAAGCTGTAACAAAAGTGACAAATTTCAAGGTTGACAGCAGAATCGAATCAGACCATCAACCATTGAATGTCACACTCAAAGTGGAAATAAAAAATACCAGAGAGGCGAGGAAGATGAAAACAAGAATAATAGAGAATTGGAATGAGATTGGTATAATGAAGTATAAGGAAAGATTGTCTAGAGCCAAATTTGAAAATAAGAAAGATATACAAGATGAATGGAACGAGCTAATAGGGATAATGGATAAAGCAATAATGAGGGAGACAAAACAAACCGCGGAATGGAATGTGGGAAGGAATGAATGGTGGGATAAGGAATGCAGAACAAAGAAAATCGAAGTGAGAAAACTATTGAGAAAGTGGAAAAAGGCAACTATAACAAAAGACAATTATTTACAAGAACTGAAATTATACAAAAAAATGTGCAAAGATAAAAAATCGGCTAACGAGAAAAGGACAGAAGAAAACCTCAAAAATATAAAAACTGAAGAAGAAGCGTGGAAATTCATTAACAAAGAACGTAAAACCAGACAGAGAATTAACGAAGAAATAAAAATAGAAGACTGGAGACGACACTTCATGAACTTGTTGGAAGGAAAAGAAACACGAAGTCAGGATATCCGAAATGAGCAGATAGAAAGAGTGGAAGAGATTGAGGTAATGAGCAGGAAAGAAGTGGAAGTTCAGATATCAAGACTGAAGAGAAAAAAAGCACCAGGATCAGATGGAACGAAAAATAAGGCATGGTTGTACGGAACGAAAGAGATAACTAATCAATTGACAAAACTACTAAACAGAGTGTGGAATGGAGCAGGGATACCAAAGAGCTGGAGAGAAGGAGTGATATGTCCGATTTTCAAGAAAGGAGATACGCTACAAATGAAAAACTACAGAGGAGTAACCCTTCTCGACTCAGCATATAAGATTTACGCTATGGTACTAAATCAGAGACTGAAGGAAGAACTAGACAAAAAAAAGATTTCACCAGATGGACAGGCGGGGTTCAAAAGGGGAAGGTGTACGATGGATAATATCTATGTGCTAAACTACGTCAACGAGAAGGAGCTGTTGAAGCCAGGAGGAAAGGTGATAGCGTTTTTTGCAGACCTTAAAGCGGCATTCGACAACGTGGAAAGGACGAAACTATGGAAACAGATGAGAAAGATTGGAATAGAAAGTAAGCTGGTTGACAGAATAGAAGAAATTTACCAGGAAACAGTGAACATAGTGAGAGCAGGAGAAGAGGAAACGACTCAATTCTGGACAGAAAAAGGACTGAGACAGGGATGCCCATTGAGCCCGACTTTGTTTTCGGTTTATATTGCTGATCTGGAGGAAGTGTTACGAATGGGACAGGATGGAGGAGTGCTGGTGGGAAGTAGAAAAATATGGTCATTGGCATATGCAGACGACATAGTTCTCTTAGCTACCAAAGAAGAAGAGATGAGACAGATGATGGAGAGATTTAGGAAATATTTGAACAAAAGAAAACTTGAACTCAACGTGGAAAAATCAAAAATTATGATATTCAAAAAAGGACGTGGAAAGAAGAATAAAGAAGTTTGGAGATGGAATGAAGATATAGTTGAAGAAGTGAAAGAGTTCAAATATCTTAGATACAACTTGCAGAAAAATAACGGAACCGAAGCGCATATCAGAGAAACATGCAAGAAATCAAACAAAGCCATGTGTAAAGTATGGGGGATAGGTGAAAGAAAATTCAAATATGCATACCGATTGAGATTGATGATGTTCGACTCACTTGTTAAAAGCATTATGCTGTATGGAGTAGAAATCTGGGGATGGAAAGAACGAGAAAAAGTGGAAGGGCTGCAGATCAAGTACTTGAAATGGATTTTGGGACTGCAAAGGAATACGCCAAACTACATTGTGTTGGAAGAAACGAGAAGGGACTTAATGAGAATAGAGATGGGAAAAAGAGCAGTGAAGTTTGAAGAGAAAATATGGCAATTGAGCGAGTGTGCGATACTGAAGGAGGCAGCGCGCGAGTCAAGAGAAAGTAGGGTCAAGACAGCAACATGGATAAAGGATAGAAGGCAATATTATGAGAGGAATGGAGCAAGTCTGGAATGGGCAGACATGAAGGTTGGGATAGGAGAAAGTATGATGGAGGAATTGAAGGGCAGGGATATGGAAGTGCAAAAGCAACTGCAGAGGTCAAGAATAGACAGCACGAGATACTGCGCAGTATATAAGAATATTATGGCGACAGATACACCCAAATACTTTACAAGTACAACATGTAGAGCAGGAATGAAGATTATTGCAAGATACAGATGTGGAAACGGTACTTTGGACAGAAAATTTTGGAGAAAGGAAGAGAACAGGAAGTGCAGAATATGCGAAATTGAAGAAGAAACAATAACCCACCTAAAAGGAACCTGTGAAGAAATTTTGAGAGACGGAAGAACGGAAAAGGAGATACTAAAAGAAGACGGAAGAGGTCTGGCATAGATGAGAAGAGTGGAGGAAGAAAGAAAAAAGAAGAAAAATACGAGCTGTTAAGTTTTCAATGAGTTGTAAGATTGTTTTTTGAATTGTAATAAGGATAATAGTTGTGTTATCGCGGCAGCCATTCAAAGCTGTAAAGCAGGAATTGATAAATTGAATTGAAATTGAATTGATAATTTATGAAAGCAAAAAACGACTTGTCAGCGCCGATCACCGAATCTGCTTCTGTGAAAGCACACAAAGCCCCATTGTTGCAAGAAAAATACTCAATTTTTTGCTCGCTTCGCTCGTGGACCCAACATAGGGGCGGCGGTTCCGCATTCTTGCCCGGGGCGCCAAAATTGCTAAGGCCGGCACTGTCTGGGTCGCTTGGAGTATCAAGAATTTTTGGGGAGCTCTCGGCTGATTCTATGGTGTCTGAGGGTGGAGGTCTTTTTTCGGCGGGTATTTTGTGTATGGGGTTCTTGGTTTTTTCAGTTGGTTGTTGATGTATTTCAACTTCTGTTTGAATTTCATTGTACTGTGCATCATCCTGTGAAGGAGAAAAATCATTGATATTTTCTTCAGTTCGTGCAGTGTTCTGGTTTGGGCATTGGTCAGCTTTATGTCCTTGTGTTTTACATAAAAAACATGTAATCTCGCCGGTTCCTATGAAAATTCTGTACTCAGTGTTATCCTGGGTTATTACAAATGATTGGGGGTGTTCAAGATTTTCTTCGAGGTGGACAAAGATCTGTCTTCTGAAGCTGAGAATGTGCGAGTACTCTTCTCCCTCCAGTCCAGCTCGGACAAAGGACATGTTCGATACGGTATTGAAGCCCATGTCCCTCAGAGCATTCTCAAGGATGTCATGAGGGATTGAGGGACAGACGTTCCTGAGGATCAACCGTTGTGCCGGAGTAATTAGACGGCGGATCGTAACATTTTTCCCGTCGATAATTATGGTTTTATGGTGAGAAAAGATTTCTTCTACTAGTTGAGCAGTAGATATGTAGATACAGACTCGGTTTCGTGAAATTCTTGAAGCAAAAGTTATGTTTTTGGGTCCGACAATTTTCCCAACTGGTATTACATATTCGCCTAATTTTAGATTGTCGACCACATCGAATACGATAGCAAGCTCTTTTTTTGGAAACAGAGATGCTTTCGCGACGTTGGAGTAAGAGATGTTCGGTTTGTTTATATGTTGGGTGGGTGTACTTTGATTTGTGCTTACATTTGGGGTTTCACTCATTTTGGTGTTTGGTGGAAATGAAGAGCACCTGTTTCAGGTGTCTTATCCGGGGAGAAATTTGATTGAGATGTTAAATAATTAAATTATTATGGTTATCTCAATAAATTCCATTCTACAGTGCTCCCGCACTGCAGAAAAAAGTTGGCTCTTTGTGGCCAGCCAGTCACTGATAAGGTATTGGCGTGTTTTAAATAGAAATTGAATATAAAATTACTTATCTGCGGAAAACTGCCGACATTTGGGAGCTGGAAAACTGGAAGGTAATCCTTATCATGTAGGATCACAGTTTGGTGACAAACTCGTGGGCACTCACTAACGGGAAACTGCTACAAAAACGGTATAACCGAGAGCACCAGAACTCGCGTGCGTTATCGCGTGTGAATAAAATTGATATTGAAGAACGTGGCGGGGAAAAACTGAACGCGATAATAACAGTAAGAACGGCTTGTGTGTATCTACCTATTTATGTTTACATACCATATCTTGATGGAAATTCCGTTTTTCTTCCGTACGGTTATAAAATATTAGTCTACAGACAAATGATGTTTTTGGCTACATGCATTTTTATGATGATTATTTAACCTCGCTGAGTAGGTACGAAGACCAATGTTGCCAAGCCGAATTTTGCACCGAAAGTCCGGCGCAATCGGGGGGCAAAAGGGAGGGCAGACCAAAGATTCCAATTTAAAATGCTGTGAATAAAACCTGTCGCTCATAATAACTATTTAGTATGGAGGCATAGGCTGTGCCGTGTGCGACTTCGTGAAGCAAGCAGGCAGGCAAATATGGCGGAGGCGCCAAAATTAGTGTTTCCCACGAGAGCGAGATTTTCTCGGTCTCGGTCTCGCTCTCGGACCGAGACCGAGAGCGAGACCGAGACGAGAGTGCCATGACCGAGACCGAGAACGAGACGAGATTACCATGACGAGAGTCTCGTTAAACCGAGAGTCTCGGTGTGCCATAACTAATGCGTATGATACGTAGAAATACATTCATTGGCCTTTTATTCTATTGATGGACTCTCTAATAATCACCTGATTATTTAAGGACAAATAAGAATCTCTGAATATGAAAATAGCCGAATTTGAAATTTGAGATGTAGGTAAGATTTTGGTGATTTTTTCTTTGTCACGTACCTACACTCACCACTTCATCCTCAACTACTATTCCACCAGAGGATAAAGCTTTTTCGACCTCATCGAGCCGAGGCTGTTCGGGAAGTTTTCCAAATGTTGAGGTTTATTTGACATCGACAGTTTTTATCTTTAACAGTGCAAAACTAGAGAATAGAAGCTTTATCTTTTCATACGTGATGCGCTGTGTAACAGAAGTGTCCACTATTAGAGGTACTTTATACTTATTATTGTATAGGTATTCCACTTTTTGGTTTGAAAGGCCCAGATGGGGATGTTCAGCCATAATTTTTATTACCTATTTTAGTGTGCAATCACAATAGAGCCGCACAGGAATTTTGTAGGTACATAGTTTTTGAGCCCCGTTTTGTTGGGTTTTGTATTGATTTGGATAAATTTAAGGTGCTATGTACCGCTACATTTTAGGAATGAAGAAAATGGATCAACAATGGATTGCGAAATAACGCAAGAAAGCCTCTATCCTTAATGCTCAAGTGTTTTCTTGCCAAAAAATTGGAACCCAACCAACGAAACACGTGTCAAAAACTTTCTTTTATAGTCGTACGTGTCTTTTGCATCTCTATTCAGCAAGTCGCACGGTCAGTTTATTTTTGGGTTTTATGACTTTTATGACAACAATCCAAGAGTACCTGCCCAAAAGTCCGGTCCACGAACTGAATGGAAAAAATCGAACAAATATGACGAAAGCAGACTCGACATTTCTTTTATTTTGAATGAGCAAATAAAAATGCTTTTTAATCGAGTATAAAATCTGTTCGATTTGCTGTCAGAAGCTGGCTATAGATTTCACCGTGTTTCACCTTATAACCACTATTATTGCTTATGCAAATAAAATGCATTTGTCATTTGTTCAATGTGGTAATTAATCATTCAAAGAAATTATATTTCACTCAAAAGCGATTCATTTACCATAACTAAATTTGAAGGATATATTATGTATAACTGATGAGTCACATTTTTTCAAAACCAAGTTTTTAAAAAATAAAGGATCAGTCATAATGAAGGAAGATCAATTTTATCAACTTTTTCTTATACCTATTTGATTACTGAGTCATTTTTAAATTTGAGAATGCATAAAATCCCAAGATTGTCTTTTACGCAATCTAAATTTCTTAAGTAACCTATACCGCAGTTACCTTCGTAAAAATTGCTCATCTAAAATTGACAAAAAATATCCATCTTGAAATTCATTCAATCTAGTACGTAACGATGAACAGAAATCAACTAGGATTTTATTCATTGTTTCTATGAATTTCGAATAAATGGAGAAAGAATAAAGCTCGCTCACTTGATAAATAGTCCATGTTGCTGAAATACCGTAAACTGAAATAAATAAAATATGAATTGCAATTTGCGCCATAAAAAATAACCTGATTTTTCTGAAAAGTCAATAATACAAACACCGAGACCGAGAGTCTCGCCGAGAGTACGAGACCGAGAGCGAGACTACATGGTACGAGACCGAGACGAGAGTGGTCCATTTACGAGATTTACGAGACCAAGACCGAGAGCGACTCACTCTCGCTCTCGTCTCGCCGAGAGTGAAACACTAGCCAAAATGGGCTCCATCTGGTGACAAGAAACTGGCTATATATCACTTTTGTTTTTCAGCGGACTACAGCACCTGAAATGACACTTTGTAGACAAATAAATTCTTTTCTTATTATAAACCTTAATTCTTATCAAACACACATGATAACCAATAGTACGAGTATACCTAGATAAGTGGGGTAGCTTGACACAGAAAATTCTGACTATGTATTGCGTGATCAATTGAATTCCTAATTCAGGCAGACTGTGGCCTAGTCGAAATCAGGGGTGTGAAGCTGAATTTGGCTAGCGCACAACCTGCCCAAATTAGGAATTCAATTATTGATCACACGATAGATGATTCTTTTCTTTCGTTGAGTCAAAATTACTGATAATTTTGATATAGTATGAGAGCATAGGTCGTGCCGTGTGCAGCTTTGTGAAGATATATAGAGTTATGTCTTGATCAATTCCTCGGGGATCAAGGACCATGAAAAATTATGGTGGAATATTGGCATCTACTGCAGGCAAATATGGTGGAGGCGCCAAAATTGGCTTCATCTGGTAATAAGAAACTGGCTGTAGCTCGTTTGTTTTTAAACGAATTTCAACATTTGGAACGTCATTTTGTGAACAAAAGAATTCTCTTCTTATTTCATATCTGAATTTCCAACGTCATTTCGGAAAACTGTCAAAATTGTCTTTATAAGATATGCTAAATTCTGGCGTTCTTTGAAGGTTATCCAATATTCTTGAAACTTGGCAGTATTATAGATCTCGAGGTGCTCTTTCCCAATTTCTACTTTTCCACTTCGTATCTTTGCCGTTTTGGCCGCCATATTGGAAAGATGACGCCCAAAAAACAGTTTTTTGTCAATATCTTGAATTCAACTGACTCATGATTGAAACGTGTATATACGGAGGGAAGCTCATTCAAGTTTCTACAATTTGACATATCAATCATTTTTGTGTGCCTTACGGTTCTTGAGTTAGAGCTTCCAGAACTTCCGGAAGCATCAACTTTCGGCATTCAATCAGCATGTTAAATTGATACCACCGTCATGTAGCAAGCAAATCAACCATAAATAGCTCTTGGCTATTAACCAGAGATAATAAAAATTTAGAAAATCGATCATGATGATGTTGATTGTGTAATCACAGGGTGAACTGTGAAGGCAAACTGACTTTAGAAAGGAATAAAGATAATGTATAGCATTTGGAGGGTATCAGATACATTCGAAACTCATTATTATTATGGGATTTGAGGTCATCATTCAGAATATCTACTTTCCCACTTCGTATCTATGCCGTTCTGGCAAAAATTTTGAAAAAATGGCGCCCAAAAAATCATAACTTCGGAAAATTTTGAAATTTATCAAAGTGAAGGTCTATAATATTCTATAAAATTCGACATCTGAATCACCTATGTGCGACTTACGGTTCTCAAGCTATAATTTTTCAAAGTCAATTTGCCTTTACATTTCACCCTGTAGTTGTATAACAACCATTGCCATGATTGATTTTCTGGATATTATTGGTCTGTGGTTGACAACTGATTATTATTCATGGTTAATTTGACTGCCACGTGAAACTGAGATCAACTTAACATGCTGATTGAATGACAAAAGTTGATGCTTCAGGGAGTTCTAGAAGCCATAACCCAAGAACCGGGAGTAGCACGTACACAAGTAAGGTGTCAAATTGTAGAGAATTGAATAAGCTTCCATTCGCATATGAGCGCTTCCACCTCACATCGACTGAAATTAAGATATTGACAAAAAACTGTTTTATGGGCGCAAGCTTTTCAATATGGTGGCCGAAATGGCAAAGATACAAAGTGGAAAAGTAAAAATTCGGAAAGGGCACTTCAAGATCTATAATACTGCCAAGTTTAAAAAATATCGGATAACCTTCAAAAAAGGCCGGAGTTTAGCATATCTTATAGAGGCAATTTTGACAGTTTCCCGAAATGGCGTTTGTGAATTCAGGTATAAAGTAAGAAGAGAATTCTTTTGTCTACAAAATGACGTTCCAGGTGTTAGAATCTGTTGAAAAACAAATGATCTACAGCCAATCTCTGATTACCAGATCAAGCCCATTTTGGCGCCTCCACCATATTTGTCTGCAGGAGATGTCAATATTCCACCATAATTTTTTATGGTCCTTGATCGCCCAGGAATCGATTAGGACATGAGTCTATATATCTTCACAAAGTTGCACACGGCCAAGCCCTTTTCAACCCTATGCCCCCGAACTAATATGTTTTCCGACTGAATTCCATCTAGGCCAGGCGGTATTTTTCACCCTGTAACTTGATACGGCAGCAGTTGCTGTGTGGTATATTTTTCATATGTTTATTGAAAGACTATGGCCTATCAAACTAGTCTGAAACCGTTTTTTTCGGTCATCAGTTTCTCAAGAAAAAAAAAAAAGTGAAGAAAAATAATAAACTCTCACCCTGTATACTGATTTGTAGCAGTCCCAGAGTTGAGGACTTTTGATATGTTGAAGAAGGGACTGTAAGCTTGCCATTGTGAAAAAATCGTTTTTGTTTGAATCAATTCCAGCAAAGCACCTATTTTTTTCTATTTCCAATACACTAATTACGATAGTCGTCGAATTGATGCATAGGTCGTTTTCAAAGAGTTCGGTCCAGATATTTTCTAAGAGTCGCATCGTTCTATTCAAGGTTTTACTCTAGTTAAGTAAAATCAAAGTGAAAAGTACTGATTCCGTATTGTTTCGAGGAGTATACATATTTTACACCACCCGCACCCTCGGCTCCTGCACTCCGTTCAATAACAATCCGTTCCCGTTCGGATTGTTACACGCGAACAGAGCATGTACGAAACTGTGCGAACTGGTGGATTCAACATTTCACTTCAAGGCTATTTTTTATTACCCGACCCCCGACCCAAAAGTACGCAGCCCCTTCTTGCGAAGGGTATAGTCGGTCGGGCATGGCATGAGAATGACAACCAATCATTGTCAATGCATCCCCCATTTGGCAGCCATTTTGTGAAAGGAAAAATTATTTTAAGAGATATTTATACTGTTGAAGATTCGTCATACGTTAAATCAAGAATTACAAGTTTATACTAAGGTAATAGCGAGTATTGAAACTTCTAGCTTGATTCACAGCCACCAATCCTCCAAGCATGCTCAAAATATCTTTTATTCTCCTCTGCTTTTGGTTTTTTACTGGAAATCCGTGAGCAATTGCATTGCGGTAGTCGAATTGATGATTAGTTCTTTTTGAAAGAGTTCAATCTGGATGTGATATCCGAAGAGTCACATCGTTCTATTCAAGGTTCTACCTCAGTTCATCAAAAATTTAAGTAAAAAAAACCACTGATTCCTATACTGTGACGCGAGAAGTATCCATACTTTACGCCACCCGGAACTCCGGCCTTCGCACTGAAGCAATCCGTTCGCATACTGGACTTTCAAATCTTGGATTTGGATCAGAACTTAAAATCTTTTATCAACATTGGCGCCTCCACCAAAACATGCCTGATGACGATAGAGGTTACTGGTCAAATCGCCATATTATGGTTCGTTTGTGCATGCGATACAAACTTTTCTAGAATGTAAGATGCATTATTTTGTATGAGATTTTTAAAAATTACACGTGAACATAGCATGTACGAAACTGTGCGAACTGGTGTATTCAACATTTCACTTCAAGGCTGTTTTTTATGACCCGACCCAAGAGCACGCAGCCCCTTCTTGCGAAGGGTGGTCAGTCGCGTAGGAGAGGCGTCGTGGAATTGTAGCTACTTTCCGCGAAAGATCTTGTACCGACAAGCTGTGTAGTGTGTGATGATAGTGTGATTAGTGTGCTAACTTGGACTGAACATTGCATCTTTTTGCAAATTCTACATCCATTGGGGTAAGTTTTCAATAAGCATAATAATATTATATTATGTATATTTTTTATGTAACTCCTGTTTATGTGCGGTGTCTTTTTAGCAATGGGTAATATAATTAGAGAACCATGAAAGATTCTAGATGCTAGATAGGTGCAAAATAGCTTTGACAAAGACGAGGAAAAACTCGAAAGATCTCGCCCCGTTGAATTTATGAATTGCGCAATTTAATTTGTAGGAGTCATTGATATGGGAAAGCTCGATTGGACCTACGCCGTAATTTGTATCGAAATAAATCAAAGGTCGCTACAAACGGTAGACCAAAGTCACCAAAGTGCAGTTTGTAATTTTTTTTTGCCCTATAGAGGGTGCATTTTTGCAGTGCAACCTTTAATTCATTTTTTTCAGGGAGCCCCATTTTATAGGCGTCTAGTTTTTGCACTTTGCTTCAGCCGTTCGGAAGTTTTCAATTTATTTTTTGAACCAAATGCGTTAATCGACACTAGTTCAAGAAATCGCACAACATAGCAATAAACTTGATTGTTTGGAGTATCAAGTTCGGATTTTTGCCTGTTAATCATTGAATTTCCTGGAGTATTTTCAATTTTGGAAAACTTTGAAGGGATATAACTTGAGTTTTTTCACCTAGATACTTGGTCCTATTCCGTAATATGGTTTTTCTCAAAAGTTGATAGTTTGGGAGATAGTTCGCATTTACTAACAAAATGCATACACAGATCCCACCGATTGAGTAAAGTTCAGAAGTTGAGTTGAAGAAAATTCTTCAGCATTTTATTTGCACGGATTTGCAGTTGTTGCTGAAACAATGGCCTTCACCACCTCTCATGCGGCAAAATTATTGTGGGGATTGCATTTGAATGAATTTTTTTGAACGTTAGAAGTAATAATGCAAGCAACTTGACAATTTGATCACACGTTTTCCTCTCATCTGTGTTTTTCGAACCAATCAAGGCGTTCAGTGCAACTTGAGTAGCCTTTCTAATAGCATTTTTTCTGTAATTGGTGATATAGGTGCCGTTTTTAGCGCACTTCTCCAAACGGGAAGGCGCTTTAGTCTTCGCTTTGTCCGTCCGTCCGTCACAGCATCTAGTCCTAGACGAAAAGGTTTTTGCGAAAAAATTTTACTCCATTGGGTAGCTCATGACCTTGTATACCGAACCAAGAAAAATCTCGACGAAATAATAATAAACAATGACAATAATAACAATTTAGTGTGACGCGGCATCGCCGTTGAATGCTGCATTTCAGAAGCCGGCCTGATCTCGAAAGTTATCACATGCGAGGAAGTACCCGATCATATCATTTTACCATAATACATATGCGGAGTTATATTTAGAGGATGATTTGAACTTTATTTTAATGAAAATTTCACATCAGTGCAAGGTGCAGGCCAATAGTTATTAATTTTTGAAAATGACTTCGAAACTACGGCTCGGTCGCAAATGATTTATTCGTTGCTTGCTGGTGCTTGATATCCTTTCCTCCGAACAAAACGAAATTTAATACAGAAAATATTTCAACTCGAATGGGGGTAGCTCATGGCCTTGGTACGCGAATCAAGAAAACTTTTGCCGAAATAATCATGAACAATTACAAAAATAACATTTTGGTGTAGGGCGGCTTCGCCGATCAAGTGCTGGCATTCGCGGTAAGATGTAGAAAGTTTCGATATGCAGGCAACTACAATTTCTTAATGAAATACATCACTGCATGTACGACATTATATTTAGAGAACAATTTGAACTTTCTTTTGACAAAAATCCCACTTCGATCCGACCGTCGGGTCAATTGTTATCAATTTTTGAAAACGACCGCAAAGCCACGGCTCGGCGCATATAACACGACCCTACAAATTTAAAATCAGACGTGCCGAAATAGTAATTGACCATTTTGAAATAGCCAATACTAGGTACCTAAAGGATAATGGCACTCAAATTACGAAACATGTTCGCTCAATAACAAAAAAAAGTAGGTAGGTATCACTAAAAATCATGTGACAGGCTACCATTTTTTCGGTTTTTCGATAAAAAAGAAATGTTCCAATTCAAAACTGAACCCGATATTCGTGTTCAGGAGGTCTAAATCAGTTGGAGAACATTTTTTTATATAAGTAACAGAATGACGCTTATGTGGCCGGTTTGTCTGTCTGTCTGTCTGTCTGTCTGTCTGTCTGTCCGAGTCCGTGCAGAAATTAAGACGCTGTACTCCTTCTCGAGAATTGAAACAAGAGTCTTGGAACTTTTTTCCGATCAATAGCTGATGTCCCCAAGGGTGGCCAATGGGCACTATTTTTGTTATCCATACATCGTTATCATTATTCTCAAAAAACAGAGATCTCCTGTGCACTTCGATGAAGTTGAACTTCTTCTCGGGAACTAAAGCTACAGCCCTTGAAGATTGAACTTCATCCGGTGGATAGCTTAGGTTCTCAAGGACCAAATAGGCAGAATGGCTTTCATAATTCGGCCGCCATCTTGGCTGCCATATTGAAATTTCTTATTAGTGGAACAATTGTCATGAAACTTGAAACTTGCCCTTGTCTAGTACGATCATTCTTATTTTCAAGCCAAATTTCATGATTGCCCCACCATCTTGGCCGCCATATTGAAATCTTTTATAAGTGGGAGGATTTTCATGAAACTTGAGAGTTACGCTTGTCTCGTACGATCATTCCTATTTTCAAGCTGAGTTTCATAATTCTGCCGCCATCTTGGCCGCCATATTGAAATCTCTTATTAGTGGAACGATTTTCATGAAACTTGGAACTTACCCTTGTCTAGTACAATAATTCTGATTTTCAAGCCGAATTTCATGATTCTGTCGATATTTTGGCCGCCATATTGGAGTTTTTTGCCCAAGACGGTAGAACCCTAATTACTTAACATCTTGCGTTCACTAATCTTCCAAAAAGGAAGTGCGCTACTGAGCCTCATGCCCATGAGGCGTATTCGCTTGTTTCCAAATGAGATGAAAAAAATGCTTTTTTTCAAAAATTTTCACCAGAAAAATGCAAACGTGTTTTTTTGCAAGATCAGATCCTTGACTTGTTACTGCAACAAGAATTTTTGTCAAGTATTGCGCAACAGGGAAATGCAATCAAATCAATTTGAATACATTTTGTTGAAACTTACGAAGCTTTTGACCGGCGAAGTTAGTAATTTACTCACAATTTCTGATTTTGTTTTTTTTTGTGTAGAATCGGTCAAAGTGTGCTGTGAGATTCAAAAAGCCATTTTCATAACATTTTCCTTCTACTTTATGAATCCCTTGCTGATTTTTGGAGAAAGCTATAATAAAAAGTACTGTTTCTGACGGGTCATAGCTGCAAGCAAATAAGCTGTTTCCCAGGAGAGTCCTGAAATTTTTGATTATTCATAAGCCAACTTGTGCAGTGTCCTAGAAGAATATTACTGATGTCCAATTCAATTTGATCATGTGAAATTTTTGCAAAAATATAATCATAGGTTATATCCCAAGAGCTATGAGTTTTACGGGGTAAACTGCGGCTAGCTGGTTTTTGCAAAATTTTGCTTAGAAAATGTCCGAGACTTGATAGGGATTTTTAGTGGATTATTAAGTCGAAAACGTTTGCTACAAAGCAAAATTTTGCAAAAATATAGCTAGCCGTAGTTTGCATGGTAAGATTCATAGCTCGCGGGGTATATGATTTAGAGTATTTCCTAAATCAACACCTGCTATATCATCAAATCGACAGCTTTTAAACAATTTTTAAACGTTACAAAGAAGCTTCTTTGTTTTGTAAATACCCACTCTATCTGAATCATGATTGACACGCCTCTGCCCATTACCATGTTTGACAGTTTTGTCACATTAGTTTTGTAGTCACGCGAGCCCTTGGAAAGGAGAAATTCGGGCTTTGAGGTGTACAATTATCTATTTCGTCGTCTATTGACAACAAATTAATAATGCCGAAACGGTCCATTCTTCTTTTTCAAACGGCAAAGCACGGTGAACGAAACCTAGATTGAAATCAACAGCGAAATTCTGACGTTTAATGTCATAATTTTTTTTTCGTCTACTTACTTGATTTCTGGAACGGCTTTGGGTCGCTCCTTGGCAAGCTGGAGAAAAGCTTGTTTCTGCCGTAAAAAATGACAAGGTACCCGGAATAAAAAGAAATTACGTTTTTAGCATATCATTTATAGCCAATGAAACATATTATTACTTATTTGAATAAAAAAGCTACAAAAATCAAGTATTTCTACAAATTCAGTAAAATTACATCTCACCGTCAAGGTGAACCGTGCTCTAGATACATACCGGGTGATCATTTCAAAACTATCCACCTGCAATAACTCCCGATTCCTAGTCAATACTTCTTCGAGCAAAAACAGGTCGATTTTTATATCGAGGGGGACATCTGAAACATACATTGGCAAATTTCTATCTTCAGCCCCCTCGCCCCCACCCATCCCAAAAATGAAATTTCAAAAGACATTACCTACCTTGCGATACATCATATTGAAGAAAATTGAATTCTCTTTTTGAAAACAATATTTTCAAAAATTTTAACTCTACTCCCCTTCTCCCTAAAAATTCTCTGAGTGTCCCTTTCAATATTCTGGATCCCTCAATTCTTTTCAGTTCAGACAGCATCATCTCTAATAACTTCAAAGAAGAGAATTTTCGGTGGAAAAAGTGCCACCCAAATTGACCCCATTGCTCTCCCCCACCTAAACTTTGAAATTTAAAAAAATACCACCCACTTTGTGATACATCAAATTAAAGAAAATTAAATTCTCTTTCTAAAAACAATTTTTTTGAAATTTTCAACCCCTCCCCCATTTAACTGGACATTTGGAGTATTTTAGTAGGAAAACGGAGGTTTCAAAAATTTTTAAAAAATTATGTGCTGGGAGAACATTTAATTACCTTCAATTTGATGTATCACAAAGTAGGTATTGTCATTTTAGATTTTTGAGTCGTGGAGGGGGGAGCGAATGGGTGAATTTGGGTGGCACTTTTTCTATAGAAAATTTTCTCTTTCGATGCTGTGCAGGATGACGTTGACTGCATTAAAGAGAATTGAGAGGTCAAGAATATTAAATTGGACACTCAGAGAGTTTAGGGGGAAGGGGGGGTGAGATTAAAAATTTTAGAAATATATTTTCAGAAAGAGAATTTATTTCTGTTGAATGTTGAATTGATTGTATCGCAAAATAGGTAGTGTTATTTGAAATTTCAAAGTTGGGGTAGGTGGGAGCAAGGGGGCTGAAGATAGAAAATCGCTGATGTATGTTTCAGATGTCCCCCTCGATATAAAAATTGACCTGTTTTTGCTTGAAGACATTTTCTCTAGGAATCGGAAGTTATTGCAGGTGGATAGTTTTCAAATGATCACCCGGTATACAATGAGCAACGTGTCACTAGTGGGGAAAGCAGCACGGCCGTGTGTAGGTCGGGCTTTTAGTGCTGATGATAGGATGCACACTTTGATTTTAGAGTTCTGATGATGCAATCGACAAAATTTGGAAAACAGGTAGATTTAATAAATTTCTTTAAAAAGCTAGGAGCAGGTTTTCTCGCTGGTAAATTTCAACAAAGCTAGGAAAAGTTCATGCAATGTTAAACTCCTGTAGAATTGGTCATAATTTGAAAAATCTCTGTACTTGATTGGTTGTCGGAATATGAGGGAAATACTCATTCAAATTCGTTTCGTCGCATTTTATCAAATTTCACGAACTCAGTCATTGTAAAACTATCAAAAAATTTATGCTAAACTCATAATGTGCGTCTTACTGAAATCAAAATACCATAATAATTATACAACTATCGTTGTATAACGAAACTTGACTTTTATTTCGTTCACTATCGAAATTTACAAAAGAAGTGGGATGCAATTAAATAAAATGTCGATGGCGTCATCACTTGGAAATGGGAGGGAAGAGAGAATGAACATGATCTGACAATGTTTCTTTTGAAATAAATCAGTTGGGCCTGCAGAACTGTTTAAAAAAAACGAGAGAAAAATATTCTTCTTATTTCAGACTTATGCGCGCTCTGTACGTACTTACCTACGCATTTGTACAAAAGGTAAGCTTAATAGAAACATTTTGAAAATAGTCTGTTCTCAATCCCGATATCCGAACCTGAAAATCTATTTATATGAATGTAATTAGGACAGGAAACTGTTCAGGAAGACTTTCTTTCCTCTCTTTCTCAGTGGGTATTGGCGCATTGGCGGAGGTGCTGATGACACTCTGCGCCAATCAAAGCGCCTTCTCTTCTTTACACTTAGGCGAATCAATCGAATTTTTCTGATGAGGTTACATCAAAATAGTACCCCAATAAGCGATATAAATAATGATCAGAATACGCAAAAATTCAATCACGTCAAGAGTCAGAAAATTACCAATTGTTATAGCCCGTCCACAATGATGTTGATGTTAACGTAATGATATCGGCAATGGTAATGTTAGCATTTCAAAACAACGAGTTTCAATGGGTAATACTTACCATTGCCACTAACATGATTGTGAACGTCACATTTGAAACTCACCTGTTAGCTTTGAATGCTAACATTACCATTGCCAGATAACATTACGTTAACAATAACATCATTGTGGATGGCCTATCAAGCACAGTTCTGTTGTGGTCGTGCACAAAGCAAATTTTCATTTTCAGTCATTCGAAATTCTAGCATGTCACGTACTCACGTACGTAGTCGTACTACGTAGGTACCCACTTAAATAACACATACAGTGACAAATGCACAATAAGGGTGTCCATAATTTGAATACTGAATTTTATAACAATTAATAATAATCACTATGACCATGAATGCTAATGTCCCGTCCCGTCCTGATGAAAAATCCAACATTTGGCAAGTGTGAATTAGGTATTTCGAATGAAATTGTTTAATTTTTAAATCTGGTAAATCCATGTTCATAACTACTACTATGTGAGTGATCCAGTTGTAAATATGTTGCGCAATTTGGTGAAAACTTTCGCACTCATTTTACTTGAACTAAATAGGTAACTACGAGTATACACCACCCTCGGCTCTCGCACAGAGGCAATAAATAGTGTGACAGAATTATATACTTACTTTCGCATATCGCGTCTTTCGAATTTCGAATATAGGCACTTCGATTGGCATCGAAAGCTCACACCTCCACCACAGACTCCTCCACCAAAGCCTTTCCTGTGCGTTTTGGTGAAGGTGCAGGTCAACGCCCAAAAACTCCATGCGATTCAAGCTTTTTCAGTGGCAAGCTCTTCATTTTGTGTGAGATGGTTCAAAGATTGCTTGTTTAGAAACATGCTGCATCTCCCTTTTAAGCTAAAAGCGCATTTAGAGGTGCGCGTTTAGGGGCTATCATGTTTGAGTTTCGAAAAATACATCTTACAATTGAGCGGCCCACCATGTTTACGAAAATGTGCGAACTGGTGCATTATACACTTCAAGGTTATTTTTTATGACCCGACCCAGCAGTACCTACGCAGGCCCTTACTGCAACTACTGCAAAAAGTAGTCGCGTAAGAGATGATGACGAAACGTTCTTTTCGCGGAAGCTCTTGTGCCGATAAGTTGTGTGTGCGTGGTGTGGTGTGTGTGTGTGTGTGTGTGTATGTGTGATGATTATTGTGTGTGTTGTTAATTGAACTGAACTCGGAACTGAACTAGGGACATTTTCGACACATTCTACATCCATTGGGGGTACCTAACCAAGGTAAGTTTTAAATGAAATTATTACTTTATTCCTTGTATTGTTTATGTGCGGTGTCTTTCTGACAATGGTTATCTTGATTCGAGATCCCTAAACGGAAACGATAGTTGTTGCCTAGTAACTTTTTAATTTTCAAAACTTGAAAGATCTCGAATGATCCTCTCCCATGGAATTTATGAATTATTGCGCAAGCCGATCAGTTTCGTCAATCAATTCATTCTCTTCTGTTTTTCACTTACCAAGATGTTTTTAGCAAATAGAAATCTCTTCCGTGGCCAACAAGCTAGAACTTTGGTTTGTATGGTGAATCAATACCTATATTTTGCAATGACTTTTCTCTCCTTTGTCGTTTTTTTTTTCGGGGCTTTTCAAAGTGTAAAGTTGAAAACCACAACTATATATCGCGCTAAGAGGACAGAAGTAGATATACTTACTAATCAGGAACTTTTATTTTGCTTATTTTGCCTCCATTGCAAACTTTGGTGGAGGTGCCAGTCGAATCACCGAGTCCCCATTATGCGATTCCAACTGCATATACAGAGGAGTGCATAAAAAACGGTCACCGCCGGAGCATCGCTATCCCTCATCCGATCTTCAAAATTTAAAAACCCGTTTGAATGGTATAATGTCTTCTATGATTCGACAGTGAAAAATATTTTTTTTATCATGATGCTTCTAAGCACTGACAGTCAACTTTTGTTTTTCAAATGGTAACTATACTTTTTTAATTTTTTTTCGGATTCCTCACGCTTATTTGGATATAATGCATCAATATCACACTTTTTGTTATTTAACACGAAGAAAAAAAATTAAACTGCGAAATTTCCACACATAACAGTAGCGTCAGAACACCCACGTATGCACGCAATCCGGTAGGCTGGGTGCAAAATGATGTTCAAAAGCACATAGCAGGTCGGTTTTTCGAAATGTGAATGCCACAATGTTTTCAAAATCCCAAAAAAGCTGTGCGTCTCCAAGATTTCTTTATACTCTATTTTTAGCTTACTATTTTATATCTTTCCAAGTATGTATTATGAAAATGGAAAATAAATAAGACCTTTTTTCCTGACAAGTCACAATACATACAAAAAGATATAAAAATAATAAGCTGAAAATAGAGAATAAAGACGTCTTAGAGACGGACAGCTTCTTTTGGATTTTGAAGACATTTTGACATTTACGTTTTGAAAAACCAAACGCGTGACTTCCTATATGCTTTTGAACATCATTTTGCAACCAGCCTACCAGATTGTGTGCATATCGTGGGTGTTATGATGTGTTTCTGTGATGTGTAAAAATTTCGGTTCCAATTTTTTTTCTTCATGTCTAATGATAAAATGTGTGATATTGATGTATCATTATATTCAAATAAGGATTTAAAGAAAAAAAAAAGTGTTGCCATTTGAAAAACAAAAGTTGACTATCAATGCTCAAAAGCATCACAAAAAAGAAATATTCTTCATGGTTGAATCATAGAAGACATTAAACCATTCGAACTGGTTTTTGAATTTTGAAGATTGGATGAGGAATAACGATGCTACATCGGTGGCCGTTTTTTATGCACTCCTCTGTATATTTCTAGAATATTATGAAGACAGGGTGTTTCGGTGACCTTGCATAATACTTCGGGAGGTGATTCCTCTCAAGAGAATAAGTCGAAAAGTGAGAGTAACATTTTACCCTGAAGTGCTTCCTAAGGGAGTTACAGCCCCTCAAAGGTATGAAGTTAAACAAAGTTTTTAATTATTTGCTGAAAAACCGTCGAAAGTAGGAACTTCAAATTTGGTATAGAGAAGTTTCTCAACAGTGTGAATGTAAATGCAAAGTTCTAAACAAATCTAATCAGTGGCAGCGAAATTAGAGGGGATTGGGATTATGTTGAACATTATTTATGACACGTCCGTGTTTTTTCACTTTTACTTCAGAGCGATGCATCCTACGGAAAAAATGCAGGAGGAATAAAAGTTTTGGATTAAACGAATCTATCGAAAACATCAAATTTCAAGATCTTACCTTTGACAGTTTTTGAGCAAATAATTGAAAACTTTGTTGCATTTTGTACCTTCGAGGAGCTGTAACTCCCTCAGGGAGCACTTGAAGAAAAAAATGTACTCCTACTTTTCGACTTATTTTTTTTTGAGAGGAATCACCTCCCAAAGTATTATGCGAGGTCACTGAAACACCCTCTATAAATCATCTAAACTGCTCAACATTTGAAATGTCGGTATCGAAAATTTTGCCCTTTTTCAAAATGGTGTAACTTTGGATTGTCTCAATCGATTCCGATTTTGTCTTCACGTTTGCTTAGATACATCTTTTAGCAATCTACTCCGTTGGCGAGAGTTTTGGTGGAATGTAAAGCATTGCAAAATAGTGCTTAGTTCAATAGGTCCCCGTTTCTGTGAACAATTTTCCTTTCAAATTCTAAAGAAATAATCATGGAGCCTGATGTATTGTCTCAAAACGGCTTTTGAATTTTCCATATCAAAAGTTACACAATGATGATATGATTTTTTTTGTAAAAGTTGCATTTTAGACATTTTCAAAAAATAAGAAATTGCGGTTATATTTTTCAAACATATTCAAACTAAAATTTTAAAGTGTGTTTTTGAGGCAACAAAACATCTACATATTCAATTTGAGCTCCGTACCTCGGTCCGTACGTCAAAAACTTCGATATTGATACAATGCGATAAGTGCGCCCTCTAATGGTGGACTCCAACCAAAATCACACAAGTTCATTAGACGCCTATTGGAGGAACTTACGTCATAAGGTACATGATTTTAACCCTGAAGGTCTAATGTGCGTTGATAAGGTTGTTAAAAATTGCTTTGTCTTACATGTCAGACCGGGGGCTTCAGGCTGGTATGAGCCTGTCAATTTTCGAAAAAATGGCTAGAAATTTACGTCATGAGTTACATGAATGAAACCAACTGGATTTTGTGTGGCAACATCCCCTTGATCGAAAATCTGGTCGTAAGACAAAATTTTTGGGGGTTTTCGGTCCATAAGACAAGTTTGACATTTTCAAAACAAGACCAAAATTCATCAATTTTTTCAAAGGCGTTTTGTTGACTAACCCATCAAGTGTGATATATATTTGTAATCAGAATGAAAAACGGAATCGATTTCCATGTTAAAATACAGGTTGTACGATTTGAGACAATTTTTTCGATGTTGCACCCTGTAAGCGATGTACCATTGAAATTTTTTTTAGACAGATTCGAAACCTGCGTGAAAAATCATGTAAGAATCGTTTTTCATTCCTGAACTTATGCCAAAGGAGAAATCTCCAGGAGGAGGTAAATTTTGGCCTTTTTCTGAAAATTTCAAACTTGTGCCCCCAAAAATTTCGTCTTATGACCCGATTTTTGATTATTGGGATGTTGCCACACAAAAGCCCGTTGGTTTCATTCATGTACCATATGACATAAATTTTTGACATTTTTCGAAAATTGACAAGCCTATACCAGCCTAAAGCCATGTAAATGTAAGACAAAGAAATTTTCAACAACCTTATCAACGCACATTAGACCTACAGGGTTAAAATCATGCACCTTATGACGTAAGTTTTGAGGCACCAGCTCCCTTTCCAATTTCCATATACCGTGCGGCTGCATACCAAATTTCAGCTCAATTGGATGAACCATTTGGGAGTTATCATAGACGATTATACAGAGTTAGAGACACAGACAGGCAGACAGACCAACTTTGATCTGACAATTGTCTAAATAGAAAGATAAGATGGACGTTAAAAAAGAGTTATTCTTCGAAATCCGGAAACAAATTTTTCACGCGTTCACAATATTTTCCTTTCCATTCGAGAACGCGAACCGGAGAAATAAAATGGAGGTTGCTGGGGACGAAGCCGTTTTCAACAGTTCAAGCAACAAGCATGCAAAATTACAGGTTCCTATCATCAAAAATGAGATGTTATTGCCAACCGAAATAACTGACATGCAACTTTTACAAAAAAAAATCATATCATTATTGTTGGACTTCTGATCTCAAAAATTCAAAAACTATTTTGAGATAAGACATCAGGCTTCATGATCATATCGTTAAAATTTGAAAAAAAAATTGTTTCCAAAAATGGGGGTCTATTAAATTGAGCACAATTTTGCAATGCTTTACATTCCACCCTGTAACGAATGTAATTGGAATAAGTCAAAAAATCTCGCCAACCCAGTAGACTGCTGGAAGATGTATCTAAACAACCGTGAAAACAAAATCGGAATCAACTGAAACAATCCAAAGTTATACCGTTTTGAAAAAGGGCAAAATTTTCGGTACCGACATTTCAAATGTTGAGCAGTTTATTATCTGTGTGTGTACCTTTTTAAGCCTCGCCAGACGTAGTGGCGGAGGCTATTTGTGGCCGCTTTTTTTTTCGTGATTATCTTTTTCTATTAGGTTTTAACCCGCAACAAATTCCCACAGAGCTGAAATTTGGTATACGGGCCTTGTAAGACCTAAGGAATAACATATCAAAATACTCGGTGGCACACCCTTGTGCGTCATTGATTGTGGGGGAGGGGGCTAAATATTGCCATTTTAAATGCGTAAATGACACCCTGTAGCTTATATAAATAAAAAAAATCATATTTAGATGCCTTAACGCTTCACAATATTTGCTTGGCGTTTGAATTGTTGATAAATAGTTTGAGTTGCCTCAAAAAAAAAAAAAGATCGGCAAAATTTATTTTGTTTTTCTCTCAAAAACCTCGAATTGATATCGGCAAGTGTGGTATCGTTTCTAACTAAATCTTGGCCTCTGATATCAAATATGGTGTTTAAAATTGAATTGAAACACGATTAAACAAGTTTGACTGAAAAAACGACGATTTTTGCCATCTGAAATTGTCGTTCTGTAATTTCGGTTTCCGTGAGGTTAGAATCATCTCAATTGAGTATTTCCAACAGAATTCATTGTTCTCAACCATTTTATACCTGAAAACGATAAAAACAATGTGCCTGTATTCATTACAAGATCAGAAAATTGATCTGTTGTGAAAGTGATTATATGCCCAATTTTCTCCCGAAAATGCATACAATTTTTGCAGTTCTTTTTTTTTACTGATAAATGATGAAGTGGTTCCACTGTTCTTGTGTGTAATACTAAGTGAAGTTCTTCCTCTATCAGAAAATACCAAAAGTTATTGTATCTATCGGGCAATAGAAACAAAATCATCTTTTCTGTAGCCGTTATTCCATTTTCAGAAAAAAAAGTAGGTGTAAAACTTGTTTAATAAAAAATTGATGCTCTGACTTTGTAATATAAATAGGCGTAAGCAATTGATGCTGTTTTTGTTCAAGATAAACATAAATATAGGATTTGTCGGTAATTTTTATTTTTGACAGCTTCAGACAATGATGCCCCTAAATGAAGAAACCACAATTTTTTTGTAGAGAATACATTATTTTCGAGATGAGGACTGTGAATATCAACTGTTCACTCATCAGTCTCATCACTTGGGTCTGTTTCGAAGATGGGAAGAAGAACCTATTAACAATGCTCAGCTTTATTGGCCATCACAAAATATTTTTACATGTTTCTCATTCAAAGATCCAGGAGAGAAATCCCACCTTGCGCGTACTATTCACGCCACTATCAAGCAGAAATGTTTCATGGCTACCGGAGTCCATTTCATAGGCAACAATATACCGTGCTTCCTTTGAGACCCACCTTATATTGTTAAAATGATTGGTTCGTCCACAGGAACAGTTTTAGAGAAAAGTGTCTGGGTAAATTTTTTGACTAGATATTCAAAGCCCCAAAATCGTAGGAGGCACAGAGGTGTAAGTTCAAATATTTTGATATGTTCTTCCTTAGGGATCATACCAGTTATATATCAATATTCAACTTTGTGCGACATTGCTTGGGGCTTTAAATTCTCATATGGTTTTTCCTGAAATATCCGGGCGACAAATTAACACTCAACCGCCTTTCCCGCAGAACTGACCAATCGGAAGAGTTACAAAGGCTCCCTCACATACTTGAGCACTAACAACAATAATCTCTTTCGTTCATTTGAAACAATCTTATATCGATCGGATACTCCGTTCACTTGCAGGAACAGCTTGGAGATAGGTATCTCTCTAATTCTTAGAACTTGACCTTTGAGGATGAAAATCAAAGGACGCACGAGGGTGTAAGTCCGAGTATTTTGATATGTTGTTCCGTAGGTCCAATAGAACATATATACCAAAATTCAGCTTTGAGGGAATTTGTTACGGGTTACCACGATTTTTCGACTAAAATGCCTGGGCTATTGTTCCTCGTTTCTCAACACAATTCACCTAAATATTTTGTATCTATTGAACGGTTCAATATATCCAGTTCATTCTTTCGCTAATCAAATCTCAACTATTGCAGGTTGATACCGACGACAGTTAAAGATGATCGGTCAAATATAAACAATCTTTAACAACAATTAAGAACGCACAACTTGTGAAACTCATTTAAAATAGAGAAAACGCATGAATGTCAGCCTTCCCATCATCATATCTTTGGATCTAATCAAGCTTTGTGCCTTTTTTTTAAATTGAAGTACATATCTAGACCTTTGTCAGAGTGTGACAGCGATTGAGAAACAATGGTTTATTATTTATTTATTAGGTTTATTAACCTTTTCATCGGCTATGAATGCAGCATGATTTTCAATCAGCTGGTAAAATTTTTATTTTCACAGTCTTCTATATACAACCAGCGAAGCGATTGGAGCCAAAGTATTGCAGAATTTTTTAAAAGAAAAATTTTTGATCTAGGACTTGCAGTTTTTTTAGATATGATTTTTTTTCTGACGCAACTAACAACTGTAAAGAAGTGGTGCGCACATGCCACTCATATACAGGGTGATTCACCACCAAATGGACATAGCCCAAGGGTAGGTCCAGTTTTACCAGGCGAACCAGGATCTGGCTTTGAAATTTTTCTAACACTGTTTGTTTCGAAGCTACAGGGTGATTCATGTATTTTGTCGAATTTTTTGACAAGCCGTACCTTCAGAACGAGCAAATAGATTGTATTGAAATATTGTGGGTTGATTCTTCTATTGATATCTGACACATCGCCTTATCAAACAGTTTGAAGTTCCCAGGGCCGGCCTTGTAAAAAAAACTTCAAAGCATTTTTCAAAAAAAGACATTCTGTATGCATATTTTTCGAATTTCATTCTCAAATTCAGAGACTACATCAAACATGCTAATGATATCGCAAAAAAAATTGCTTGACACCATTGAGCTGTCAAAAAATTTTTGACAATTGCAATGATTTTTGAAGTTAGGATTTTATCCAAATTATTATTTTCAAATATTTGCAAATGATCTATTATGGCCCTGAATTTCAGCCGTTTTGTCAGATAAATAAAAATGACATTCTTCTCGTTTTCTCAGAAGTAACAAAAAATTTCATCAGAATTTTCAAAAAATTAAAAATTCTGATACGTCTCTCAATTTCAGATCGATTTGGAATAGAAGTGAAGCTGAGGGACGTAACAATATTTTTTTTTAAATTCGGCTGAAACTTTTTGTTACTACTGAGAAAACGAGAAAAATTTCATTTTTATTTTTATGACGAAACGGCTGAAATTTGGGGCCATAATGAATCATTTGTGAATATTTGAAAATATCAATTTACAAAAAATCTTAACCTCAAAAATCATCAGGATTATCAATTTTCTTTTGACAACTTAATGGTGCCAAACAATTTTTTTGCGATATTGATAGTGTGTTTCATGTAGTTTCTGAATATGAAAATGAATTTTGAATAATATGCATACAGAGTGTCTTTTCTAGAAAAGCTTTGGAATTATTTTTTTCAAGGCCGGCCCTGAAAATTTTGAACTTTTTGATAGAACGATGTGTTGGAGATCAATAGAAGAATAAACCCACAAAATTTCAAACCAATCTGTTGAGTTGTTCTAAAGTTGAGGCTTGTCAAAAAATTCTACGAAATACATGAATCACCCTGTAGCTTCGAAACGTACAGCGTTAGAAAAATTTTAAAACCAGATCCAGGTTCGCCTAGAAAAACTGGACCTACCCTCAAGCTATGTCCATTTGGTGGTGAATCACCCTGTATTATACTATGCAAAATGCTCTATATTACTATTGAGGTGGGCATTTTTCGTATGAAGCTGAGCTTTCACAGAAATAATCAGATATTTGCTTTCTACAAAAAAAAAAACAAGGCACCCGTTTAAGCTAGCCGAGTTATGGGGCTGAGACTGCCCTCAACGGTACAATGGTATTAACGTAAAATAGGTATGATGGAGATGAAACTATTCAGTATTCACCCCTAATTTCTACATCGAAAAGGTCATAGTCCAAACATTTGCTCTGCTCGTGCCTTTCAAACTTTCAAACTAGTTGAATAATCTCTCATTTTTACCGCAAATCGCAGATGAGAGGTATTCTTACGTGTCACATACAGTTTCTCTTTTTATTTCATTGCCTTTTTTGCATTAATGACTACTCATTTTATCTCAGGTCACATTTGGCAAATATGTTTCGATATCACTATTCATTGAAGTTTTAGAGTAGGTACCATCATTATTAACTTTTTGCCAAGCAAGTTTCAAACAGTTTCCATGCTAATAAAACAATAACGATACTTCTTATTGTATGTAGGTATTATCCGTTTCACCCTTATTTGCCACACAGCAAGCCATGGTATTGTTTTGTTAGGTTGAGCATACCTACTGACGACAGCTCATGAATTGATTGACAAATTTTGACAACGTCAAATCACAAGATGATCAATCACAAGACAAAAATGCAAGTTTTGCGGCATATCCAGTATATTAAACGCCTGCAACTGAACATGGTCCGAAACATGGCAGTGAGTGGAGCCGCGTTTGGGGGTAAGTACAGACCCACCTCAAAACCTACGGTTCCTTTACTCTCAGCTCAAGTTTGACTTGAATGAGCCAAGAAATTCACGTTTTGGTTCAGGGACAGGGAGCTGGTGCCTAAAAACCTAGTCCACCTTGCTTCCTGTCCATCATCTCCGTAAAAGCTCATAGTTTTGTTCCCAATCATGCATTCAAGACCTGGTAGTACTGCAAATAATTACAGTGGTATTTGCACCAGATGCAAGGAGTTTCCTCTCCCCCCGGGCTCGGATGTTTAGGGGGTCAAGATTTCGCCCTCGAATCTTGAAAAACCATTCACCTGCACCTGCCGCGCCATTTTTTCCTCGCTTTTTTCGGGCTAGGCTCCTGGTCCGTATTTTCTTCCACGGTGCGGCGTCATCCACGTGTCAGACTGTCAGAGCTACATAACCTCCACTGCGTGAAACCACCTGTGGGCCTCAGGCGTGCCAATGTAACTGAAATTTGTCATAGCTTGCTGGGTGGCAAATAAGGGTGAAATGGATAATATGTGTGTACGTGTTTTATCTGTACTTTTTGTAATAATGTACCAAAATGATTTATTGCTGCAAAGACCTTTTTTGAGCGAGGCTTCCTATTAGACACACCGCAAGGTGGGGAGATGGACTGGTTTGTATCTATTACTCATGGGGCGTTAAAGTGGTAAAATTATACCTGCACGAATACGATACAAGACAATAGTAGAATGTTGAGAAAATGGTAATTCATACACCTGAGCGAGGTCAGGCAAATCCACCCTCCCCTTCTACCCTCAGTGAATTTTATACAACTCAGTCCTTGACATTTTGACCGCTTGGTAGTTTTGCGGATAGTTTTTTTTACTTCAAGGATGGAGTTGAATTGATTGAATAAGGTGTTGCGGAATCAAATCAGGATATCAGAAAAACAGATCACAAGTGTAGCTCAGTTTATTTATTATTCGTCCTCATTCATATGAAGTTACTTAATTTGTATTCAATTCACGTAATGTAAATACTCAAAATGATGAAGCGCTCAAAATATTTCTCCTACCGGTTTGACTATCATCTCGTGTACCTGAAACAAAAATCATCACTCAAGTCAAAATAAATCATGAAAAGTTGGTTGTTTGGTCCTTGACGCTCAATTTTTCAGCAGCACTATTTTTTGTTGAGTTGCTGATGATAATATGCTATATGATAAAAAAAGACCGAAACAGCTGTACAGTACAACACCGCTAAATAAATTGGGAGCCAAGAATTAAAAAAAAAACTTTCTATCAACTGAGTAAAAAACTCTCACAGTAGATCGAAGTTACTTCAAAATAAATCAGTTTTGAAATAAAACCAATTATAGAGTATAAAGGGTTCCCATATAAAACCGCACTTCTTCAGTTCACTGTCTAGGTATGTGCGCTGCTCGCTGCTCATGACACGTGTTCACTTTGTAGGAAAGTTCTTTTTCATATCTACCTATCTGATTTTCCCAGATTGCAGAATTGTAGAAACCAAAGAGGGAAACTTTTTTCAGCTCAGTCAAACTCACAACTTACTTGAACATGTTCGGGCGTGGATAGTGCATAAATGACAGCGTCTGCGATGTCTTCGCCTTGTAAAATCGCCATTTTTTCCATCGCTGCTCTGTTCTCGGCCGGTAAATTCTTGTTCAAAGTAGTCAGTTCGCTTACAACTAGACCAGGACTCACTTCCTGAAAATTTGAATCAAGTTTGAAGTAAATATAATAAATGTAGGATAATATTTTTTTATGTTAACTCAATCAAAGATTGAGAGAGGTTATCAACTATTACATGAATACAAACACTTAATATAGGTGAAACACAAAAATATATGTATGAGAGTATGGGTACATATGCGTGTGGGTGAATATTATTGTATAAAATTAGAATAGAGTATTATACTTTTGAGAAAATATTTTGTTTTCGATGGAATCGGAAACTATATTGAAAAAAAGCTGACCCGTATTTTTTTATTTTGCCATAAATCGTATCGTTTGGCCGCAATAAATAAACGAAATTCCTATATTCTGCCTATTTCTGACGTCATTTACACAGGCAGTATAGGCGGCGACTCGCTGTGACGTCAGAACTAGTTGATGTTATTTATTTATTGCGCCCAAACGATACGAGTTTTGACTAAATAAAAAAAACACGGGTCAATTATTTTTCAATCTAGTTCCATTTCAATCGAAATTTTTTTTTAGTATAATACTCCATTGCAGCTTTATCTAAAAACTCGTCCATTGCCGATCTCGCAATTTTTTCTAGATCTCCGAAAGCAAAGGCTGGCTGCTTGGAGGGTGGCACAGACCAACCTGATTCGTTCAATCGTACCTTCGTACCCAGTTCACTGCAACAATGGGTCTATGCCATTGTTCCGATGGCCGTTCAGCTAATACCCGTGAATGGTTTTTCATTTCTGTTCCATTAAAGCCAAAGTGATCGGGGGGTGTGAACGATGCATGTATGCTGTTTTCCACATGCCGTCAGATTTTTTCCTATTTTTCAGCTCTAGATCTTCTGGATGAAAAGTACACACACAAACGGTCGAAAGATTACCCCAAAATTTTCCCTTGGATATAGAAATGGGAATATCTCTTGGAAAAACAATTATTATGTATAGATAATACAAATAGAGAAGACCATATGTTATCACCATCGTCGTCACGGATATTGAGGCATCAAAAATCAGCTAACCTTTTTTTGAATGATGGACTCACCTGGTTCCTACGCAACCGTAAAAATCCGTGACGACATGTGTCTTTTCTATTTGTATTGTCTATAAATTCGTGTGGTGCTCGTGCTCACGAAAGAATCTTTTGAGTTTTGACTATACAAGATATACCACCTTAGATCACCCGATTGGTTGTATGTTGAATGTCAGAAATGGCAGAGAAGGGATGAATGTACAGGGTGATCCACTGAAAGTTCTCTGCCCCACTGCTAGAATTTACCCCGTTGGAATGAACTGGCAGAAAAAAACAATGTTTGCACCAGTTTTTCCCGTAGAAATCTAATTTGGACACCAAAATTTCCCATACAGGGTGAGTCATTGATATGGGCGAGCTCAATTACACCTACGCCATTAACGATATCGAAATGAACCAAACGGCACTGCAAACGGGAGGTCAAAGTGCAGGTTGTAAGATTATTTTGCTCTATACAGAGTGCCCCATTTTTGCAGAGCAGTTTTTAAAAAAGCTTTTTTTAAATGGCACTACCTGTATATTTTTGCATATTTGGATTTCCCTTTTTTCAGGCATTACAAATTCATTTAGTTTTTGCAATTCGCTTCAACTGTTCAGAAGTTATTATTTTTTTCCAAAAATTAATGCGTTTGTAGGCACTTACTAAATAAATCGCAAAGCACTTGGTTTTTAGGTTATCAAGCTGGGACTTCTTTCATGTTTGAACAAAAGCATAAGTATCTTTTGGCGGTAATATCGCCTATTTCCGTTCCAGTAACACCTTGCTGTGACACATTGATTTTGGAAAACTTTGAAGGGCTATAACTTCATTTTTTCAAATGTCACTTTCTGTTTTTTTAATCTTATTCGTATCAAGCGTCTCATTCCACATCTTTTTTACCCCCAACGTTTTCTTCTCAAGAGTTGATAGTTAGGAAAATAACTCGGTTTTTCTAAAAACGTAAAAACTGTACACAAATTTCATCGATTAAACTTAGCGTGCAATGGAAATCAACTGATTCTGTCAATCAATGTCAAAATGATTTTTATTGTATGTCACTTTTGAATTTTGAAAAAAAATCATCAAGTGAAAATAAAGAATGCTACGGAAAGCCTCTCAAATTATTTCTTCCATATTTTCCCTGGTATTGACTTGAGCTTCATACACCCGATCGTGAACAAAGCCCTGAAGAAAAAATCGGGTTAGTCAAGTCAGGTGACCTCGCAGGCCATGGCACCGGATCAAGGAATCAACTAGAAAATCAAACTTATTCTGAATCCAAACTGCATCAACTAATTCTGACAACCAACGTCAATATTACTTCTATTGTATGTACGTCACTTTCAAATTTTGACAAGAAATTATTATGTAAAAATTGAAAAACTCAAAATGTCGGAACAAAAAACTAAACAATATTATTTATTGAGGTAGCGCAACAAATCAATAGTATAATAAAAGCATTTTACTTCATTTCCAATCGTAAAAACTGTTGAAAATGACAAAATTTCTTGTCAAAATTAGTTGATTTTCATATTGCACGCTAAGTTAACCCATATGGTCCGGAATTGAATTTTTTTTCGTAAGCGAAAATTTTTCTTCAAATTCTGGATTTTTAAGCAGAGTGGAATTACACAAAAATAAGAAAAAAATTCTTTGAGTGTTGTATTTGGTTGAAAAGTGCTGTCCTTTTAAAAGGACGGTAGGGCTATGTACTACTATGAAATATAAATTTTTTGATAACATCAAACGACTGAAAAATGTTCCCTTGCACTTTAAAAACATGAAATTATCAATATAAAACAAAAAACATCAGAGAACAAAAGTAAAAAATCATTGAAGGAAAACCTAAACAAACAAACACAAGACAACAATTGGCAAACAAACACAAATTTTGAGTGTGGTGAAAAATGAAACAATCCTTGAGATGCAAGCCGACATAACAATTTTTGCACATAAAATTGGCTTTTTTTATGACGCATCGCTGGTGATTTTCTCAAGCTCATGAAAAAACTCATGCAAATTTCTGGGTGGTTTCCAAGGTCTTTTTCTTTGTCATTTTATTGTTAGTTTCCAGCAGCTCTATACTCATAGATCTTTGGAACTTTAGTTGGTCGAGGTTTCCGCCATTATTTTTATTAAGTCGCCAAGATTTTTGTATAGTCATATCTAAGCAGTGCGCAAATGGTGGAGAATACCATTTTTCCCTCTGACTAAAACTCTGTATTAGCCTTGATTTTGATCATCACGATCTACACCGCCCATATTCTCGTAGCATGATATCAGTAGCGGTTGATCTACGTGCTACGATGTGCTTTTTCTTCTGATCACGAGAACCTCGTCCTTTCTCAAAATAGACAATAATGCCTAGCTGCAACGCCCCAATCCAAAACTTGTAGCCCAAATTCGGCTCTGAGCTGCGCTTCTGGCAAATTGTTTGGTTCAATAAAATTTTCTTCTGCTGAATCTTCATCCGTATCGCATTCATCGTTTGTATTTTTGAAAAAAGAACTGCTATTACTCTTGGAATATCTTCAATACATCCTTCTCGATTTCTTCCAGTAACTGTGCTATGGTAAGGGGTCTTTTCCATAAGTGAAATAAAAACGACATCATTGTAGTTGATAGTAGTGGAGAGACCTACCGTCCTTTATAAAGGACACCGTTTTTTTGCACGGGACGGTTTGAAGAAAAATCAAAGTTTTGGTAGCAGGCAAGTTACTTGATCTTTGAAGTACCCAAATATTAAAAAACAACAATCATAAACTGCTATTAACAACAAAATATACCTACCTCTGGTTATTCATTGTAAAAGCCAACAACAAACAAAAGGGCGCCATACAAGCCAATTCAGTACTTATAACTAACTAGTGATGTGAGTTGGCTCTCAATACTTGAAGTTTGGTATGTAGTGACTTTATTTGCTTATACTAGTAATAGCAGTTAATTATTGTGCAAAAAACTTTTACCGTCCTTTATAAAGGACGGTCGGGCTATATGGGTTAATTCCATGAAATTTGTGTCCAGTTTTTAGAAAAACCGAATTATTTTCCAAACTATCAACTTCTGAGAAAAAACATAGGATGTAAAAAAGATGTGAAATGAGACGCTTGATACCAATAAGAAATAAAAAACGAAAAGTGCTGTTTGGAAAAATGAAGTTATGGCCCTTCAAAGTTTACCAAAATCAATGGTCACAGCAAAGTGATACCGAAACGAAAATAGGCAATATTGCCGCCAAAAGATACCCTATGCTATTGCTTAATTATGAGCAAAGTCCCAACTCGATAACCTAAAAACCAAGTGCCTTGCGATTTGTTTAGTAAGTGACTACAAACGCATCAATTTTTAGAAAAAAATCAATGACTTCTGAACAGTTGAAGCGAATTGCAAAAACTAAACGACTTTGTAATGCCTAAGAAAGGGCAAATCCAAATATGCAAAAATATACAGGAAATGCCATTCAAAAAAGCTCGTTCAAAAACTGCTCTGTCAAAATGGGGCACCCTGTATAAAGCAAAATAATTTTACTAACTGCACTTTGACCTCCTGTTTTCAGTGCCGTTTGGTTCATTTCGATATCATCAATGGCGTAGGTGTAATTGAGCTCGCCCATATCAATGACTCACCCTGTATAAGTTACATTATAGAGTTTTTTTCAAAATTGAAAATGATGCGGTTTCTTCTTTCGAGTCCAAATAGTATGATTTGATATTTGATTATGATCATGTACAGGATGTTCATTTTCAATTTCCTCACCTCAGATTTTTTGGCATCAATTTTTTTTTATAGGAGAACGCCAAAATAGGTCTATTTTCTATTCAAGTGGGACATCTAGGGAACGTATTGCCGAATTTTTATCTTCACTCCCTTCGCCCCCATCCTACCCTACTTTGAAGATTCGAATGGCATTACCTCTCTTGTGTTACATCAAATTGACGGTATTAAAAAATCTCATTCTGACAAGCATATTTTAAGTTTTTTTCATACCATTCCCAGAAATCTCACAATTCTCTAATTGTTAATTGAAGGGAAGTTCTTCCCCTAGTAGCTGCCGTTTCTTGGGATTTGATTTTTTAGCAAAAACAGGTCGATATTTATTATGAAAAGGACATGTGGAACACGTATTGCCACATTTTCATCTTCAAACTTTTTGTTCCTACACTATCCTACTTTAGAAGGATTAGGGATTAGGTTTGCAAATTTAAAAAAATTCTTTTGGCAGAAAGAGAATTCTATCAGCTTCAATTTGGTGTATCACAAGATAGATGATGCTATTCAAAATTTTGAAGTAGGGTGGGGTGGTGGCAAAGGATTTGAAGATAAAAATTTGGTAATACGTGCTCTAGAGGTTCCTCTCTCAATAAAAATCGACCTGTTTAAAAATGAACACACCATAATCATTAATCACATATCAAATAATATTATTCGGACTAGAAAGAAAACGTCGATCAATTTCCAATATTTAAATACCGGGTGTCAAAAAAATGTGGAAGTTTTCATGAGACTCTGTATACTGCAATATATAGAAAATTTCGGTGTTCAAATTCAAATTTCAGAGGAATTTTTTTTTCATCTGCCAATTTATTCCAACGGGGTAATTCTGACAGGGAGAGTGGAGAATCTCGGTAGATCACCCTGTACATAGCCTTGAAATAATTTTTTTTTGTTAACAAATCGCTTGTAATCTCGGATAAATCTCGTTACTCTACTCCAAAATGCAGTATCGATGTGTTTTTAAATGTTTACCGCTTCCACTATCATCAATCTTGTTACAGGAAAATTAATTTGAATTGCGAATTGTGATCCGTATCGATTACCTGCCTAACAAATCATTAGGGAATTTGGACTCGCAAAACTCACGGTAACTTTGATCTTGGATCCCATCCTGACCAGTTCTTGCCGCAGAGTCTCGGTCAGGGCCCTCACTGCGTGTTTGGACGCGGAATATACGTTCATTCCTGGGAAATTCGGAAACGAATGGCCCGCAACGCTGCCGATGTGGACGATGTGCCCGTTGATGTTGTTGGTCTTCATGATTTTCACGGCTTCCCGAGTCGTCACGCACAGAGCCAGGACGTTCAGGTCCAAGACGGTCTTCCAGTCTTCCGTTTTGCCTGTGATCAAGTCGGCCGCCGGCCTGGTGGTTCCGGCGTTGTTGATCAGGATCGAAATCGGACCGACGTTTTTGGTCACCCACTCGAAGGCCCTGAGGACATCGTCTTCTTTCGTCACGTCGGCCTTGAAAGCGTACAGCTTTCCTTTTTTACCGGAGAGCTTTTTGGCTTTTTCTTCGATCAAGTCGGCTCGACGTGCGATCCCGACCACCTGCAAAGAAAAATAAATCAAGAGTTTTCGGGTTGATGGGTCTACTGTATAGGTAGCGATCAGATTATTTCGGAAGTGTTGAGTCGCTTCATTCCTACTACAAATCTGATTTGAAGAATATCTGAAGTTATCTTAAGGTATATCCACCACTACCTATGTGGTTACAGAGCAATATCAAAACAAACTGCCAGTTTACTGAGGAAGATGAGCTTGAAACCACATTTTTATAGTTTGAGCTGAATACAACATACTATAGTTTTCCTCCTGACGGAAATACCGGTTTCATGTAGCCGTCATCTACGAAAATTGCTAGAGTTTTGTTTTTTTTTAATATCTGGTCTTAACGAAAACGGACCAGTCACTATCAATATCCACCTTAGATCATCTCTTCTGGTTGATAATGATTGATTTTTCCTCTTACGTTTGTCACGCTTGGCATCTCTGTTCATATTACGCTTCCATCGACTATAAATCTGACTATACATACAGAGTCCCAATATTCCATAGACATTGAGCAACCACAGATGAAAATTTATTCGAATCAGCTCAAAATCGGCTGATCCGAATTGGATGAAATTTAATATGTCAATTTTTCATTAAAAGTACTAACATCTGATGTGCATGTCAATCTGATTGAAACCCGCGAAGGGGTCAAACTACCCCCACCCTCCAATAAAATTCATCGCATTTATTGGAAGGGTAGTAGCAATACTATTTTTTTTTTATGTCTGAAAGATACATACATCATTTGCGCACATTTTTGTTTCTTGCAAAAAATCCGTATCTCTTCGAGGTGCTGTGTAAAAAGACTTTTAATGAGAAATTGACATACCGAATTTCATCTCATTCGGATCAGCCAATTTTGAGCTGATTCGAAAGAGCAAAAATTGTTATTAAACTTTGAAGCCCTCTCACGGACAAACAAAGCATTTTGGTATAGAGGTAAGTTTGGTCCGATCGACTTATTTTGACCTCGGAAATCTGTGGTTGCTTCATGTCCATGGAATATTGGGACCCCCTGTATGCAACCAAGAAAATTTTTGATGTAATAAACGAACAAACGATCAATTCGGAAGCAATTTGGTTTCTATGATTCCCTCCGATCACAATGAATTTCGAGGACGTTTCAGATTCGGTTCGCCTTTTATGTAACCTTTGATTTTCAAGCGGAGCCTCTGGCCCTCTGGGAGCCTCGCCATTCGAGGTAGCGGAGGCTCCTCGTGGTAATTTTTTGATAGTTATTTTTTTCCTCGTCCGCCGTTCCTATCTAAATCTTCCCACAATTAAAAAAAAAAAACATCCAATATGATGAATGTTGCCTTGTTAGTTATTGCTATTGCTATATTTTCGGAAAATTATTACTCAACAGCTCACCTTTAGACCATGTTCAACAAAAGCATCTACGATAGATGCCCCGATTCCTACACTTGCACCAGTCACAACTGCAACTTTCCCAACCCATCTTTCCATAGAAACGACCATTTTGATTTTGTTGTTGATACTTTTTGGAGTTTTTGGTTCACTGTTGCCGATCCTGATTTATTGCATCGGAAATAAACTATGAAACGAGAATGGAGAGCGACAATGTTCGGCTTATAAACGAACTCAGTAAGTGTGAACTGGCGAGGTCATCTTGATAACCTTGAGTTATTATTTATTTATTAGGCGGATAACAAGAATGGGAAGTATAGGAGAATACACTGTTTAGACGATAAAAAATTATCCGGCGAATAATCACATGCATCGCTGATAAGTGATAAGCAACGCAGCAGTTTTACAAGAGTAAGATAAATATTGGTTAGCCCAGGCGCCAGAGAAAACAATAAAGAAATAATTGTTTCCTGGCTGAAAACTAGCTCAAAACGATCTGTGTAGCTTAGGTTTTGACATACTAGTTTCCCCCCTTTCGGAAATGTCGGCGTCATGTTCCATCATCAACAAGAAGTGCACCAGCGTGGTTTTTGCCGAATATCCTTATTTTGGGTCAAGTCATTTTGAAGCCTATGAAATTCCCTACAGTTTGATGTTTTAATCAATTTTCTGCGACCTATGGTCTTTGAGATAGAGCTTCTGGAAGCGAGAGTCACTGTCGTGAAAGCTCCATGGCCACTTGACTCAAAAAACTAAAATGTCGATGTGACAAAAAAAAATTCAAAATGAGATTACTCGAGAATTCTTCATGCTATAGTTGCGGTGATGGTCTTGAACTTTTCCTCTTGAACCGTAGATTACGTGTATTGAAAAGTCAAAAACGTCACATTGTACATATACAGGGTGTACTACGGGAATCAAATCAGAACAGAGAAATTTGACATATTTCTTCGATTTAGCCTATGCGAAACTCTAAGCACTTATCACGAGTCCAATCCAATATCAATATGCATTGCTCTGTAAGCTTTACTTGATACACTTAAGAAGTGGTCAGCTCACAGCCTTCTTGTAAAATGTTTTGAAGGCCCTCTGAAATCATTGGAATTTACAGTAGCAAGAAATGTATGTAACAGTATATTATATACCAAGGAACCAAAGTGAATTTTTGATCCCTTGGGTGAACTTTGTTGCTTGAGGGCCCTTTGGGTCTAAATCCCCAAATTGAAAATTCACTTTGGTTTCTTGGTATATAATATACTGTTATATACATTCCTTGATACTGTAAATTTTTAATATTTTGATGATTTCAGAGGGCCTTCAAAACATTTTACAGTAAAGCTGACCACTTCTTTAGTGTATCAAGTGAAGCTTATAGAGCAAATCCATATTGATATTGGACTCGTGTTAGGTGCTTAGAGTGTCGCATATAGGCTAAATCGAAAAAATATGTAAAATTTCTCTGATCTGATTTGATTCCCTCAGTACACCCTGTATATGTACAATGTGACGTTTTTGACTTTTCTATATTCGTAATCAACGGTTCAAGAGAAAGAGTCTAAAACCATCACCGCAACTATAGCATGAAGGATTCTCGAGAAATCTCATTTTGAAATTTTTTTGTCACATCGACATTTTAGTTTTTCGGGTCAAGTGGCCATGGAGCTTTTACGACAATGCCTCTCGCTTCCAGAAGCTCTATCCCAAAAACCATAGGTCGCAGAAAAGTCATTTAAAAACTATTCCGTAGGGAATTTTATTGGTTTCAAAATGACTTATTACATCTTTTGCTGTCAGATGGCCCAAAATCAAGATAATAGGCAAAAACCACGCTTGTGCACTTCTTGTTGATGATGGCGACATGACGCCGACATTTCCGAAAGGGGGGAAATTAGTATGTCAAAACCTAAGCCACACAGATCGTTTTAAGCTAGTTTTCAGCCAGGAAACAATTATTTCCTTATTGAGCTGATTTTTGCTCCCTGGCGCCTCGGCTAGGTACCTATGAGTAACTTTCAGTATAAATTTGAAGTGAATACCATGCCGACCAAATAACCTAAGAGATTGGAGTTTATGCCGGGACCATAACAAAGAACTCCGTCACTGACAATACTTTTGCAGGTGATCAGGATCACCATAGATACAAGAAGGCACACGGTAAGAAATGGAGAGTTTAAATCAACAGTAACAAAACTCTAGCTAGAGTATATATAGGTCCCTCTATTTCAGAGTTAAGTTGTAACACTAGACATAGTGTAATGTCAAGAGTTGAGTCAACTCTAGTTCATTCTATGGAATTGACTCTGCGTTAGTGTCACTTCTACAGAGTTATTAATGGCGGTCGAATATTCACACTGTTTAGTGTAAATTTTCACTCTAAATTGGTGTGTTTTTTCCTGCTTTTTGTTGTTTTTCCAATAAAAGTAAAGGTACAAAGTAAAAGTGTTATCATGGTTTTAATTCGAAATTTATTTGAATAACAATCAATACTTAGAGTACATACAATATAATATAGCCACATATAAAATACATACAAAATTGCAAATACAAACGCACCTACCTAAGTAGTTGTTACAGCAATAATTAGATATAACAAAATATTTTGGAACGATAACCCAAGAAGTTGCACTATAGGACTGCGACCTGCGAATTCAACGTATTATTATTAATAATAGGTAATAATCCTACTTACAATTCACAGTAATTCCCAATTATTGCACAGAACACGACAAAACGAACAAATCACCATACGCACCGACCACGCCAGGTTTGCACTAAAAACTTGGATTCACACTTTAAAAACACCGACTTACACTATTTCAGAGTTACAAGTGTCAAAATAGAGTGATTTCTCTCTCGGTTTCCACAGTAAACTGTAAAAAAAATATTTTACTCTATTTTAGAGTTTGCAGGGAGCTAGTGTTGATTTAGAGAGAAGCAGTATTGTGAACTCGGAGAAATAAGTGTAGTGTAAATCTTTTGGTGCTATTAACACTTCAAATTTACTCTAAATACTTAACACGGGAGAATTTGTCGATCACTCTAGCAAATTTCATACTGTGCACGCAACTAATAGGCCATCCACAATGATGTTAATGTTAACGTAATGTTATCCGGCAATGGCAATGTTAGCATTCAAAGCAATGAGCTTCAAATGGTGACGTTCACAATCATGTTAGTGGCAATGGTAAGCATTACCTATTGAAACTCGTTGCTTTGAAATGCTAACATTACCATTGCTGATAACATTACGTTAACATTAACATCATTGTGGACGGGCTATTAGAGGGGAGGGGCTGAGTGGGCAAATTTTTGTGCCCACCCAGGTTCAAAGCTTTGACATTTATTTATTCAAATTCTATCCGATGGATTGGATTGGAACCAAACTCGGCAGAAGCAAACACAACAAGAGAATCCAATTAAGTCTGCAGTTGGAGCTTTTCGCGTTGGGCGTTACGAGTTTTTGAATTTTCGCCTGGCCATTTTCACCCAAGAAGGCCGCAAACCCGGGTTTTGACCAGGATGACCCGCTATTGGTGCAGGACTCAACTCAAACGCCCTGCTCGGGGATGGACTTTTCCCGAAAAATTCCAAATGATATCAGAAGTAGATTGCACCTGGTGTCGTGTGTCGTGTAGGCCCATTTTCAAATGCGACGCGATTTCAGTTCTCTGGCGGTGATTTTTTCGAATTGGAACTTGCACATTCCGTGATTTCGAAAAAAATCAGTGCAAATTTCGACATGCGGTAAGCCCCTCGAAATATTCATTTCAGGTGCAGACTTCCCCTGCGAGCCATAGTTGGAGAACAAATTAAATTGATTTTTAGGATTTTGTTTTAAATTGGATGAACGATTTTTGAATTTTCCACCCTGGAAAACTGCGAATTTCCAACTACTTGTTTTCTTAAACAGATTTTGCATCTTTTTTTTCAAGGGGTAACTGGCTCTTGAATATTGTCTAACAATTTCTTTTCCCAAGTTCCCAAGAGTTTTTCAGTTGAAAATACTAAACTTGCTTATTGAGAGCGGACTCAAATGAAGCCTGTGATTTTTGGAAAAGGCTCCGAGTTTGTTACGAAAAATTTACATTTTTTTTTTAACTTTCGAATCTCTTGCAAATTTGTTCCGAGACGTTTTGAACAAAAATTTCCATACGTTCCTGGATACTAGTCGGAAAAGTTTTGTGTCTGTGTAGAAAGAATCCAACGGAAAGCAAGATCTGTTTTCAATTCTGTCCCCCATTTGTGTTTCCACATTTATGACACTTAACATTTGCTCTTTACAGCCTGTTCCATCAGTTAGCTAGTGATGTTTCATTCGATTAAATAGGTTGATACACAAAAATTTTGACTACCAAAATTTGGTCATTTTTTTCGATAAAAGACTTGGCAAGAACACGTGTTTTCCCTCCACTGTATCTCCGCGGTGGATGAACCGATTTGACTCATAGTATTCTGTGAACTAAGAGGGAGGTTTCTCAAGAAAATATGAATTTTCCGAAGAAAACTCAAAGCTTTTCCAAAATTATTTCATTGTAAAAATTGTCGAATCAGGCTTCATTTCGAGCTCCTTCATTTGAGTCCGCTCCCAATAAGCAAGTTTTGTATTTTCAACTGGGAAACTCTCAGAAAATTGGGATAAGAAATTGTTAGACAATGTTCAAGAATCAGTTACTTCTTGTAAAAAAAATTGGTGCAAATCTATTCAAGAAATAAATAGTTGGAAATTTGTAGTTTTTCCAGGGTGGAAAATTCGAAATACTTTGATCCAATTTGAAAAATGTTCGTCTTAAAACTCAATTTAATCTTTTTCCAACTATCGTTCGCAGGAAGTTTACACCCAAAATGAATATTTCGTGGGGCTTACCGCATATCGAAACTTCCTTTGAGTATTTTTCGAAACTACGGAATGTGCAAGTTTTATTTTGAAAATCACCGCCGGAAAGCTGGAATTGCGTTCAAGTAGAATTTTTCGGAGAAAGTCCTACGATTTTTACTTACGAGTAGGTACGATTTTTTAGAATGAACTTGTGTGCAATGCTGAAAAGAAAAAGGTGAAAATAAATGCAATGAGAACAAATAAAGCGTATGAGCTCAGCTGAATGTCTCGTAGAGAGATTCTATCATTGATCAATCACAAGTTACCGAAACATGTTTATGATTCCATGACACTTTTGGAGCATTTCTCCAAACTGCCGTGCACTTTAAGACGCGAGTTCTGATCTGTGACACATTTATGCACAAAAAATTCCTAGAGCTGCTTTAGGTCTCTGTCAACAACACCACCGTAATACACAAAGTGGCTCACTTGACTTCTGGAAGACACAAAAGGATACTATGGGGCTCATCAAGGCTCTCAACGATACATGAAGACACGAGAGAACACACTTGGACCCCGAACAATACCTACGTAGGTACAGGAAGACATGTAGATTGATCAGATTCTCGTAGGGCACAAGAACTGACTCAGTGAAGTTTCGAACAATAGTAAAAGGTACATGAGGGCTCACTAGAGTTCCGAAAGGAGAAAAAATGTTAGCTCAGTATAAGGCTTTAAAGGACATATAAATGCATAAAGAAGCTCAATCATCTCAAGTAATCCAAAATGACATCGGGGGCTTACTAGATTCCTAGAAAGCACAAGAAAAGATGAGACAGCTCAATGGGGCTCCAAACCACACATTATCACACGTTGGGTCCCACTTCGACCTTGAACAATACAGAGGGACTCATAGTTTTATAGCAAGATACAAGAGAAGATGAAGAGGCTGAGTGGAGCCTCAAAGCACACATACAGATGCAAGAGGGTCTGGAAGGGCTGCTAACGAGATAGGGCTGTAAACATGAAGACAGGAGGGCTTCACTGTGGCTCAGAACGCTGCAAGATACAGTAAGGATCTTCGGATTTCAGAGAAATACTAGGCAGGGAAGCTCGGCAGGGCCCCAAAGGTCACAACTATGAAGACATGAAGCTCAACTGGGGCTCCGAGCAATATGAGAAAACATAAGGGGATCACCTCATCGCAGAAAGACACAAGTGAAGACAAAGTAAGAATGAATGAAGAAATTCTTTATTTCTTCAGGGTTCCAAACGACAAGCATGAAGTTACACGGGGGTCTTCTTGCATTTAATTTGATGTATCCTGGGCTCTATTGGCTGCCCCCTTGCGGCGTTATGTGTTGAAACCTTGATAAGCCTCATCATGTTTTTCGTGGTCTTTAGAATTCCAGTAAGCCCCTTTTTGCCTTCTTGTGTTATTCAGAACTCTACTGGGCCCGCTTGTGTCGTCAATGTCGTTGAAGCCCTGCTAAGCCTTGGTTGCTTTTTCCTTGGCTCTCGGAGCATTAGAAAGCACTGTGGGCAGCTGGAAACCTATAAGAGTCTCTTGTCTCGCATTCTTGTTCTTTTATGTGGCAGCTGGAACTCTCTTAGACATGAACAAAACTTCTCAAGTTTTTCTCACCTTCAGTAGTAAGCCTCTTTTAGTGTTCCTGTATAATTCAGAGCCCAGTGGAACCCTTTTGTATCTTTATGTGTTGTTTTAAGGATTACAGAATTTTGTAGCAAGGAATTTTTAAGCCGTTTTTCAGAGGAAAAGGATTTTCTACTCCACTACTCACTCTGTATGGGAAATGGAAATTTCGTACACACCCAGTAGTTGATATTTCTCACTCGTGATTCTGCTGTTTGGAGCCCCGATGAGCCTCTTTGTGTCTTTCGATACCATTGTTTGGAGCCCTGATGATCCCTCCTCCTCCCTACAGGGTCCCCCTGTATCTCAAGTGTCGTTTAAAGCCCTAGTGAGCCTCGACAGACTTCTTGTTATATTCAGAGCCATATCCTCCCTTGTCTCTACATTGTGGCGTTTTAAGCTTTTCTGAAACCCCTTGTTTCTTCAAATGTCGTTTGGAGCCTTGCTGAGTTCCTTTGTGTCTTAAGATGTCATTTAGAGCCCCCTTGAGCCCGCTATGTCTTCTTGGTTATTCAGAGCACTGTCCACTCTTGTTTTTATACTGTTGAGTCCCTTATTTCTTGAAGTGCCGTTTGGAGCCATGATAAGCCCACTTGTATCTTCAAGTATCATTTGGAGCCCTGGAAGTCCCCCGTTTGTGTCTTCTCAAAGTTTCTATAACTTCAGGAAGCTCTCTTGTGTCTTCTTAGGTTTGCCAGAGTCCTATCAGGCCCCTCTGTCTTCATGTGTCAATTGTAGCCCTACCGAGTCCTAGTTTACCTTGTATTAGGTGATTTTCGGTGCTTTAGTACGCCAAGCCCCTTTGTGTTTTCATTCGCTGGTCGGAGTCCTACAAAGCCCCTTTGTATCCCAAGTGTCGTCTGGAGCCCTTGTGAACCCCTCCAGGCATTTTTGTGAGATTCAGAGCCCTATCTTTTCTTGTGTCTACATTGCAGTGTTTTGAGTCCTGCTCGTGTAATGTCTCTTCAAGTCTCGTTTGGAGCTTGAATGAGGCCGGTCATGCGCGGGCGAAATGCTTGCGAAGAAGTGTCCACTTGAAGAATTGTCCAACACCAATACTAGGTGCCGTACAATGAATTTACTAGTGTTTCATTCGCACTTACCTTACATAATATATTGTCACGTTCGTTTCGTCTCGTGGCTCAAATTCGATGTTTTGGGAAAAAATCGTGATGGCTGAGAAAAAAAAACAAAAAAATTGTGGGTTGTTGATTTCGTTATGAAAACTGAAAATGTCAAAAAAATTGAACATGTTGACGCTGGAAAAGTTGTTGGAAATTTCGCGATAGAGGAAGTGCTTGGGCCAAAGCTGGCGAAGAGAATTTGGTGACCTGTGGGGCTCTTCTTATGTGTACGTGCGCCACGTCGAATTCCATCGGTAGTCTGCCGGATTCGCCAAGTCATTCCATGAGAACATGATCGTCCGTGACAGCCTTGTGTCGAATTTGAAGCAATTTCTGAACCAGGATCTCCTTGCGTAAAGGCCACACCATATTATATCAGGTAACAGCATTCTTTCTTGAAGCACCAAAGCACATTTGCCTCAAATTTGACACCTACCTAATATTTTTCTTATTCTGTTCTCCTTGGATTTGTCTACCTCAACACCCTCCCTGCTGCACTGGTACTGGTGATTAGAGAATTTGGGTATTTTGCTGAGCAATATCTGGACGTCCTCACAGAGCCAGAAGAGGATCGATTTTTTTCGTCACAGGAACAAGGAACACGACACGTAACTCAAACTTGTAAAAGTAAGAAAAATAACGTAGATAAATAAGTGGTATCTAGAATCATCTCTTTTGTTCGAAACGCCAATACTAGAGGCTAAGCGAGGGTTGAGAACTCAGAAAGCTACCTGAGGAGAGAATTTCCTACTCTTGATGCAACGCTACGTTGACAAGCTTTGGCACATTACTGGTTTTTTTGGAAAACACCATTTTTTCTCGAAATCATTGCAAAAATTTTTGCGAATCTGTGTTGTTGAATTCTGAATCATTTTTGAAAATCCTGAACCACGAAAACGAAAATTCTCTCAACGCCATATCTATAGGTACTCGAAGTTTTTATTGTGAAGTTTATTTAGTCAGCATTGCTTCCAGTCATACTTTCAAATTTGAGTGAATTGACTTGAGTCCAACGACTGAGGGTAAGCAATCCACATTCGTGGCGCTCTAGTGATACGAACTTCCGGAGCCCAGAGTTCCTCACTGTTATAAGTGGTTGGCCCTTCGCTGTCGCCCAAAAGAATACATTAAGGGGTTTCTGATACGTCTAAAAAAGTTGTTGACGGAAGTCGGTTTTATTTTATTTTTTTCCGTCAAGCAGAAACTTCCAAAATCAAAATGTACGAGCATTGCTATCAAATTTTAAAAACTCCCAAAAATTTTTGGAAATTTTCGATTTTAATTTCTGGGAATTCAAAAACTAGATGGCATTGACAATGCATCTTTCCCCAAGACAATCGCATGCCAAAGATGAACTTTCTATTAAAAAAAAAGTAGCAAAAATGATTTCTCGTAGACATGAAAAAAAGAACTAGTAGAAATCATTTTGGTACCTTTTTTTAGAATAGAAAGTTTAAATTTGGCATGCGACTTTCTTGAGGAAAGATGCAATGTCGTTGCTATCCAAACTACTCAATCTTTGTCTATCAGAGGATGGATACAGAATCAAGTTCAAATCTTCCGTGTTGGTTATACAGGGCATTGCGTAAAACCCTGCAAAAACTAAAAAGTTTGAGCGACTCCCAATTCGGAAAAACAAGTTATTGAATATTTTTAAACTGGTCCAGGTAGGTTGGTGCACCCATATCTCGAAACTGTTTTTCAATTTTCCGATTATCTTTCCTCACTATAGAGTGATTTGAAAAAAAAAACTCTTTGCTTTTTTTGTCATAGCTCTTCTCCTTATTGACCCATTTCTATAATATGTAGCTCATGTTGAAGCTGAAACTTCAGAAAACAAGAATATGTCATCAAAATTGATGCAGAAGAAAACTTGAAATTAAGAATCTGCATCAAAAATGACGCAGATCTTGATAACCCCCGAAATCAGATCTGGAGATGGAGCTTGTCGGAAATCAATTTGCTGTAAAGTTAACTATTCAAAATAATCATTTTAAGATATACCTCTTCTTATATAAGAAGATTTCTTGACGAGGGAATTAAATTATGGCTGCATGTTTTCAGGAGAAAATCAGTGTCCCTCTCATCTGAAAACTAATGTTACCTACGTTACGATCATCAAAGCTGGTAATTATTATTGAACCGAAAAAAATCCAACAATGTTTCTAAATTCAATTACCAGCTTTGTTGTTCGTAACGTAGGTTACATTAGTTTTCAGGTAAGAGGGACACCGATTTTCTTCTGAAATCATACAGCCATAATAGTATATTTGAATTAGAATTTTTGATTAAAGAAAGTAGTTCTCAAACGGTTTTTTGCTATACGGCTAGCTCATCTCCACCTGTTCAACGTGTTGAAACTGAAAGCATACATCCCTGTGACGCGTAATACTTAGTATACAGGGTGAACATTAAAAAATAAATCTTTCAACTTTTTTTTTTATTCCGGTGAAATAATTCTCGAAAAAAACAGCCTTTCATTATTCCGCAACCTTATGGTCTCCTACTGAAGTGTGAAAAATTCACCCCTCTATATCTGCTCGTATTCTACGCACAGGGTGAAATCTTTGTTTTTACAATAAATTTCATCTTGATCGGATCAATCCGGACAAAGACCATTTCCGGCCCTGTTACAAGTCTATAATCTCTCATTCAAGATATAAAAATGTCACATTCCGCAAACTGCTGAAACACGACAAACAGGGTGAAACACCCTTCTTTTCTTTTCTTTTTTTCCTGGGTCACATTAATTCGGATGATAATCTTATCCACTTCAAAGGAGAGCCTATAGAGTATTTGGCAAAACATATCAAAAATTTACATTTCTGCAATCACTGCAACACCTGGCTACTGTAGCATCAAGCATTTTTGCGATCTGGGTTATGCGAGGAGTTGCTAAGGACAATTTCCTTAGCAACTCCTTGCACAACAAAAGTGGAAGCAACAAATAATTCATCCTGTATATCAAGTCAGAGTGATATTAAAAATGCAAATTTTTTATATGGCTTGCGGAAAACTCTGATCTTTCCGGTGAATCGAATAAAATTATTATCCGAATTAATTTCAGCCAGAAAAAGAATAAAACAAATAAAGTATGTTTTACCCTGTAGGTTGTGTCTAGGGAGTTTGAGGAATGTGACATTTCTATATCTTGAATAAGAGATTATAGGCTTGCAACAAAGCTGGAATTGGTTTTTGTCTGGATTGACTCGATGAAGATACAAAACATTGAAAAATTGATTTCACCCTGTACGTAGGATACCAGCGCCTATGGAGGGGTACATTTTTCAAATGTTCAATAGGAGAGTATAAGGTTGCTAAATGATAAGAGATTGTGTTTCTCGAGAATTGTTTCATCGGAATAAAAATTATCGAAGATTTATTTTTCAATTTTCACCCTGTATACTATAAGTATTACGCGTCACGATATATGCTTTCAATATGTTGGACAGGTGCGGATGAACTAATCATATAGCAAAAAACCGTTTGAGAACTACTTTCTTCAAGCAAGAGATAATTTTTTTACTATTTCAATTACACTATAATTTAATTCCCTCGTCAAGAAATCTTCTTATATGCAAGAAGAGGTATATTTTAAAATTATCATTTTGAATGGTTGACTTTAAAGCAAATTGATTTCGGACGAGTTCCATCTCCAGATCTGTTTTTGGGGGTTTATCAGATCTGTGTCATTTTTAATGCAGAGTCTCAATTTCAAAATTTCTTCTGCATCAATTTCGGAGACATATTCTTGTTCCCTGAAGCTTTAGCTTTACCATGAGCTCGAGCATGAGCTACAGATTATAAAATTCGGTCAACAAGGAAAAAAGCTATGACCAAAAAACCAAGAAGTTGTTTTTCTCAAATCACCCTGTAGTGAAGAAAGATAATCGGATAATTGAAGAACCGTAAGTGTAGTGAGTTTTCTCCAGTTTAAGACAAATCAGTATTATTAAAATAGTCGAAAACTTATCTCTTGCTTGAAAAAAGTAGTTTTTTAATTTTTTTTTTCTGTATTATAGTCCAGGAATTATAGAAAAAATAGCGAACAAAATTGAAAACTAGCCGGATTTTTGTATATAAGCTCAGTTAAGCATGTAGTTCAACATAGTAAAAGTCCTCAAGAATCCGGTGTGAGCTTCGGTCGTTGTGGCCTCGAGAAGGACTTGAGGATCAGTTTTCCGTGTTTATCTCGTGAACGATGGCACTTGGAGGAAAAGCTCTTGAAGCAATATTGTTGGAAATTGTGTTGTCTACAAGAAAGGTCCTTACATATTCCATCATCAGTTTACTCCTTCTTCGTCAAAACACAAGAAAAGCTAAATAGTCCAGATGCTCGATGCCAAAGACTGTACGGACCTTGAGTTTTATGATGGCAGGATGCCACTTGATAGAGGTGTTGTTCGATCCATTCTCTTTCGATTGAAGCTTAATGCCATCAATACCAACTATGCCGGCGGCATATACAGGGTGACATAAAAATAAAAAGTTGAACAAATGTACGTCAAGAACCAAAATAGGTGAAGACATGTAAATCGCCAAAAATATTTCTAATTTCATGACCATGAAGTCGTTGTAAACTCAAATCGAATATGTTGAGCCGTTTCTGAAATATCTTCAGAAGACTGAAGTCGTTACGAAAAAAAATAGTTTTCCGTATATCAGTAATTCTTCAGATATTGAATCGAAACTTGGTGTTTTGAATCAAAACAATGATGAATTACATTTAAAATGAAATTACAGTGGAAACCTCACTAAGCCAACTAATTTTAGAAAAAACAGTCAACTTTTTTTCTGATAAGTGGACGAAAATAATTTTTTTTTGGTAACAACTTCAGTCTTTTGAAGATATTTCAAGAACGGCTCAAGATATTGAATTCAAGTTTACGACGACTTCATGACCATGGAATCAGAATTATTTTTGGCGATTGACATGTCTTCACCTATTTTGGTTCTCGAGGTACAAATGTTTAACTTTTTATTTTTATTTCACCCTGTATATGCCGCCGGCATAGTTCGTCTTGATGGCTTCAAAATTCAACCAAAAGAGAGTGGATCAAACAACGCCTCTACGAAGTGGCACTCCGCCATCATAAAACTCAAGGTTCATACCAGTCTTCAGCATCGAGCATCTGGACTATTTTTATTTTCTCGTGTTTTGACGAAGAAGGAGATGACTGACGATGAAGTGTGTGAAGTTCTTTCTTGTATACAATAAAATTTCCAACAATTGTTTCCTGGGAACTTTTTTCCCAACTGCTATTGTTCACGAGATATACGCGAAAAACTGACCCTCAAGTTCTTCTCGAGGCCACAACGGCCGAAGCTCACACCGGATTCTTGAGAACTTTTAGTATGTTCAACTACATGCATAACTGAGCTTGTATACAAAAATCCGGCTAGTTTTCATTTTTGTTCGCTATTTGCGATTCAAACAGCTAAAATTCCTGGACTATTACTAGAAACTACAACGTACTAACGTATGGTCCGAAAGTTTTGGGGAATAGTTCTAAGCTAATAACTTTTTCTGAATAGTCTTTATTTTCGTACTTGATATTGCAAAAATTGACATCATATATAACAATAACAAATTCATATTCAACATATTAAAAATGGACCATTATCTTCGATGGATCTCAATTTTCGTCTGCCATGTTCCATGATTTTCTGTATCAATTTCTCAAATGCGAAATTCTCTAATGTTATTGAAAAATGTGACGCCGTAATTGGTCTTCATTCGCAGCTTCCCATCCCTTGTTGTATACTATCCTGCTCAATACCTACAAAAAATCTTATATTGGTCGAGCTTGCGGTACATTGGGAGGCAGGAGCTCTGAGAAAGTGATCCTGCTGTTGTCCAGAGAATGACCGAACATGGCAGAAGAAAACTGAGAGCCATCAGAGATAATGGCCCATCTTCAATATGTTGAATACGAATTTGAAATTGTTGAAGATGATGCTAGTTTTTGCAATATTAAGTTACAAAATTAAAACTATCCAAAAAAAGTTATTAGCTTTAAAAAAAATTCCCAAAACTTTCGGACCATACGTTATTCATTATACAGGGGTAGAAATAAATCTTTGAAGTTTTTATTCCGATGTAATAATTCTCGATACAAAAGTCTTTCATTATTCAGCAACCTTATGGTGTTCTATTGAACTTGTGAAAAATGTACTCCCCTATTTATAGTCGCCGGTATTCTACGTAACAGGACGGAATCAATTTTTATTTAATGTTTTTTATCTTCATTGAATCAATCCAGACAAAAACTATTTCAGGCTTGTTACAAGCCTATAATCTCTCATTCGTGATATAAAAAATCGTTTTTGTCACCCCGAAACTTCCCAGACTAGTATCCAGGAGCCTATGTATATTTTTGTTCTAAACGTCCATTTTAGTGGGAAGTTGGACTGAGAGAAAAAGATTGAGAATAATTTGTAGGAAACTGAAAACTTTGCCAGAAAAATGTAAAATGGAAAGCCTCAAATCTTATTCCAAATCATCTTATTGTAAAAATTGTCAATTAAGGCTTCTCTTCAAGCTCCATCACTCAAGTCCGGTCTCGAAAACCTAGCCAGCTTCACATTTTCAACCGAATTTTTTTTTCGGGAAATTGGAAAAAAAATTAGGAAATATTCAAGAACCAGATACCTCTTGTTCAAAAATGAAATGGTGGAGATCTGTTCATGAGGTGAAAAGCCGGAAAAAATTCGAATGTGCAAATTTCATTTTTAGTGGGGTCGGTACAGTATTATACGCTGCATTTTTGAGTAATAGTCCGGACGTTGAGCTACATGAATGGGACCCACCTTGCATTTTCGAGACAAGCGACGAAATTTGGCACACTTGTTCACTAGACCCTACTCTTCGATTTGAGAAATGTTGCCACTATCTCCGGAGATCGTGCAGACACTTTATTTCCGGCGAACAAATATGTTTTTAATGAAACGCAATGTGAAGCCATTGACAAAGCCTGCTAGATTCGAAACTAAGATCTTCAACTTTTTTTCCATCGTGAGCGCCATCTTCAAATTGCCCTTCGTGAAATTGTTGAAAAAACAACAGGTAACGACTTTATTGGACACACGCGTTTATTTTAATATGAAAAACCAGGTCCTGAATTGCAGCAATGACCTCTTCGGCCAAGAGGCGTTATCAAGTTAGTTTTTCTTGATTTCTCTCAACTTAGGTGATAATCATCACCAAATAGAACTTTGGATCGATAAGATGTTGACCACATTATAATCCACATTATTTTGAGCAGCCAGTCACTGAATTTCATCATCATCAACCAAGTGGTGTTCTTTTGGCAAACAGTTGAACAAAAAGTTTGCTTCGAGTTTTGTGGAAAAAGCAAAAATGGCAGGATCACGTCGTCCCTTCAAACCCGATTGAAGAAAATTTGTTACCAAAAATGCTACCAATTGATACTGAAAGAGTTCGGAGGAATGTCTGCTGTAGTTTCAAGTTGAACCGATATGGATTTTTCCATCCTACTTCTGCAGGAGGGACGTCGAAAGTGTTGCTACAGCTAAATATTTGGAACGTTTTTTGTTGAATATTGCGAGAAACGCTTCAAATATAAGCTGTAGCAACGCTTTTCACGTCCCTCTTGCGAACTAAAATGTAACAATCAGTTTGAGCTTGGCTTGCACATTCCTCCGAATCATTTTAATATCAGTTGGTAGCACTTTTGGGAACATATTTTCTTTAATCAGGTTTGAGGGCAGAAGGTGACCCTGCATTTTTTGCACTTTTTACAAATATTTGAGTAGTTTTTTTGTTCAACTGTTTGCCAAAAGAACACCACTTGACTGATGATGATGAAATTTGGTGACTGACGTTGCAAAACAATGTTGATTGAAATTTCGCAAACATTCAATTGATCCAAAGTTTCATTTGGTCATGATTGTCACGTAAGTTGAGGAAAAACAGAAAAAAAACGAACTTGATAACGTCTCTTGGGCTAAGAGGTTATTGCCACAATTCAGTACCTGGTTTTTCATGATGAAACATCGTGTGTGTCCAATTAAGTCGTTACCTGTTGTTGTTTTCAACAATTTCACGAAGGGCAATTTGAAGATGGCGCTCACGATGGAAAAAAAGTTGAAGATCTTAGTTTCGAATCTAGCAGGCTTTGTCGATGGCTTCACATAGCGTTTCATCAAAAACATACTTGTTTGCCGGAATATCAAGTTGCAGCTCAATATCTCCAAAAACAACTGATTTATTGAAAAAAGAGAAAAGTTGAAGAAATTTCACTTCTTCCAACGTATTTCGGAAACGCCTCAAGATATTTCAAAACTGTTTGCAGCATATTCATGGGCATGGAATCAGTGATCAATATCCTGATTTACATACGTCCACCGGTTATGGTTCACGATTTACGATTTTTCAACAATTTTTTTCTACTGAACCCTGTAAAGTGTCTGCACGATTTCCGCAGATGATGGCAACATCTCTTAAATCGAAAAGTAGGGTCTAGTGAACAAGTGTGCCAAATTTCGTTGCTTGTCTCTAAAATGCAAGGTCGTTCCTCTTACCAGCCGGACTATAATGGAATGTCTTTTGGCAAACATGTTCTTAGCACCTGTTTGAACAATTTTGTCCATCGCTGCAAGCGAACATTTTTGTTCAGATTCTGTATACAGGGTGAAGAAGAAAAACAATTTGAAAAAATTGCATCTTTTGAACTGACAAAGGTAGAGTATTGCAGGGCATGTCATATGATGCGGAATTTGATGGTTGTTGAGGTACACCATACCATTTTGATATACGGGGTGTTTATAAGAATCTGTGATCGCGGCAGGCATGGGTCAGGCCAAAAAACGTAGTAACAGGCGCAATTGTAGTGATCGGAAGCAGATTCCAAAGGCGATGCGATCACAGTCGTTTATAAACACCCGGTATTATTACCCGTTTCTGAGATAATTAAAAAAAACTGAAATCTGTCAAAAAAAAACATTATCTTCATTATATCGCTTATTTTTGAAGATATCGGAATGAAATTTGGTATTTGCTTCATAAAAGACGTCATAAATGAATAACAGCTGCAGCTATTTTCTAGGCCTACTATTTTCCTAAATAAGACAGTCAACTTTTTTGGGGGGGGAGCCGCCATCTTGTTTTGTGAATATCAAGCTGATGACCGGAAAAATGACTGATAGTCATTAGGCTAGTATCATGCCATTACTCTATATTGTGAAAGATCATCTTGGATGGACCATTATACCATTTTTGCTGAAGGAAACATGACGCACTGATTTTATCGGGTTCCTCAGAACTAGAGGACCTTCTTCCAGCCATCGAGCCATTGCAAGTAATTGAACACCGCAATTATGACTTCTGATCATTTCTCAGGTTGCTCACCAAGATTCATACCCATAAGTGCAGCGGTTTGGTTTTAGCAGCTGTTTGAATTAAAAAGTGTTGCCTTTTTGTGAGAAAAACAGAAAATTACGAGGTCTCTGGGTCAATTCTTAGGTCATTGGAAATAGATCCTCCACGGAATGTTGATAAATTTATGCTAAGTTATTAAAAAAAAGTGCATTCTATAGCATAGGGTTGAAGAAACGGCTGAAAATTGTTCGAAACGGTTTTTTTTTGTCTTGTTAAGCGTTAAATTATAGATATTTTTGGCGATTTTCATGCCTCCAGCCTATTTAGATGATGGGATGAAATTCTTCAATTTTTTTATCACCCTGTGATGTCATCTGCATAGATCGCCATCATGCCAACATTTCCAAAGTTGAAGGAGGAATCTGAATAGAATATATTCCAAAATACATTGCGGCATCAAAATTTATAAGGTTCTCTCCATCTTAGTGTTGCCCTACCGCATAATTTGTTCGCTTCCTACCTACTGCAAGATAGTCTTCCATGTTCTTCCTGCATCACATAAGTACATCCTGTGCCAGTTTTTCAAGACCTATATAGTCCAGTCAAATTAGGCAAAAATCGAGTCTAAGCGGAAATAAATTCGGAAGTTGACGAAATTGGGTGAATCGGTGCAGAATTTAGCGTAGAATAACATAATGAAATTCCCGGAAATTCTAAGGCTTGGATTCTTTTTTAGGACCAATAAAAGAGCGCCATCCTTGAAAATTTTCGATTTTTTCTGAATAACTTGTGAACTATCACCTTTAGAACACAACTACCAGCAAAGCGAATGTAGCCTGTTGAATTTCCAAGAGATCAGTACTAAATTCATTACTTTGTGGTCAATACTCTCTGAGATACAGCGGCTGCAAAAACGCAGTAAAAATTACTCAAAATATATTTCCGGATTTTAGGTAACAATTTGCATAGTGTTAGTTCAGGTGCCGTAACCTGGACAGCAATGGGCGGATTTCAAAGTGTTTTACATATCTGGAAAGCCAATTCAACATTCGGTATTACATTTCTGCCTAGAAGTCGCTAACTTCAAAATGGTACTTTTCCTCGACCTTAGAAATCGATTATTGATGTCCCAAAGAATCTCCAAAAATCAATTTTTTTCTGACCATGCCATTTGCTGCATTTTGCAAGTAGGGCAAAACCATTCAGGGAATATATGGAGAATTGAATACCAAAAAACAACGTGTTTTGGAATCTTTCTCCTAGTAATGGTTCCTGAGTTATATGGGTTGAAAGACTAAAACGACCTATTTATAAAAAAAAGGTAGTCCAGACACAAACTGCTGAATACTGTGAAGACCTTGCAGTTGAGGTGTGAGATGCCACTTGGCAGACGTAAAAAATACATAAGTATATTCAATATGTCTGCTAAGTGGCATTTTGTATCATCAGATGCAAGGTCCGTACAGTATTCAGCAGTTGGTGTCCGGGCCACCTATCTTTTTCCCAAATAGGTCGTTTTAAGTCTTCCAACCCATATAACTCAGAAACCATCACTAGGAAAAAGATTCCAAAACATGTTATTTTTTGGTATTCAATTCTTCATATATTCCCTGAATGGTTTTGTCCCATTTGAAAAATTGAGCAAATGGCATGGTATAAAAGAAAATCGATTTTTGGTGATTCTTCGGGACATCAAGTATCTATTTCAAAGGTCGAGGAAAAGTACCATTTTGAAGTTGGCCACTTCTAGACAAAAGTGTGATATCAAATGTTGAATTGGCTTTCCAAACATGTAAAACACATCGAAATCCGCCCATTTTCTTTCCACGTTACAGCCCCGGAACTGACACTATGCAAATTGTTACGTGAAATCCGGAAATAAATTTTGGGTAGCTTTTACTGAGTCTTTGGAGACGCTGTATCTCAGAGACTATTGACCACAAAGTAATGAGTTCAGTACCGATCTCTTGGGAATTCAACAGGCTACATTTTCTGCTGAAGATTTTGTGTCCTTAAGGTAATAATTTACAAGTTATTCAGAAAAAATCGAAAATGTTCAAGGATGGCGCTCTTTTGTAGGTCTAAAAAAAAAAGCCAAGCCTTGGAATTCTCGGGAATTTCAGTATGTTATTCTACGTTAAATTCTGCATCGATTTACTTAATTTCGTCAACTTCCGAATTTATTTCCGGTTAAAACCTATTTTGACTGGGCTAATACTGAAGAATGCACTTTTCTCTAATAATTCAGCATAAATTCATCAAAATTCCATGGAGGATCTTTTTCCAATGACCTAAGAAATGACCCAGAGACCTCGTGATTTCTGCTTTTTTCATGAATAATCGACACTATTTTATTTAAATAGCTGATAAAACCAAACCGCTGAACTTATGGCTATGAATTTTGGTAGACAACCTGAAGAATGATCAAGGGTCATAATCGCCGTGTTCAATTACTTGCAATGGCTCGATGGCTAGCAGTAGGTCCTCTAGTTCTGATGAATCCGATAAAATCCGTGCATCATCTTTATTTCAGCAAAAATGGTCTGATGGTCCATCCAAGGTGATTTTTCACATGATAGAGTAATGGCATGACACTAGCCAAATGCCTATCAGTCATTTTTTCGGTCATCAGCTTGATGTTCACAAAACAAGATGGCGGCTCCCCTCCAAAAAAGTTGACTGTCTTTATCAGGAAAATAGTAGGCCTAGAGAATAACTGCAGCTGTTATTCATTTATGACGTCTTTCATAAGGCGAACACCAAATTTCATTCCGATATCTTCAAAAATAAGCGATATAGTGAAGATAATGTTTTTTTGACAGATCTCATTTTTTTTAGAATATCTCAAAAACGGTAAGTGATGTTCCAAAATGGTTTGGTGTACCTCAACAACCATCAAATTGTGCATTATATGACATGCTCTGCAATACTCTAACTTTATCCGTCCAAAAGATGCAATTTTTTTAAATTGTTTTTCTTCTTCACCCTGTATACAGGATCTGAACTAAAATTTTGCTTGCGGCGATGAACAGAATTGTTCAGACAGGTTCTAAGGACATGTGTGCCAAAGGGCATTGCATTACTCAAAAATGCAGCGAACAGGACTTTTTCCGAACGTGCCGACTCCAATATTTGAAAAAATTACCGTCAGAAAATCGGAACCGTGACGATTTTGAAGATAGGCCTACACGACGCCCAATCCAATCTATACTGGTCACAATTTGAAGTGGGTCACCAAAAAAAAAGTTCGGTTTTTAATCTCTGCCAATCTCTTGAAAGTCATCGGATTTTAGAATAACTCACACCAACTTCAAGATAAATCCTTCTACTTTCATCATCTGCAAGTGATTGTTGGCTCGTGACAGCAATATGTTTAATACAGGGTGATAAAGAATGCCTTGTAATTTTGTACTTTCTTGCAATGGCACAGGAACTTCCGTGGCCACCCTGTAATTTTGGATTTTGCTGTATTTGGTAACCAATAGTATGAGGAACTCATTGTTTCTTAGCTTGATGCTCCAGGTTGCATAATTACAGAAATACGATTTTTTTTTCATGAGGTGATTTTTCGCGCTGCACTGCTTCCAATGGACCCTTTTCAGAAGAGAGAGAGATGCATGCGCGTTCGTACCGCGCAGTTGGAGGTGTCCAGTTATAACGGCGCCTAATATTTCCAAGAGAAACTCTGTTCGTTGTGAAGTGCGCGGCACCACACTGCGGTCATGTGTGGGCTGTGACGTGAATCATGCGAGAGAAACTGCCTTTATTGAGAAGGTCCATTTTCGTAGGTGACTTCAAATATTTGATCAAGTAGGTATTCAAGTTGAGTCGATTGATATGACAGTTTATTAATGTTGGAATAAACAGTTTTTCTCTGAGTTAAAGGGGAACTGTGGGTAAAATTTTGTGTCAATTTTAAAATTTATATTGCTGCGGGATGGCTTTAGTTGATTTTTAGTCAAAATCGCATCGAAAAATTTCAAGCCGTTACGAAGTTATCGTAAATTTTGTGGGCTGATTATGACGTCATACTGCGCACCGGAAAGGACAGGTCGGCAGGCCAAGGCACCACGCCAACAATTACTAGACCTTTATAAAATGAAACAAGTTCACCAAACGGTAGACGCAGGTCATTTGACTTTAATTTCAAAGTACGGTGAACCAAATTTCAGTAGATATTTTTAAAAACATAATGGCGAAATCGCGAAGTCGCACTTTAATTATGTTTTTAAAAATGTCTACTGAAATTTGGTTCACCGTACTTTGAAATTAAAGTCAAATGACCTGCGTTTACCGTTTGGTAAACTTGTTTCATTTTATAAAGGTCTAGTAATTGTTGGCGTGGTGCCTTGGCCTGCCGACCTGTCCTTTCCGGTGCGCAGTATGACGTCATAATCAGCCCACAAAATTTACGATAACTTCGTAACGGCTTGGAATTTTTCGATGCGATTTTGACTAAAAATCAACTAAAGCCATCCCGCAGCTATATAAATTTTAAAATTGGCACAAAATTTTACCCACAGTCCCCCTTTAAGCAAAAGTGACTATGAAAATTAGAACAATAACAATAATAATAAATGTAACATGGCAATATTAGAAATGAATCGTTCGTGAATAAATTAATCAACTCAATGATATAGCTAAACTCATCGCCCGATATCAATCCAATTGAGCACATATGAGATGCTCTTCAAAGAAGACTATCAGCACTACCAGTACAACTCACTACAAGACAAAGACTTATTGGATGCTCTAACCGCGAAGTGGAGAGAAATGTCTGTAACAACTCTCAATAACCTGTTGAAAGGTATGTTTAGATCCTACCAAAAGGTAGTGGGGTCCAGACCAGATCCAACTTTCTATTGAAATATTATGCCCCGTTCATTTTCATTGCTCATAATTTAAATATGTATGAATAAAAAAAAGTTGGTATAAATTAACGTGATAAAGTAACTATAACTGATCAGGGCCATCAGCATGCACTTGAGAGGAACAAGGAAAATTATTCGTGGGGTGGGTGCTGAAGACGGAGCGGGTATTTACCTCAATTTAAAAAAAATCCTACTGATTGATTTACATATACCCCAATTTTACCTTTACCTTTTGCATTTTATGTACCTTTTTATTTATGTTGATAATTAACATTTTCCTTTAAAAAAAAAAATAACTAAATAAGAAAAAAAAAATATATACATATTTTCGTAACTAGGCAACGTAGAGCATCAAACTTGAAATAAATGAGTTCCCCATACTATTGACTACCGCATACAGCAAATCTCAAAATTATAGGGTGACAGCAAAAGTTCCTGCGCCATTGAAAAAAAGTACAAAATTGCAAGGTATCCTTTACCACCATGTATTAAGCACATCGCTGTCACAAGCTAACAAGCATTTGCAGATGGTGAAAGTAGGAAGATTAATCTTGAAGTTGGTGTAAATTATTTCAAAATCTGATGATTTTCAAGTGATTGACGAAAATTAAAAGCCCAGCAATTTTTCGGGTGACCCACTTCAAATTGTGATCAGTATACTTTCGATATCAGTTGGAATTATTTGAAAAAAGTCGATCCCCGAGCAGAAATAAATTTTGGAGTGGAGTCTTACAAAAGCGATTCGTTCTTGTCAAAGCACGGTCGAGAGGCCCTCTCGGGTGGCAACGGCCAGGAGAAATTTTCAAAATTCATAACGCCCGTGGCGCGTGGACATCAACAAAGCAAAACCGATGCTCAGTGAAGCAGGTCGACAGTTGAAGCGAGTTTCGAAATCACAACGAAAAAGAAAATTTGAATAATAATAACTTATTTTTATTGGTTTGAAAGTAGGGGAGAATCTCCCATCCACGAGAACAATGGAACACTGGAAAACGAATGTTCCGTGAACACAGTCGCAAACAACCTGATGAAGAAACTAGGAAGTGGATAGGTACTTACAGGCTCGGGAGCTGCAGGTCAACTCGTGGAGAGGCAGGAGCAATCACAAGTCAATTCCTGACCACAATGACGGTGCAAAGGGGCTGCAGATCACCTCCTGGAGGTGCAGGAGCAACCACTTGTTGGCCACAACGACGGTGCAGAGGGGCTGCAGACGAAGACTTGCGGCGCCTCACACCGCACGACGGGATGCTCAGAGCCGGTCATCGATGTTGCCCAAAGTCGCGTTGGCCGTAGGAGTGCGTCCAAAATCGATGCACAACTTGCTTTTATGCGTCGTATTACGAAAAAGAGCTCGAAAACTTGCTGGTTTCACACTCCTTTTTTCGGGAACGAGTCGGCCATGTTCCCTCGCTTTTTCTCGACAGACAATGCCACCAACTGCACGGGCTGTCAATAAAGTGACGGAGCCGTGGATGGTGGGTGACAGGGATAGGCAACACGGGATGCAAGGATCCATCTTAGTTGCATACGACTGTGCCAACACGGAATTTAATTTTGAAATAATGTCGCGGGAACGAAACAGCCCGACTGGAAAATGATGTAGAACTGCAACTGCAGAATTAATTTGACTCTTTAGTTGTGTTGTGTGTCCATTAAGGTGAACGAACTGAAACTGGCACCACAGAAAGGTTAAAAACAATTTGCAGGGAATGGATAATTTTCAAAATTTGAAGATAAAAACTCGTTTGATCTTCCTACAGTTCCAACAGCCGACGTGATGCACATTTCCAAAAACCATGCTCGAGGTCGATTGCAATCAACAGTTTGCACATTTTTAAAAGCCTCGAGCATATTGCAATCAACAGTTTGATGCAGACCGTGGTGTAATCCATACAAGAATAAACGTACCTGAAGATCGTCGATTACGGCTTCACTTTATGCTCCGACATTCAAGTCCGGTTTCGATGACCCAGATCTGTTTTACATTTTCAACAGGGAATTCCCGGGACATTGTAAAGAAAATTGTTCAGGAGCCAGATACCTTTTGTTGAAAGAAAAATTGGTGGAAATCTGTTCACGGGATAAAAAGTTGAAAAATGAGAACTCGGAAACCGTGGGTCCGATTTCAAACAATTTTCCTTCAAAAATTATTTCGATCTTTTCTCCAACTTTCATTTCCGGTATGTCTGCACCTAAGAGGAATATTTCGTGGGGCTCATCGCATGCCAAAGTTTGCATTGCAGTTTTCTCAAATTCTCGAAATAGGCTAATTTCATTTTGAAAAAATTACCGTCGGAAAACCGGAACAGTGCCGATTTTGAAAATGGGTCTACACCACGACCAATCCAATACACTTTCGATATTAGTTTGAATTTTTTGAAAAAAAAAATCGATCCCCGAGCAGGAATGAATTTTGAGTGGAGTCTTGCATTAAAAGCGAGTCGCTCTGGTGAAATCACGGGCAAGAGGCCCTCTCTGGTGGCAACGGCTAGGAGAAATTTTGAAAATTCATAACGCTCGATTGGAAAACTGTGGAAAACTGCAACTGCAAACATATTGACTCTCCTGTTTTGTTGCTTTCTGACAAATTTGGTTCCAATCGATGGGATAGATTTTGAATAATTGAATGGTAAAGTTTTGAAATTTGACATTTTTTATTAATTGAAAAATGACAGATAGAGCAATACTTTTTACTGTTTTGAACACAGTTTTTCAAAGGCTTTCAAATGACATATTGCCATGTTCACTTCTGAAATATGTTTTTGATTTCATCTATGCGCCGTTGGCTAAACTGAATACCTTTTCTGAAGAAGGCACTTTTTCATCTCAACTCAAGCATGCTAAAATAATTCCCGTTTATAAGAAAAATGATGAAAAAGTAATTAGCAACTACAGACCTATTGCCTTGCTATCCGCATTTTCGAAAATATTTGAGAACTGTTTTTACTCGATACTTTCTTGTGAAGAATAAAGTTTCATCCGATCGTCAGTTTGATTTTCGTGGCGGTTCTACTACAGATGCAATGTTGCATTTATGCAAATTTGTTTTTACAAAGTCTTGAATCCAGTGATTTAGCGTCGTTGATGTTCTTTGACTTATTCAAGGCTTTTGACTTCGTCAATCATAAATTCCTCTTGTCTAAGTTGGATTGATGTGGAATTCGTGGGTCGCCCTCGGATGGTTATCAACATATCTGAAGGATAGAACTCAGTGTGTTATTCTGACTGACTGGTTTAGATACTGCTCAGATTCCCTTCGGGTTGACACCGGAGTGCCCAAAGGAAGCATATACTGGGGCCCCAGCTTTTTCTGATTTTTGTGAATGATATCTGTATCGATTCACACACGGCAATGTTTGCCGATGACACAACTGCCGCTGTTTCTGCTACCAATCTTGACACCCTCTCTTCGAAGGCAACTGAGACCATTAGGGCCATGCAGGTTTACTGCGACTCCAATGGGTTGGAAGTGTATAAACTGAACAATGACAAGACAGATTTTCTGCTATTCTCGAATAAAGCGACCAACTTAAGTCTTCTATGGTACAGGGTGTTCACGATAAAATTCACCCCCCTCCAGTAGATTCCCCTCCAAGATATTTCGAAAAACGAAGAACTTTTCCTTCACGATTTTTCCCAGGGACCTCAAATCGATCCTCTAAAAGTTTCTAATTGGTACCGTATACAGGGTGTGATATGTAAATTTTTTATTCTAAATGCAACACCCTATATTTTATTCCGTGATTTGGTGAAGCCTTTTTTTCTGATTACAAATATATATGACACTTATGATTTATTTTGACAAGTAATTTGTCGAAAAAATAATAAAATAGGTAGTCAAATAATTTTGTTTCGCGGCAAGATGGCTTTGGTTTCTACAGTTCCCTTAAACAAAAGTTATTCTCGCAGCATTTTGTCTGCAGAATTCAACTCTGCATGGATAAATGGTCTAATTCGTCCCTTATACAGAGTGTCGCGTAATTTTTAATTTTTAATTCATTTGACTACCTATTTTAAATTTTTTTTGACAGCTTCCTTGTCAAAATAAATCATGAATGTTATATATCTTTGTAATCAGAAAGAAAGGCTTCATCAAATAACGCAATAAAATATAGGGTGTCGTATTTGAAATAAAAAAGTTACATGTCACACCTTGTATACGGTACCAATTGAAAACTTTTAGACGATTGATTCAAGATCCCTGGGAAAAATCGTTGGGAAAAAGTTTTTAGTTTTCTAAAATATCTCAAAGGGGAACCTCCTAGAGGGGGGGTGAATTTTATCGTGAACACCCGGTACGTACCAAGGGAAAGTCTTCGCAACAAAATTATTCTGTAAAATTTTTGGGGTTTATCTTAGATAGCCAGTTCTCTTGGTCTAATCATGTTGATAATTCAATTAAGAAAATGGAAGTTTTTCAATTTGTTTTGTGGCAGCTACGTGACAAAGTAAATGTTAAAATTTCCAAAATGTACTATTATGCATATGTACATTTTGAGTTATGGAATTGTTTGTTGCGGGAATTGTTCACGTGTGGCTGACTTGTTTATTGCCCAAAGAAGAATTTTGCGGACCATGTTATTGAAAAATAATAGACACTCCTGTAGATCCCTGTTTGATGAGCTCAATATCTTAACTGTTCCGTCAACTTATATTTTGAACTGTGTTTTGTATGTCCACAAAAATAAATCCGATTTTAATTTGTCCAAAAGCGATGGGTCTATTTGTTATGGCTCTGAAACTCTTTAATAAGTTACGTGCTTCCCTCAAAGTTGTGAAAAACCATGTACTGTTAAAGAAAAATGTGGAATATTTATCACTGGCTCACACATTTTATAGTGTTCAAGAGTTTTTTGACTGCGATACATTGGGTAAATGATCCATGTGCCTGCAGCTTATCTGTGATATTTTCAATTAGGATATTTCAATTACTGTTATTGCTTCTACATATTTTAATATTTCCGTTGTTACTCAACAATGTCATAGACTATACTCATATGCTGTATTCACTCAGTCAAAAAAGAGAGATAAAGTTGAAAGTTGAAAGTTGAAATTCAAGTTTTCCGAAAGTTTTCCGCTTTAAAATCCACCGGCCTAGCTTATCGAGACTAGACTCAAATGATGGAGCTCTAAAAAAATCTTTTTTCAGAGAAAATATCTCTATTCTTCAATCTTTCCCTCTAACTTCCCACCCGAAGGGACATCATTTTATGATAAGATTCCCATCCGTTCCTTGCTACTCGTTGGGGAAGTTTTGGGGTGACACAGCCGATTTTTTTTTTCAAAATGAAACTTGCACATTCCGTGAATTGGAAAAACTGGGTGCGGACTTTGACATACGGTGAAGTATTTTAGGTGCAAACATGCTGGAAATGAAAGGCGCAGAGAAGATTGAATAATTTTTGGTGGAAAGACTTCTGACATTGCAACCGCGGTTTTCGACTTTTTCCTGCTCGAGAAAATACAAATCTAACAACTTTTTATTCCGTGAACAGATTTTCATTATTTTTTTTAAACAAAAACTGACTGGTTCTTGAACATTTTTGAACGACTTTTTTCCCAATTCCTCGGAAATGTTCCGGTTGAAAATGTAAAACCGGCCTGGGTTTCCGAAACCAGAATGATTGAGCTTAATATGGCCTCAATCGACAATTTTCACAATAAGATGATTTGGAATAAGATTTTAGATTTTCTTGCAAAATTCAAATTTTCCTGACAAATTTTCCAATTTCCTGGAAATTACTTTCAATCATTCCCTTTGATTTCAAATTCCACCCGAAGGGGCGTTTTGAATAAAGACTTCCATACCATATAGGTTCCTGGATACTACTTCGGAAAGTTTTGGGGTGACAACCGATTTTTTCCATGTAGTCCTGCTTTCAACACTCTTACTTGCAACCAAAGCAGTTCATAAGTCGTAATTGTGGAGAACTTATTATTAACAAGAATAGGATTTTTATTCACACAAACAGTTCTCAAACCGACTGTTTAATTGAGTTCGGGCTGCTTGTTGCTGTAAACTAGATCATTTGCGGAGCAAATAGACTTTTCTGAAGCCTCCCTATCATAATAATGAAGGCGACGAGAACCTTCGAGATCTTTCCGGAAGACATCTGGAGCTCCGACAAGCTGTCGATACATGGCTCCTCCGCCAATTGTTCAGGTGTGTGTCTTACTCGCACGTCTTGATCTCCAGCAAATGTTCTAACAATACATACATTTGACTTAGGCCCGGTATTTCCATCTCCGGATAAACTTATCCGGCCGATAAACGCTGCGGAGAACGTACAGCGCAGCTTTTATCTGCCGGATAGAGCTATCCGGAACTTTATCCGGAGATGGAAATACCGGGCCTTAATATACTCGGCTTGAAATGCCGGCTTGTGTTGATGCCATATCCCCACCAGGATACTAAAGGGCTATCTTGTGATAGCCAGGCCAATATCTTATAGGTATGTATAACAAACAGGGCGGAGAAATTGGGGCAGTTTCTGGGTGACCTTGAGGTGGCATCTGTGATACCAATCTTCAAGGAGGGCGACAGGATAGCTGTAGAAAACTATAGACCAATTCCTTGAACGTTATATCTGAAATCGTAGTGAAACTTATGTACAAGCGCCTGAGCTCCAACTTTTCTGAATACAACCTAGTTTAAAAAAATCAACACGCTTCCGATTGGATGAATCAACTGAGACCGCCTCTTTTGATTTTCTTGCCTTTGTTCAAAAAAGTCCAGAGCAGGGCAATTACCCCGTGGCTATATTTTTCGGTCTATATTTTTCGTCTAAGCATTTGATAGCTTGGACGTGGATCTTACTGTAAACAGATTACATGCAGTCGGTGTGCGGCTCGGAGGTTTCTTTCTTGGAGTCTTTCTTACGTTTTAGACGGGCTTGTGTGGAAATTGGAAACATTTTTTCGTCCATCTATACTGTATAGTAAGGGAGACGGACGCGGTTTTAGTACCCCTATCGAGTTATGTGTAGAGACTAGGTATCATCTATGTATTGAGAAAATATGTGTAACCATGGAATGGCAATCCTGCCTGAGTAAATCCTACCGGAAATGCAATTAATTAAATAATTTAAAAATTGTAGAATACAAACTCCAAAATTCACGTTAACAAATAATGTCAGTCGTCAGTCACATTGTTGATGGCACACAACAATCACCCCTTTCACGAGCCATTGCCAGAAACTTATCTAGTTTTGCGTATGCGTGACGATAATGCATGCATTCCAAAAATTGCATTGATTTTGTCTTGGATTTACACAGCAGCTGAACTCAATGATTACGTGAATTTAATTCGATCTTATTATTTCATGAATCTTATTTTTATTCAAAAGTTTTTGGATGTGCTGATCATTAGTCATAATAAGTAATGAGTACTTGAGTAGTATTGAGCTCGTACAACTTGATTTTGCGAAAAACAATTCCATTAAAACTTTTCTCCGACCGGTCTAATGACCAATTCCTGAATCTGGAACAAATTGTCGCTCCTTAGAATTATGCGATTTCAAAATCGTTGAATCGAAAAGCGTATGGCAAAATTGGAAAAAAATTTGGCAACCTGGACGTGGTCAGGTGTAGATAAAGCAAATATTACGCTGTCTGCAACATCTTCGGCTTGCAAAATAGGCAGGTCTTCGAAGAAAGCTTTCACAGCAGGCGTGGCGTTCTTGTTCTCGGTAGTCGCCTCGCTGACCACCAGCCCTGGACTCACTTCCTAAAAAACAAGTTTGACTACAATTTAGTTAGATCAGAAATACACTAAGGTTCTGCGTCTTTCATTTATCGCGGAAATAGGAAGTTGTGTTGCATAGGTCATATTCACCACAAGAGCGAACATTTAGAAGTTACAATTTTGCTTTTGACCAAAAAAGGAGAAACGTAGAACATGAATAAGTCATCAAAATAAATAAAAAGTAATGATTAAAATATACGAATCCGTACCGTGACTTTGATTTTCAGTCCGAGTCTGACCAATTCCTGTCTCAAAGTCTCAGTCAATGCCCTAACGGCGAACTTGCTGGGCGCGTAAATGTTCGTCCCGATAGACGGAACATAATGTCCCGCCACGCTGCCAATATGGACGATGTGGCCATTGATGTGGTTGTCTTTCATTATTTTGACCGCTTCTCTAGTCGCAACGCAAAGGCCAAGAACGTTGACGTCCAAAACGGCCCTCCAGTCTTCGGTCAAGCCATCAGTCAAATTGCTGCTTCTTCCTATGCCAGCATTGTTCACCAGAATGTGAACTGGACCGACATTCTCCGACACCCATTTGAATGCGTCGAGGACCTCTTTTTCATTGGAAACGTCAGCTCTGACGGCATAGAGCTTTCCTTTTTCGTTGGACAATTTCTTGGCCCTCTCTTGGACTAGTTCCATTCTCCGTGCCAGTCCAACTACCTGTCAAAAAGGCCAAATGAATCAGCAGTCACTTCGAGAATACCACGTGAAGATATCAGAACTTTCATACCTTGATACCGTTTTTGACCAAAGCCTCGGCGATTGCAGCCCCAATGCCTGAACTGGCTCCTGTCACAACTGCTACTTTGTCAACCCATTTTTTCATTGCGCTGACTGCTTTCTCTGTCATAGCAAAACCAAGTAGAACTTGAAAAATGCAACTATTTTTGAGCAATCGTTGTATCCAATGTTCGAATATCACACAATCTAATTGTTAAAAAAATGATACAATATCTTGTTAACATCTAAACATGCCAATCAAAAGTTGTGTGAATCAATAACTTAAGTGAACATTGTTCATAATCACTACAATCGCAATCGTCACAAAAATTTTGAGAATAATCTGATAATCCAACATCTTTCAAACGTGACACGACACACTCAAGTGAAATTATTGACGAATTAGGTAATTAGTTTCAAAAGGGGATAGGTGAATGCTTGATTTTCAGCCCCAGGCTTTATTGTATAATAAATGGGCTACCCGTCTGCAGTTTATTCTCCAAAAACGTATGCAACATGCAACTGTTATTACCAACTGCAATGAATGGATGCACCTCATGAAAATAATAATACGCATCTACCTCAGAAAATCCAAAAGAAACGCATTATCAAGCTCAAGGCGTGGTACCTACTGACAAAAGGTTGAATTAATTGATAATATTGCCAGGCCTAGGTCATTAAACAGGTCCTCATATAGTATGAGACGAGAAAGGGGAATTTTTCCCAGCAGTGAGAGAGTTGTCTTTTTTCGAAGCGGGCATGGTATGAGCTCTTCTGTGCTCCTGATGACTAGTTTCGGAATTCTAGGCTTAAAGGGCCCTGCGAAGCTTATTGCGCGCTCTAAGCTTCACGTCCACCACCCAGAAGTGTTCGATGAAAACATGACTGATTTTCTTGGTCTCTGAGGCAGGCTAATTTGTTGTAAAACCTTCCAGTAAGAACATCCGCAGGTCAGCTCATCACACTTTGGAAATTATAAGCCATTTTCAGTGACAACCAGTGAAACATAGCTGCTTTCCAGCTTGCCTAAGTTAAAAATGATCATTAGCATCACTATTATTATGAAAACGGACATTGGACGTTGGAAATCTAAAAAGAAATAAAGTATTCATGGACATGTCGACAATTAGGCGTTCACAATCCAAAACATAGCCAGACGTTTTATTTTAATAATCAGGTGTTTTATTCTGGTAATTAGACGTCTTATTCTGAAAACTAGACGCTCAATCTCGGTAATCAAACGTTTGTTTTATTTTAATAATCAGGTGTTTTATTCTGGTAATTAGACGTCTTATTCTGAAAACTAGACGCTCAATCTCGGTAATCAAACGTTTTCAAACGTCCTAAAGCATGTAAGACCCCCTTGCTGCACCGATCAATCTAAGGTCGATAACGACTACCGGCCGGGCGGCGCTCCGTGGTTCGGGCAGTTCTTCGGGTAGTGTTCCTATTACTAGCGCCGCACCACCGAGAAGTTTCTATCCATCTTTAAGTAGTGCACTGTCTGTGAGAGCATCCTCGGCGCGCCTCCATCGC